>JAQQAC010015366.1:3051846-3304381 GCA_029783875.1 Phataginus tricuspis
GCTTCTGCTTCCATTCACCCCTTCCAGTTCTGTGCTCCATTGGGATGCTTCTGCTTCCATTCACCCCTTCCAGTTCTGTGCTCCAGACCTCCACTGAAGTGATCTTCTAAAGAACGACTTAACCGTTTTATCTCCCTGTGCAAAACCCTGCAGTATCTCCTCGTGGCTCTCAGGATGCACCAGAGGAGGCCTTAGACATCTGGTCTTGGCTCTAGTGGGCCTCACCGGGCCCTCCTCCTACATGTGGTCCTTCTCCCAACATCTTATTCCAGCCACCCACAACTGAGCTTCTGCACCAGCAAGGCTCACATCTCCGCTTTGTACTTGTGAAGTCCTACCTTCTCCTGGGTGACTCTTAACCTTCAAGCCTCAGCCAGACCCTCTCCTTTGTGCAACCTTCCCAGCCCCACCTCCACCCATCCCCTGAGCACCTAGAATACTGTGTCACCTGACTTCACCTTGTCCCCCACTACTCTAGCCAACCCTGAGCAGAAACTCTGTAGGATTCCCTCTTTTAGCTGGCACCTCTTCAGGACTTGGTGTAAGTGTCTGTTAGAGTACACACCATTACTCCCTGATGGCTCTGCTTTGTGAGAAAACAGCCTTTTCGGAAGAGCCTTGTCCAGTCAACAGCAGCCAGGAACTCTCGTACTTGTTTTTGCAGCTGGGGGGCTTAGAGCCAGGTGGGTAGGTGGAGAAGGAAACATTCTCTTAATGGCTGAAGAAAACTACATAACATATCTCTTTGTCACCCCTCGGCTGTGTCCAGTCCTACATGTGGCCTTCAGAGAGCACACGCAGATGTCACTTGATCTCACACACACCAGATCCACCTCATAGCTGTATTTGTTTAGTCCTCACCAACATTATAAACTTTTTTAGTTTGCTACCAATATATAAAATCAGATGTAATTTTATGTAAAATTCCAGGTATCTGGCTTCTCTTAAATTTAAAACCTTGGGCACAAAAAATCTCACTTTTCCTTGGCTACTGTCAGATACCAGTGGTGGTTATATTTATATCAACTCGAATTCCCTGCTGCCCACATGGGCATTTTGAGTTTACAGGTCCTTGTCTGCTGTCATCTCCTGAAAGTCAGGGACAGAATCTTGTTTGCATTTTATTTCCACTTCCTAACACAGTGTCTAGCTTGCCTGGTAAATATTTGTTAAAATAGATTTATTTAATCCATCTAAGTATCATAGCTGTTGTTGGTACCAATGAGAATACAGGGAGATGGATGCAAATTCAATTCAACATGTATTTTGTGGATCCTGAAAACCTCTCTTTATTCCCAGGAATATACTCAGAATCTGATGACTCCTGTTAAAATTGGTTCAGTAGCATGAACTCTCTCTTCATAGTCCAAACACTGCATTCCATCTCGGGGATTTTATTCTAAGACTAGTGACTGTGCTCCTTTTTATTGAGTTTAACAAACATAACTCTCCCACTTGATGCTTTTGTAGTGAGACTTTTGACAACACCGTTAGTAAAGACTGGAGTAACTGAAACACTACATTATTGTTCCTCCAAAGGAAGCATGTGTTTACAGGCAGCTACTTCCAGGAAGCCATGTGTTCTTCTGGGTGGAAAAGAAATGGGTGTTATTCTTGGTTTTCTGGGACTTACTCAAAGACTCTACAGCCTCTTTCCCATCTGCCCCCCCAAGAATCATGGCTTTGAGTCTCCATCATGTATGAAGGTGTTCAGGGCAGCAGGCTATGCAGAGTCAGGACTCCTGGACCCACTGCCATCTTGTGTTTGAACATCGTTGAAGCGCTCTGTTTCCTAGGGCTGCCATAACAAATACCCCAGATGGGGCAGCTTAAGCAACAGCAGTTTGTTTTCTTACAGTTTGGAGGCTGGAAGTCCAAGGTCAGGGTGTCAGCAAGTTCGGTTTCTTCTAAGGCATCTCCTTGGCTCACGGGTGACTGCCTTCTCCCTGTGTCCTCCCATGGCCTTTCCACTATGAATGTGCATCTCTGGTGTCCTTCTGTGTGTCCCAGTCTCCTCTTCTTATGAGGACACCAGTCACATTGGATTAGGGCCCACCCTGAATGCCATATTTCACCCTGATTGTCTCTGTAAAAGCTCTCTCTCCAAATAGATTCAAATTCTGAGGTACTGGGTGTTATGACCCTAACATCTGAATTGAGGGGGGTTGGAGGGCCCGCAAGTCAGTCTGTGACAGCCACAACTAAATGATGTGGTTTTTTTAGCATGTCTGATTCAGTTGTGAAGCATATAAAGCAGGAAGGGTTATAAGTGAGCTTACAGTTGAGCCATAGATAAACCTATGAGAGTATTAGCAGATGTGTCCCCTACATATTTCCAGGTTATCCAGCCTTCATCCGGGCACACAGCACTACTGCTGAGTGAAGCAGAGCTTGGGGAGCCTAGCAAAAAGCAGGTGGCTTCTGGGGAAGTTTTATCTTGTCCATCTGTTGTTATTTCAAGCAGTTGCTATAAGGAAAGAGTTAAGAATGAAAACAAGATTCCAGTGACACCAGAGCAGGCTACCACTCTTGGCAGCTCTCTGCAGGGCCAAGGGTTCACATACTGCAGGCCTTCTAGGGAGAGAGCTTGGAAAATGAGGCATGAGTAGTGTTGTTTCCACTGAGTACACCTTCAACTCTACCTTCCTAGGATGGACTTTTGCTCTCAAGAAAAGCTAGAGATGGGTTCCTTATATTACCAACACTGCAAGTTCCCCCTGCGGAGGCTACGGAACTGGAACTGAGAATTAGGGCTCTGGATTAAGGCCGAAGATGGCTTGAAAAAGATGAGAGGGAGGTCACATTTCAACATAGTGTGTTACAAGACCCATTTAGAACACCTTAGTTGCACTTTGCTTCCACGGTCGCCTTTGGGTTTTTTAACATGAAGAAGTTAATGAAAAGTGGAAATGGGGATTAAGCATGCTGGGGGTGGAGGCTTGTTCATATTCCTAAGGGAGAGACTAGTTTTCAACTGAATAAAGAGACATGTGGGCATGTGATAGGGGCCTATATAAAGAATAATAGCATAGTGTCTGGAGACATCTGGTGGGTAATGTACCAACCAAATCATTTTGTACTCTTTCCCATGACAAAAAGTATGCAAAAGACACTTATATCATAACTGGAATTGCCAGAGCTTGTGGACTGGGAGAATAAAAGGAATAAGGCATTGAGAGATACTCCCACACCCTGCTGTTTACTAGGAAGTGTGGCTGTATCCAGACCAGTGTCTGCATCCCTGTCTCCATGCCTTCTGAGCTGGGAATCTTCTACTTGGCATTTGACACATCCGCATGTCAAACTGACATTTTTCCTTCCTTCTCTGACCCACGTACTCAGTTCATATCTCCTGCTCCGAAGAGAGCCTTTCCTTTTTATCACATTTCAGTAGGAAGCAGAGGAAGATTGAAAGCCCGCCTTTGCTGTTTACTCAGAGGAAGGTGTTTCGGGGTTTTGTTGGGTTGTTTTAGGGGAGGTGTTGGGAGTAGTTGGTTTGTTTGATTTAATGAGAATGTGAACAAACTACTAGTATAGACAACAGCTTGTAGCAAGTGGAAGCCTGCTGTATCAATGGCCCACATGCAGTGTGGCATCAGCCCTGCCTTCAGCCAAGGTTGAGGAGGACCTTCCTTTAGCATCAGAGAAAAGGGACTGTCACCCTCCACACATTTGCAAGCCCTGTTGGTTTTCTTACCTTGCTTGATGAGAATTATGCAGCCTGTTATTATACCTCCTCTCCTGATACCAGAACAAAATTAGTGAATGTTGAGGGGGCCAGTAGGGATCAGAAATGCTCATGCCCTTTTGTTTTCCTTACCTTTGTTGCTCATTGCTTTCTGGGAGGACAGTGAGGATTCTGTCTCCTCTTAATATAAAGAATTTGGGAGAACTCTGAGTCCTTTGGAAGATCATTCTAAAAACCTTTGCAAATGTGCAGTCCCTTGATTCCCATCCCTCTTCCAGAGCTGACTGTATGGCTGTAGCAGATAAGTGGCCTTCTACCCCAGGGCAGTGAGGAAGGCCCCAAACTCTAAGGAAAAGGACTCTATGGTCAAACGTACTCTGGGCAGAGGATTGCCAGGGTCCACAGCTCAAGGATTAGGCCCTTACTCAAAGGTGGTCCGATACTTGATGCATAAAGAGAGCACACAACACGGTATGGTAACGTCAAGCCCTGTGGGCAGCACCCGGCACACTGCTTGGTCCCCAGTGGGCACTTCGGAAATATTTTAAGTGGATGATGTCAGCA
Organism: Phataginus tricuspis; assembly: GCA_029783875.1. Classification (NCBI taxonomy): domain Eukaryota; kingdom Metazoa; phylum Chordata; class Mammalia; order Pholidota; family Manidae; genus Phataginus; species Phataginus tricuspis. The sequence continues at coordinate 3,056,099 of JAQQAC010015366.1, forward strand.
TAAAATCTGTCCTGCAAATCTTACGAGCAAAGAAAGAAGGAAAAGGGGGGCACTCAAAATTGCAGCGTGAGTAGGGCAGTGGAAATCTCCTCCCAAAACCATATATATTTTGAAAATACAGCAAATACAACTATTCCTAAAAGAGAGACCAGAAGAGTACAACAGCCAAGCTACACCTACATATGCGAGAACTCAGCATCTCATGAAGAGGGTAAGATACAAAGCCATGATGCAGCAGGACCCAAGTACTCCCTTGACCCCAGCTCGCCAGTGGGAGAAAAAGAATCAGAGTGGGGAGGGAGTGGAAGCACAGGACTGCTAAATAACCAGCCCTAGTAATCTGCACCGGGAGCACAGACACACACATTGCATGGTGTACTGGATATTAGAGAAACAGAAAAGTAAAATCCGAGACGGAGGCTGCGACTGGGTCCCCACAGCCAGCTCCCTGGGACAAAAGAAAAGCAAGCGCTTTAAAAGTCTTAAAGGTACAAAGGTTTAACAGGTGGACAAAATCATCTTGGCACACTCAGCCCAGCAGGCTGGGAATCCTAAGAAACTTCAGGCACCCTAACCCCTGGATGGCAACACAGCTCCGAAGCCCCTGACGGCGATAAGCAGCCTGCCATTTGTTCCCCACCGCTGGCACTACAAGCAAACCGGCTAACCCGCCATTGCTGCAGACCAGCTGGGGAGTAGCCCTGCCCACAGCAACCACACAGAGTCTTCTCCCAGCATGCAGCTAACCAGGCCAGACCCAGAGGCTGCCCGGCACAGACAGAGGAAGCAAGTGCAAAGTCCAGAAGGCATGAAGGGGCACCATTCTCACAGGAGAACACACACCGCACACCTGCGACCCTTGGTAGTGCCCTAGGCTATCCCGAGGGCTGCCCCTCCCACAGCAGCTCAGGGGATTAACCCAGAGACTGCTCCCTGTGTGCAGGTAACTGGCAGTGGAGAAGGGCAAGGCGACCAGCAAAGCAGGAAGAGACTTTGTTCTCCCAGATGACACACGTGCCATTTGCCGGGGATCACTTCTATCGCCATGAAAAGGCAGAAGAACCTGGTCCAGTCCAAAATCATTCAAGCACCAGAGATAGTTCCTGAAAAAGAATTCAAAATAAAAGTCATAACCACGCTGATGGAGCTGCAGAGAAATATGCAAGAGCTAAGGGATGAAGACCAGAGGGAGATAACAGAAATGAAACAGTCAATGGAAGGACTTAAGAGCAGACTGGACGAGGTCCAAGAGACTGTTAATGGAATAGAAATCAGAGAACAGGAATACAGAGTAGCTGAGGCAGAGAGAAATAAAAGGATCTCTAGCAATGAAAGAATATTAAGAGAACTGTGTGACCAATCCAAATGGAACAATATTTGCATAATAGGGGTACCAGAAGAAGAAGAGAGAGAGAAAGGGATAGAAAGTGTCTTTGAAGAAATAATTGCTGAAAACTTCCCCAAGTTGGGGAAGGAAATAGTCTCTCAGACCATGGAAGCCCACAGATGTCCCAACACAAGGGACGCAAGGACGACAACACCAAGACATGTAATAATTAAAATGGCAAAGACCAAAGACAAGGACAGAGTATTAAAGGCAGCCAGAGAGAGACAAAAGATCACCTACAAGGGAAAAACCCATCAGGCTATCATCAGATTTCTCAACAGAAACCTTATAGACCAGAAGAGAATGGCATGATATATTTACTGCAATGAAACAGAAGGGTCTTGAACCAAGAATACTGTATCCAGCAAGATTATCATTTAAATTTGAAGGAGGGATTAAACAATTTCCAGATAACCAAAAGTTGAGGGAATTTGCCTCCCACAAACCACCTCTACAGGATATGTTAAAGGTGCTGCTCTAGATGGAAGTACTCCTAAGGCTAAATAGATGTCACCAGAGAAAATTAAATCACAGCAAAGAAAGCAGACCAATCAAATACTAACTAAAGGCAAAAAATAAAATCAGCTATCCACAAAAGCAGTCAAGAGAAACACAAAAGAGTACAGAATAAAACACCTAACATATAAAGAGTGGAGAAGGAAGAATAAGAAGGGAGAGAATTAAAGCATCATCAGACTGTGTTTATAATAGCATAATAAGTAAGTTAAAGTTACACGGTTAGATAGTAAAGAAGGTACCCTTGAACCTTTGGTAACTGTGAATCCAAAGCCTGCAATGGCAATAAGTACATATCTATCGATAATCACCCTAAATGTAAATGGACTGAATGCATCAATCAAAAGACACAGAGTAATAGAATGGATAAAAAAACAAGACCCATCTATATGCTGCTTTCAAGAGACTCACCTCAAACCCAAAGACATACACAGACTAAAAGTGAAGGGATGGAAAGAGATATTTCATGCAAACAATAGGGGAGAAAAAAGCAGGTGTTGCAGTACTTGTATCAGACAAAATAGACTTCAAAACAAAGAAAGTAACAAGAGATAAAGAAGGACATTACATAATGATAAAGAGGTCAGTCCAACAAGAGAATATAACCATTATAAATTATGCACCCAACACAGGAGCATATGTGAAACAAATACTAACACAATTAAAGGAGGAAATAGAAAGCAATGCATTCATTTTAGGAGACTTCAACACACCACTCACTCCAAAGGACAGATCAACCAGACAGAAAATAAGTAAAGACACAGAGGCACTGAACAACACACTAGAACAGATGGACCTAACAGACATCTCTACAGAACTGCACCCAAAAGCAGCAGGATACACTTTCTTCTCAAGTGCACATGGGACATTATCCAGAATAGACCAAATACTACGCCACAAAAAGAGCCTCAGTAAATTCAAAAAGACTGAAATTCTACCAACCAACTTCTTAGATCACAAAGGTATAAAACTAGAAATAAATTGTACAAAGAAAACAAAAAGCCTCACAAACACATGGAGGCTTAACAGCATGCTCCTAAATAATCAATGGATTGATGACCAAATTAAAACAGAGATTGAACAATATATGGAGACAAATGAAAACAACAGCACAAAGCCGCCACTTCTGTGGGATGCAGCGAAGGCAGTTCTAAGAGGAAAGTATATAGCAATCCAGGCCTATTTAATGAAGGAAGAACAATCCCCAATGAATAATCTAAAGACACAATTACTGAAACTGGAAAAAGAAGAACAAATGAGGCCCAAAGTCAGCAGAAGGAGGGACATAATAAAGATCAGAGAAGAAATAAATAAAATTGAGAAGAATAAAACAATAGAAAAAAATCAATGAAACCAAGAGCTGGTTCTTTGAGAAAATAAACAAAATAGATAAACCCCTAGCCAGACTCATTAAGAGAAAAAGAGAATCTACACACATAAACAGAATCAGAAATTAGAAAGGAAAAATCACGATGGGCCCCACAGAAATACAAAGAATTATTAGAGAATACTATGAAAATCTATATGCTAACAAGCTGGATAACCTAGAAGAAATGGACAACTTTCTAGAAAAATACAACCTTCCAAGACTGATCAAGGAGGAAACAGAAAATCTAAACAGACCAATTACCAGCAACAAAATTAAATTGGTAATCAAAAAACTACCCAAGAGCAAAACCCCCGGGCCAGGTCGATTCACCACTGAATTTTATCAGACATTTAGAGAAGACATAATACCCATTCTCCTTAAAGTTTTCCCAAAAATAGAAGAGGAGGGAATACTTCCAAACTCATTCTATGAAGCCAGCATCATTCTAATAACAAAACCAGGCAAAAACCCCACAAAAAAAGAAAATTACAGACCAATATCCCTGAGGAACATAGATGCAAAAATACTCAACAAAATATTAGCAAATCGAATTCAGAAATACATCAAGAGGATCATACACCATGATCAAGTGGGATTCATCTCAGGGATGCAAGGATGGTACAACATTCGAAAATCCATCAACATCATCCACCACATCAACAAAAAGAAAGACAAAAACCACATGATCATCTCCATAGATGCTGAAAAAGCATTCAACAAAATTTAACATCCATTTGTGATAAAAAGTCTCAAGAAAATGGGTATAGAGGGCAAGTACCTCAACATAATAAAGGCCATATGTGACAAGCCCACAGCCAACATTATACTTAACAGTGAGAGGCTAAAAGCTTTTCACCTAAGATCAGGAACAAGACAGGGATGCCCACTTTCCCCACTTTTATTCAACATAGTACTGGAGATCCTAGCCACGGCACTCAGGCAGAACAAAGAAATAAAAGGCATCCAGATTGGTAAGGAAGAAGTCAGACTGTCACTGTTTGCAGATGACATGATATTGTACATAAAAAACCCTAAAGACTCCACTCCAAAACTACTAGAACTAGTATCTGAATTCAGCAAAGTTGCAGGATACAAAATTAATACACAGAAATCTGTTGCTTTCCTATACACTAACAATGAACTAGCAGAAAGAGAAATCAGGAAAACAATTCCATTCACAATTGCATCCAAAAGATTAAAATACCTAGGAATAAACCTAACCAATAAGTGAAAGACATATACCCTGAAAACTATAAGACACTCTTAAGAGAAATTAAAGAGGACACTAACAAATGGAAATTCATCCCATGCTCTTGGGCAGGAAGAATTAATACTGTCAAAGTGGCCATCCTGCCTAAAGCAATCTACAGATTCGATGCAACCTGTATCAAAATACCAACAGCATTTTTCAACAAACTGGAAAAAATAGTTCTAAAATTCATATGGAACCACAAAAGACCCCGAATAGCCAAAGCAATCCTGAGAAGGAAGAATAAAGCAGGGGGGGAATCTCACTTACCAAATTCAAGCTCTACTACAATCTGGTACTGGCACAAGAACAGACCCACAGACCAGTGGAACAGAGTAGAGAGTCCAGATATTAACCCAAACATATATGGTCAACTAATATACGATAAAGGAGCCATGGATATACAATGGGGAAATGACAGCCTCTTCAACAGCTGGTGTTGGCAAAACTGGACAGCTACATGTAAGAGAATAAAACTGGATCATTGTCTAACCCCATACACAAAAGTAAATTCAAAATGGATCAAAGACCTGAATGTAAGTCATGAAAGCATAAAACTCTTAGAAAAAAACAGGCAAAAATCTCTTGGGCATAAACATGAGCAACTTCTTCATGAACATTTCTCCCCAGGCAAGGGAAACAAAAGCAAAATGAACACGTGGGACTATATCAAGCTGAAAAGCTTCTGTACAGCAAAGGACACCATCAATAGAACAAAAAGGCATCCTACAGTATGGGAGAATATATTCATAAATGACATATCCGATAAAGGGTTGACATCCTAAATATATAAAGAGCTGGCGCACCTCCACAAACAAAAAGCAAATAATCCAATTAAAAAATGGGCAGAGGAGCTGAACAGACACTTCTCCAAAGAAGAAATTCAGATGGCCAACAGGCACATGAAAAGATGCTCCACATCGCTAATCATCAGAGAAATGCAGATTAAAACCACAATGAGATATCACCTCACACCAGTGAGGATGGCCACCATCCAAAAGACAAACAACAACAAATGTTGGCGAGGATGCTGAGAAAGGCGAACCCTCCTATACTGCTGGTGGGAATGCAAATTAGTTCAACCATTGTGGAAAGCAGTATGGAGGTTCCTCAAAAACCTCAAAATAGAAATACCATTTGACCCAGGAATCCCACTCCTAGGAATTTACCCTAAGACTGCAGCAGCCCAGTTTCCAAAAGACATGTGCACCCCTGTGTTTATCGCAGCACTATTTACAGTAGCCAAGAAATGGAAGCAACCTAAGTGTCCATCAGTAGATGAATGGATAAAGAAGAGGTGGTACATATACACAATGGAATATTATTTAGCCATAAGAAGAAAACAGATCCTACCATTTGCAACAGCATGGATGGAGCTAGAAGGTATTATGTTCAGTGAAATAAGCCAGGTGGCGAAAGACAAGTATCAAATGATTTCACTCATATGTGGAGTATAAGAACAAAGAAAAAACTGAAGGAACAAAACAGCAGCAGACCCACAGAACCCAAGAACGGACTAATAGTTACCAAAGGGAAAGGGTCTGGGGAGGATGGGTCGGAAGGGAGGGATAACAGGGGAAAGGGGACATTACAATTAGCACACATAATGCAGGGAGTGGGGCACAGGGAAGGCTGTATGATACAGAGAAGACAAGTAGTGATTCTATAGCATCTTACTATGCTGATGGACAGTGACTGTAATGGGGTATGTGGTGGGGACTTGATAATGGGGGAGTCTGGTAACCATAATGTTGCTCATGTAATTGTGGTACCTTAATGATACCAAAAGAAAGAAAAAAAAAACAAAGTCATCCTAGATTATACTACGTGCACGTGTAGCAACCAAGCCAGGAGGAACATAGGCGTGTTGGTGATGCTCTGTTAGCAAGTTAGAAACAAAAGCAGAGTGGTGAGAGGTTCCCTAGAAGCTGAGGCCCTAGTGAAGTCAGTGTTTAAAGGGACAGCCTCTGCGTGCTGGGTCCCATACCAGAGGGGACACATTTTCTCATTTAACCCTTAATGCTACTCCAGAGAGATCTAAAGAGAGTGCTCTTTGACAAGACCAGGGAGCCTGCCCAGAGCAATAAATAGCAACTAATCGTTTCTTACTATGCAGAGCCTGGGCAGCTCCTGCTGCACTGTGTTGCTTATTCCTTTCTGGAGTTGGGGCAGCAGGTGGGGAAGGCAAGTGAATTTTTAAAATGAAAGTAGAAGGAAATCCAGCCAGACTTTTGCATTTACCATTCAGAAGTGTACCTGAAACCATTTACTTTTAAGAAAGAAAAGTGAGTTTCTGAAAACTAACTTTTATGTGTTGTTTTCTCTCTAACCTGTCAACCCAGAGTGGTGAGGCATTAAATCCTTCCCCCAGAACAAGGCTATGGGTCTGCGTCAGGGAGCAGGAAGCAAAGGACACTCAGATCCAACAGTGAGTAGGGGCCACATTCAAGGGAAGGAGAGCAGATTCAGCAAGTAAGAGGCCCACATGTGGCCTCTGCCCCCTCATAAAGTCCAGTTTGAAAGGGGAAATTAATGTCATTGAGAAAGAGTAGGATTCAGGGATCAGCGGAGAGGCAGCTTTCAAGAAGATGGAAAAATGCAGATGTACAAGGCCTGTCTCGGGAATGCCAGAGAAGGCAGCACTGCCGAGGAATGCTGGAAGTAATGCTCTCCTCAGCTGTCCCGCCAATGCCTGCCACTCCTCCAAGAACCTGTCCTCTGTTCCCAGGTTTTCCAGAAGTCATTTTCCAGTCTCGATATCAAAAATGTCATATTAACTGTAAATACCAATTTTAACGGTTCTTCCTACACATTCACTCCTAAGCATGAATACTTGCTGTAAGCCCAACTGTGCTGAAAAGAGCATTGATGCATCCCAGTTGGATGTCCACCTAAGTGTGCTTATTTTTTTGTAAGTTAAGAGCTAAAGTTTGTGGTTCCGAAAGCTGCTACTAACTTGTGATCGTGTGTTATGCAAATGTTGCAATTCTAACAAAATTGAGCCTAGAATTTTTTAGTTACCTAGTGGGGCTCAAAGTTAAGCCAGCTACTTGCATCTCACTTGGATCCAGGAAATCCAATACTAGCAAAATTTGGAATTCTATCCCTTAGGACTATAAAATGATGGAAATTCTTTATCAAACTTTGTAAGACATCACCAGAGAGAGGTGCAGGTAGGATGTGCGTCCATACTCCAGCAAAGATGGGTGCAATGTCATTAACTAGTCCACAAGGCAGAGCTTGCCAACCCTAGTGCATACCTGTTCACCCTGCTTGCTCTCATGTGTCATCTTTCCATTTCAGAAATCCAGCTTAGTTCTGTAAAGAACCTCACCACTCGGAAGCTTCCTCGTTCTCCCTCTGTACCCTGCACGCCACTGCTAGAGCATCCCAGGGGCTCTGATCTGTGCCCCTGTGCACGTCTGTCGCCACTCACCTTGGGTGATCTCATGCAGGCTGTGTCTTTAAATGCTCTCTGCATGCCAAAGCCCCCACATCTGGACCCTAGCCCCATTTCTCCCTGAGCTCCTAGCCTAACAGGCTCAAACCACACCCCCAAACATCCCACATCCGTGACATAAATAAAAGCCTGTCCTTCTGTCTTAAAGGATAACTCCATTCTCCTTGAGACCTGAGGAAAACACAAACATAATTACAGAACTGTTCCCATGTTGAAGAGGTGAGTTACTAAAATTATTTGAGTAGCATGGTGTTAAGTTGCAGTCCATAAAAATCTGGGTTGCTTTGTGGACAGTGTTTTCTTGTACGTGCATGTGTAGCCCAGTCTCACTCTTCTAGTTCACCAAATGAGGGGCAGAGTAAACCAGGCTCCACATGATTGACACCACTGTCAGCACACATTCATTCACTCTCACAGTTCCAGATTCTGCATTTTTGTGATGCCTGCCTTCTTAAGTCTAGTTTTTTTGACAGGGGGCTTCATAAAAGCACACTGACAGCTGCTCATAAGCCACAGACTCTAAAAAGTTGCCTCATGATACATGGGCACCAGGTCTAAAAAGACTGTAATACAGCTGGTTTCCTGGTGCACTCGCCTCATGGGTTGGGTTTCATGAGAAAACCTGCTGACTGGCGTGTGTCTAGTCAGAGAGGCTTGGAGTCTGGTAAAATGAGAAGATAGTTCACCGTTCTGCACCCTAACACCTGAAGATGGGTGTTGGTCTGAATGGCACTCTTCCTAGGCTGGAAGCTCCACCTTCAGAGAAACAACACAAGGTTGAGGGGATTGACCCCATGCCCCTGCAGCCCCATGGACATGTCTGTGAGACACAGTACCCTTCCCTGCACAGCTCGGGCCCAGAGGGTGATGGTCAGGTTGGGAAAGGTCAAACTCGAGCAGATTTTGCGGTCATTGCCATTTTTTAGAAGAATTTTCCACAGCTGCCGTTTTTTCATCTTCCATACTGAACTGGTGTTAAGAGCTAATCTGAAAAGCCTTTGAAGCATCCAAAATAGTTAAACAGCACAGTCGGCAATGCTGTATCCTCCACGGCAGGCCCTAGAGATTTGCCTTAAGATCAGTCTTTCCTTATTTGACACCCAGTTCTAAAACGCTTAGCTTCCTGGTTTTCAACTCCTTAATAGGTAGATGGGCAGAAAGAACAGGGTTATGTCCATCAGGCCCAGAAACAGCAGGGAAGGGGGCCATCTGAAAGCAGGGAAGAAACCATAGCCAACAAACCTGAGGGCTGCAAACAAAGGCCCAGTGGCTGATGGGGAAGACAGGGATATTCGGGGTGGGGACAGGCTGCCCACACGTGTTGGTACATGCCAATGGCTTTCCTGGTTACAGCTCAGAGTGGTGGATGTACACTAAGACTATAACTGTGGGTCATGGGGAAAAGATTAGATTAATGTCCTTCCCTCCACTCTAAGAATTTCATCCCAAAGCATTAAAAAATGAAAAGCCCTAATATCTATAAAGCTGCTCAAGAAATTCCAGAACCATGTGTACCCCAGGATCACAGATTCCACAGGTCCTCTTATACTTACCAGGACCCATCTTTCCAAGTATGTGTTAATTCTTACTATTTTGATTCTTAACTATCCCAAGTTTTTTTTTTTTTCAAAGTACTCAAACGAAGTCATTTTTAGACCAAGTCAGTGAAAATCCCCAAACCTAACCGAAGCAGAGGTATTAGTGAAAGATAGGCCCCAGGACACACTGCACTCCTGTGCTTGCACCTGTTGGTAGTGCTTTGCCTTTTGATTTGGGAATATGGAGGATAATCCAGTCATTCCACACCTGTTTTTTAAATTCTGGGGGGTTGAGGGAGCAGTAGTAGTGGTTTGAGCCAAGCGTGTATGGGCCGTATGTTCAGTCTTGGGGGTGAGGGCTGGAACCCCAAGCCCATAGACCTGAGTCAGCCATACTCTCCATCTTGGCATGCCATCAGAACCGGCTCTGCAAGACACCTCCCAGTTTATTTTTCTTCTTCTGCATCTCCAATCCCTACACCCATCCCTCTTCCTCTTAGATACCCACTTTAAATATTCAGTACATGTTCTTGGATATGTATGTATCTTGAGGAAATAGTTATGTGTGTGTATGACTTTCATTTACACAAATGGTATGTGCTGTAGATCTCATTCTGTTTCTCTTCTCATTATACCTTGAGGTCTGTATTGCTTAGTGGTAATGTCTCTTCTCCCAGAGCCCCTCTCTGCTGCCACTGGCCCCTGAATACCTCCTTATGGGCCTGGAAGCAGCCCCGGGCAAGGTGGCTAGGCAGGTGGCACTCTGTCCACTGGACATGAACGGATTTCCTCATTTTTGCCAGTCTACCAAGTGTCAGGTGGTTTCGTGTGCACTTCTTGGGTAACTTCTAAAGTCACATCTCCTTCTGTGACTTGCCTATTCATTATCTTTAACCCATTTTTCTATCAGATTTCTTATTTTTTACTTCCCAATTTTTATCAGTTCCCTGTATATTCTAGATACCAGTCTTGTTCAGTTTTAAATGTTCCACATACTGTCTCCTTGTCAGTCACACAGCTGTTACCTTATCGTTGGAGTTCTCAGGACTGCTCAGTTCAATTGTTCTTTGTTGTGTGTGCTCTTGGGGACTTGATTAAGAAATCCTTAACTAACCAAAGAACATAAAGATACCTGCCCGCATTTTCTTCTGTCAGCTTTAACACTTGAGAAATTGACACCTACTAATGCCTTCCTTGCCCCAGGGAACCTTACTGACTTGTCCAGCTCAGCTTGTAGTCCAAACTGCTTTTTGGAACGGTTTCTCGTTTTATTATAGTTACTCATTTCTTGGGCTTCTCTGCTAGGGTGCAAACCATCTGGGGATGGGGGTGGAAGTGGTGGTAGGGGTCTGTGCTGAGTGAGGAACCAGCTGCCTCCTGAAAAACAGACTACACTACAACTGGGGCATAGGTGTTTGCTCTTTGCTAACTTCTGCTTAAAGGTGAAAAGCCAAGGTAATAACCTTTGTAAGCTGTTCTGTCTGATATCCACTCGAGTATTGGAAACCCTCAGTCTTTCTGACCCTGGGTACCTGGAATCAGCCCTTCCACCAAATGCCCTGTGAGTGAGGTCAGCTTCCTCTCTACTGTCTGCTCAGACCTGAGAGCCATCTTCAGCCTAGCTGGTAGGCCTGTCAGGGCCTTCACCCCTGTTTCCCAGGCCACATGGCAAGGTCTGGTTTGCCCACATTTCTGGCTTGCAGTGTGCCATTAGACCTAGGCCAAGGTGGAAGTGGACAGTGTGTTCAGAAGACTTTTTTTTTCTAACTTTGGCAGAGAAGAAAAGGGTGTGCCTCAGAGGTGTGAGAGTTCCCCACAAAAAGGGTGTGGAGGTAGGGTTTCTTTGGGACTCACGTCACTCAAATCCTTGGAGAGAGGATCCTCTTTAACCTCTCTTTACTCTGGGTGTACGCTGAGGTCCTTGTCAGTGCCTCCCAAGCCCCAGACACCCACCCTCCTTTCAGCTCTTGCTGGCCTTCCTTCTCACTGCTGTCTCCCTAGCCTGAGGTCCCTTCCCCCAGACCTCACAAGGCTCGTGTCCTCACTTTTCTTAAGTCTTTGCTCAAATACTCCTTTTCAGAGAGGCCTACCCCAACCTCTTACTGTATAATTGGCCTCTCTGCACCTAACATTCCAACAGAATTTTTTTCTTAGCACCTGTAATTGCTTATTGTGTATTTTGCTTATCTACTGTGGGGTGACCTCTACCACCCACCCCAGTAACTTGCCGGAGGGCAGGGGCTTTTTATTTGTTCATCTTAATCCCCGATGCTCAGAGCTGCAGTCAGAGCACCTAATAGGAACTCAGACATTTGTCTCTGAATCTGTGTATGAATGGCCACCTCCTGGCACTGCCTGTGTGTTGGCTGATGCCATCCCTGTGGTTCTGCTAAATGGGCATTCAAGTCACCAGCATTTGAACAACTGCTATAAGGGAATTGGTATTTTTGGCTGTGGTTATTCTGTAAAGGTAAAGTTGAACTTGTATTTGTTCGAGGAAGCATCTACCTCCCACTTTATCTTAGGAGTCCTGGCCCCTGTAGTACAGTAAAAAGCAGACAGCATGTCTGTAACTGGCTCTTCCAGGCAATGCAGATCCAGCTGAGTCTGGGTGCCTTTATGACTTTCTGTCCCTAGGAGGCAGCATTAGCACAGAAACCAAATTTGAGGGCACCTGTTAAAACTTGTTACCTATTCCTGGTGCGTCCAAAGGAGTGCTTGGTTTCTTTCTAATCTGCAGGTGTAAAACTTAGCACTTAGTCTCCCCAAAACTTGCTTCTATACACAGAAATGGTAGGGTGCCCATCCAGTGCACACATTTTTTTTAATATCCTGTAATTCAGTGTGTATGTATGACCATCAAAAAATAAGAATACTCTGAAATCTTTCCTAAGGAAGTCCTTTCCTCAGTAGTGTTGGCCAGAGCTGTCACCTGGCCACCCCCAAATCTGAATTTCTGCACTTAGAAATCAAAAGGCTCTCCTGCCTCAGAGAGATTATTTACTTGGAGGCAAAAAGAAACCCCCCTGCAAGGAGAGCTTGGCTTCTTGAAGAAATGTGATATAATTAATAGTTAAAAGTCATCCTTAAAGGAATTAATGTGCAAATTTTGTTTATCCTTTAAAAAAAGTGAACCCAGGCAGGCTGAACTGTCTTGTTCTGGTGGGTGAGAGCAGGAGGAATCTGTGGTCTGACTCTGGCAGTAACTGACCTTCTGGAGCCCTTGGGTTCAGAAGAGAGAGAGCCAGGCTGAGATTTTTCAGTCCTGACCCTTGTAAACTGGAGGTCCTCACACTTATTACCATTTGTGAGGCTCTTCCATTGGAAATGGACAGAGAGCAATTTCCACATGCTGAAGCTATAGGAAAAAAATCAACAAAGAACATCTTACTCCCGTGTCCTTTAGGCATGGACCTCCATGGATGAATCTCACAGGGTCTTCCATTTGACTTGATCTGATCATAAAGTCATTGTTAAACTCTACAATAAATATGAAGACCTGATAGGAAGGAAATAATGTTCTTTTAGGAAACAGATCGGTTTACTAAAATGTTTCATAGCCTTTTTTTCCATGTAAAATGCAAAACTCCCAGGAGCAGGGATGGGACTGTGTTTTTAACTGCACGGAGAGGAATGTACTGTCTTGCTGGGCTTCGTCTCGTTGTAATTTTTAATAAGTTTGGCCCCTTGTTTGTGTGGGTCAGACTTAGTTCAAGGCCCTAAAAATCCAAAAATAACTGAGATATAGTGTGGCAGATTGTAAGCTCCTTGCACTCGGGAATGTTACTGGCTCATTCACCAGTGTCCCCCCTTGTGGCACAAAATAGACACTCAAAGGATAACTCCTTTGATAGATGAATTGAACCCTCCATTCCAGGCCTGTCTAAGTGATCAGCAGGGCTCTGCCTGCAAGGAGTCCTCGGCTCCTGGGACATGTGATGTGATCAGATTAATTGCGAGACAGTATAAAAAGCAATGTAATAGAGGAGGAGCCCAGTGCCCCAGGAGTCCGAGGAAAGCAAGTGCACTTAGCCCAGGTCATTTGGATTCTGCAGAGTCCCTGGTATTTGAAAGAAGAGCTGATGAGTAGGTGTTACCAGAGACAACTGGGTGCCAGCTGGGGACAGGCCAGGAGGCCCACCAGGGGCTGCCTGTGTGTGCTGTCTCCCTTCACTCCCCCAGGCCACTCCACCACTCTGCTTCCACTGCCCTACCAGATGCCCCTCAGGCGCAGGGCTGAACTGAGGCGAGGCCATCCTTCGCTCCCAGTGAAACACAGTCTCCCTGCCTGCGCGCCCCCCCCCCCCCCCCCCCGTCACCTTGCTCTCATGCCCTGAGTGCTCCTGGTCTTGCAGAGAGTAGACGTTCTGTTGGCCCACCTGCCCCCAGCCCTCCTAGAAGGTAGGTTCTAGGAGGGCAAGGGCTTTATTTGTTCGCTGATCCTTGGCTGAGAATAGAGCCTGGCTGGCCGTGGCAGGCTCTCAGGAGGTGTTTGTGGAGGGGGAGTGAGGGAGGGAAAGTGAGAGGCACCATTCCTTTTCAGTGTAGAAATGTCCACGTTCCCAGTGTCACTCAACAAAGCTCTGACTCACAGCAGCGTTGTGTTGGTGATGATCTCACTAACCAACACTGTCATTATTGAGCGTTGACATGTCAGTCCTGGCCACCTTTGGGGAAGTGATGGCAAATACACACAGGTAAAGGCCCAGGGGCTGGTTGAAGGAAAGACCAGTTAACTGACACTTGGTTTTTGCAGAACGCCCCCACAGAGGCTGTGTGTTTGTACATCTAATGGGAATCTATAAACACACTTTGTTCTGCGCCCTGCCAGATGTGCAACCAGCTGAAGGTAACAGGAACAGCTACTTCCTTACATGTGTCCAGTCTCAGATCACTCAGTGATTAGCAGATTCCTGTCATTAAGAAATGTTGTCCTCAAGTTTAACCCTAGTCCATCCTGTCTCATAATGGGTCATTCCCAGCTCTCCAGGAAGCAGAGGAAGCAGGCATCCTCTGCAGCTGCAGCCAGGCGTCCATGCCTTTGATACCCAGACACTGGGTTCTGCATGGCTTTACTGATCTTTCATCTGTGGTCTCCTAATAAGATGCCCATTGTAGCCTCATACCCTCAGGTTTTCCAGTAAACCATGACTTAGTCTTGCTAGAAGACGCCATGCTGGCAGGCAATGAGCATAGAATGGAAAGAGCAAGTAGATTTGGAATCAGGCAGACTTGAGTCCATAGCTCTGTGACCTTAAACAAGTTAATTCAACTCTCTGAGCCTCTTTATCATTTACTTAAAAAAAAAATGGGGTAGTAGTCCAGGACTTCCCTTGTAGAATTCCTGTGAAGACTGAACGAGATGTATATGTAAAGCACCACATACTGGAAGGTGTACAGTTGGAACCTTGAGCAGGTACCATGGGGTAATGGGAGGAAGGTAGGGTTTGAGGTGCTTCCTGCTGTTCGAGAGCAAACTTCAAGTAAACTTAAAGCTCTGATAGGCTTGCTTAAGCGATTCCTGAATGGGGTAGCATCCCCCAGCACACAGAGAGGTTCCAGAGGAGTTGTACAGAATGGGAGGTTTTTGTAGGCCAGAGGGCAGGACAAGAAGAGGAGGAAAATAAGGGATTCTTTCGGGCAAGCTCACCCTCCCCAGGGCGGAAAGTAAGGGGTCTTACACAGATGACCTCGCCAGTGATCAGGAAATTCCAGACTGATTGGTTTAAGATTCCATCCTGGGAGAGGTTGAAACTGCAGTTAGGTTAGCTGTTAAACCTGGGACTGGTGCCTTGGCCCCGCTGAAGTGTGACTGTGTTGGGCCTGTGCCTTTCTTTTTAACACTACCATATAGATGACATTTCAGTGGGAAACTCATCTAAAGAGCCAAAACTGAAAAACAATCTGCTTTTAAAATGAAGTACTAAAGTCCCTTTCTGAAGCCATACAGGAAAGTAGTCCTCTTATTCCTACCAAGAAAAGATAGGCATATTGCCGTTTCCCTGGTCACAGGTCACCTCACCCCTGCTGGGCTCAGTGTTGGCACAGCTCTTGGTTCAGTAAGTAGTTTGTAGTCCTGTTTGTGGAGGGCTGTGGAGGAAGCCTGGCCAGGAATCCAATCCAGACTCAGGGCTTGTTCCAGTAGAAGTTACTTGACCCTAGTTTAGTGAGGGGGTTGCTTCAAGGTCCTCCAGGCTAGTGAGCTGTCACGCCTTCATCAGCAACCACGATGACTTCAGGAAACATAAGTCAGATCCTTGTACTTCACACCCCTCAGCCCTCCCCCTGGGCTCCCACCACACCAGCCCCTCCAGTGAGACAGGCCGCCTCCACACCTCCTTTTCCCTCTTTTCCCTGTGCCCAGAGTCCCCTCCCCAATAGCTGGGTACCTCCACTCACCCTTCAGGGCTCAGCTTCAGTGTCACATCCTCAAGGCCTTCCTGACCGCCTGGGCCAATCTAAGTGAACTCTTCAACTGGTGCTTTTCCTCCGAAATGTTCCTGTCATGTTTGTAGCTACATATCCTGCTCAGTACCTCTTTTCTTCACTAGAACACAGTAAGCTCCAAGAAGGTAGAGACTGGGTCTAACGTGCTTATTGCTGTATCCCCACCTTCTCATACAGCACTTGACAAATGATAGAAATTCAGCAAATGCTAAAAGTGAATAAATGAGCTAGTCTGAAATTAGACTTATGCTCTGACCTCTGCCTCCTACCCTCACTCAAATCTGCTTGTCCTCCCACATCACTTGATCCAGGGTCATGTTCCCCCCGACCCAGGCAGTGAGTGCCCCCCGTCAGAAACCTGGAAGCCTCTCTAGCCTTCTCTGTCCCCCTCATCTCCTTCCTTCACGGACTCATCCAGTTGCTGCTTAGCTGCCTTCCTGCCTCTGATCTCAGGCTCTTCAGTCCATCAAAGTGCTCAGAGACAAGTCCAGGCAGGCGGCTGCTCTCTGTGTCCCTGCCGAGGCTTTGCTGTGTCTAGAGCAGTGGATGCACACCTTTGTGGTCGCTCACTGTATCAGAAAATTGGGTAGAGCAGAACACCCCTCGTATTTATTTATTTATAAATCGTGTGTGTACTGCTGTTGTAACTAACATCACAAAACATACATATAGGCAATGTAAATGGGTGGGATGAAATAAATCATACCTTGAAAATAATTTTATTTAGTAATAGGAAAACCTTTTGTGCTTATTAGAATATTAACATACTGAATGTGTTTCACTATTGAAATGTTTGAGGGTCTGGTTCCACATTTCAGATGCTTGGCTTTCGGGAGCTGGGAAAGGACTTGGCAAAGATGTTGAGCAGGTGGGCGGAGTACTTGTTCCCATCACTCATGATACTTGTTTTATTCAGTCCCATGAAGATGCAGCAACTCGGAGAACCCCTTGTCTGACTCAGCCCCTCCCCTTTCCGTGCTGGCACATGTGTGTGTCTGCACTGTTACACGTCACCATGCTCGCCTAGGAACATTGAGGTTCTTTAGAGCCCCTTAGTAAAAGGAAGGAAGTCCACTGTTTCTGCCTGAGGTTTCACTTTGCCAAGCCTTACTGATTCTCAAGGATTTCTGCATCTGTCTCATTCTCTGTTTTCCTGTCTTAAAATTGGTCTCTTTCTGGTCGTGGCTGGCATCCATGTCATTTGGGCCTGGAGGTGGGGCTCACCAGTGACTGACAACTGGAAGGCGCATGTTGCCTGCGTGCCCACAGCCCTGTGGCTCCTAGAGTTCGCTAAGCATTTATGAATGGGCCTCATCTTCACTTTAACAAGTCTGGACATTTGCGGCCCCACCATTTTTTGACTACCTGAGATGGCAGAGCAGAGAGCTAGGATTTCAGAGATTCACTTGGATTAGCTACCACACCACCTCATACTGAGTATCTGGGTCAGTGGGTTCTCCCCCCTGGAGAGTGAGTTCTAAAAGTTTCACTGGAAGAACCATTCAAAAATGAGTGAGCAGTTTCTGTGTTCTGCTACAAAAACAAGGCTGAAAGGCTGGTAAGATGTGAGTTCACAGAGCAGGCCTGGAGGGCCAGCAGGCAAGGGAAGGGCATGGTCTGGTGACCTGGACCCTTGGTCTCATCTTCTCTCTGGTTCCTTGCCAGCAGCAGCAGCCCTTGCCGTGCACAGATGAGGTGATAACCTTGGGATAATGCTGGTCTTTGGGGAAGCTGTTTATATGAAGAAATGTCAGCTCCTTAACAGAATCGTCTGCAACCAAACTTAATCTTCTCCTTGCCTGTAAAATACTTAAGCAGCAGAAAATGGATGAAAGAAGGCCATAGAGTGTTTTCTTTATATTGCAAAGTTAAGATTTTAATGACCAGTCAGAACACCTTGATACTTCTTGAGGACTGAGGGACAACATGCACCAGAAATCTCTTGATGTCATGAACATGGACTGATAGCTGCTCCTCCAGAGTTACCTGTGTGTATGTGTGTGTCTTTGTTGTATTTGGGGTGATGATGAATTCACCTGTTTCCTCCTGATCTGAAGATGCACGCAGGCTATGGAAGCCTGGTCACCAGTTAGATTTCATAGCTAGGATTTATGTGTCCTTCATGTCTTGAAGTTACTTGTCAAAGTGTCCTCTGCATTTCAGAGTGGTCCTTGGGATTTTGTCATTAACTTCGCTTTGAAGACTGTGATTATCTTCATGTTAGAAATACTCAAGAATATGTCTTCTGCCTAATATTGTTGAAGCATGTGTTGAGTCTAGGAAGAAAGCCTAGCTGTGCTTGAGAGAAAAGAATTACGATTTAGTAAAATGCATGCTGTGTTTAGGAGAGAGGGTACATTTTTTAAAAACACAAAAGAGAAAGCTCCAAATGTTAAATTTACCCAGCCTGCTATTCACTTGCCTTATTTTAATTGTGGGTTTCAATGTCTAGCTAGCTAGTCTCTTCAAAGGACATTTCAGTTTTATTCTCTGGGACCCCTAGGCCCTGCAGTGAGAAGTGCTGTGGCTGAAAACCCACACGTGGACCTACAGAAAAGTTGCTATGATTTTGGAAGTAAGCAGTGGCTTCATAGTGGCCCCTCGCTCAAAACTGACTCAGCTTTCTATCATGGACCCACCTAGAAAATGGGTTCTTCCTTTATGAAGAAGGTCCCATGAATTAATAACGGGATCGCCAGGAATACTTAAAAAGCACTATCTAAATGCTGAGCATGGTGTGCAAGCTGTTATTCCTGGTGGGTGGCTAGGTTCTTATTGTTTTGAAGGTTGGGATCCAGATACCAGCTCATCTATTCTCCAGCTGTTGTTTATCCTCGTTTCCCAGAATAGTCAGGCAAGGTCTTTTAAAAGTGAGTTTTATGCTGGTGTACATTTTGGGGTGTAACAATTAAGTTACTACTGATTTAGTTTCTGTTTACTGACAGGGATGAGGTAGTGGGCCAGAGAACATTGCTCCCCTTAGAAGCAACGGCATTTAATACAGAATCTGCCGTCCACTCATCTCTAGGGCCCCCACCCAGCCCCACTTGACTGCAGCCTTTTCATAGCATTCACCACAGTGCTGGACAGGCTCTCAGCTCCCCAAGCAATCTGGTGCATTTCTCTCTCTCTAAAATGTATTTATTTTTTAATTAGGTGGTACATTTATATAGTATAAGATACAAAAAAACAAAAGCCTGCAGTAAGAAGTTTCACCCCTGCCTCCACCCACTCAGGACAGTCAGTCCTGCCAATTTCTCAGGTATCCTTTCTGGTAGATTTATGTAACAGTGTATTTTCCCCACACCACCCTTTATGAGGAAATGGCAGCATCTGTATTGTGCATACTATTCTGAACCCTGGGAGTCATCTCAGCAGCACACATTAGAGGAAGTTCACAGTGATAGATGTTTCTAGAACTGATACGAAGATGCAATCTAGTATGTCTCCTGGCAACCTATAGCACAGCCTCCCAAATGCTGAACATTTACAAACAGCTCCCTGCCTGACTCTCTGCTCCCCATGGGTCACCCACTGCCCAGGTCAAACTCAGGCTCTAAGCACCTGCCCTCCCTCTACCCAAGCCAGGCCTTTTCCCAAGTTCCTTCAGTATTGCTGTTGTCTTGGGCTGCACAAACCAGAAATCAAGGTGTCATCCTTGACAGCTCCCTCTCCTCACTCCCAGAGCTGAGCTGCCATAGTCCAGCCAGTTTTACTTTATAAATTTCTCTCAGATCAGACAGCTTTTCTCTCCTTCACATCCTCACTTACCTCCAGCCTGAGCCTCCTTAGTCTTTCTTCCAGTCTTCTGAATAGCTTCCTGTCTTTTAAAATCACAAACCTGACAGTGTTTTTTTTTTTTATTGAAGATATCATTGATATACAGCCTTTATTGGTTCCATATATAGAGCACAGTGGTTCAACAGTTACCCATATTATTAAATCCTCACCCCCACTAGTGCGGTTACTATCTTTTAACTTGGGAAGATGTTACAGAATCATTGACTATATTCTGCATGCTGTGATCATGTTATTTTCATGCCTGACATCTTTTGACACTTTCATAGTGCTCTCAGGTTAAAGGTCAAACTGATAATAATCATGCCCTCCCAGGACCCTCACGGCCTGGCCTCCAGCCTGTTTGCACTGTCTGCTACTCAGCTGCTGGAGCTCCTTGGTCTGGAATGCTGTTCTCCTTTCACTGTCTTGACTCATCGTTCAGTTCTCAGGCTCCACTCCTCACCCTTTGCTGTCCACCACGCTCTCTATTAGACCAGGTCCCCAGTTAGAGCTGACAGCACCATCTTTTCCATCATCGTCCTTAGGAGGGTTGTGATTTCCATTAAGGAAATTAAATTAAGTTGGATGAATGGCTCTTTAAATTCTTGTTACTGATGTGAGATAGTTTCTGGCACATATATATAAAAACATCTTATCAACTATGAAATATCCCATGGAAAAAAGTAATTTTTTAAATTCATGTATGTAGTTGAAGTTAAGCGATGGAAGATGATGTCCATGTTTATGAGCCATAGGTGACTGAGGGAGTATGTCCCTAAAGGAACTCTTTAATCCTAATCTAGGCCATTCTTCAATTCCACAGGAGCACTCTATGCCAGACCAGCTGGCCACAGGGATTGCAGAAATTAGTAAGACCCAGAAAACCTTGTCCTCAAGCAGCTCACAGTATTTCATTTTTAAAAACCCAAGATCACTTAAATCTGTTTCTGTGGTTTTTTTCAGGTGGCTACTGGCATTTTAGAAAGCCTTATGCCAATTGGGTGATGGGAGCAACAATTTCTTTTGATGTAAGGAAAGAAAAATTTCCCCATGTTTCTTCTGATTCTTATTTGAGAAATGTCTTTAGAAATAACTCCAGCCAAAAGGGAGAATTCAAGTCAAGTGTAGCTCATTTGCATTCCCTGTTGTTGAGCAGAAATTTGTGTGGTGTCCACTCACCAGCAACTGTCTTTGTGTCTTTCCTTTATCCCCAGGAAACCTGTAGGAAGTGTCAGGGACTCTGGAAAGAGCACAATGGCCTCACCTGTGAAGAGCTGGCTGAAAAAGATGACATCAAGTACCGAACCTCTATGTAAGTAACAGAATTCAGAGGCCTTACTGACGGAATCTCAGCTCCCCCAGCTGGCCTGCCTTTTTGGCAGGTGAGGGCAGTGAGTGTCATGGGAAAACAGGCTCTCAAGCTACCCCAGTCCAGAGTGATCTCGGGGAAGTGACCCACCCCTGAGTCTCCTCTTCTTCATCTCTACAGCCTCACAGAGCCTTTCCCAACATCAGATGTGATTTAGTAAATCCCTGGCTTGTGTGAATTCAGTAAATGTTGGTTCCTTTTCTCTTTATTATCTAAATACACAAGCAAGTAACATGTGTTAATTAGATTAGATTGCACCAGTGATGCTTATATTTGTACTTCCTGTGGGACGCTGTTGGCCTTGAGACAGTAAGAAGAATTACAACCTCCAGTATGCAAAATAGCGCCATCAGTAATACTAAGAACCATTACTGTGTGGCCCTCCCTAGGTGGCTGAGAACTTTATTACAAGTACTATTTAGTAAATACTGTGACTTAAATAAGACAGCAGTGTGTGGGACAAATCTGTGAGGTCATTCGGAGAGCCAGGTTCCGATTCTTTCTGCCTCACCATCCCCTGAGGTGGAGCTCTCATCTGCATGATTGTGACTGGGTTGCAGCCACTCTGCACTGCACAGGAAAGAAGAGCAAATGAGCTGCTGGACAGGCAGCTTTTTTAAGTCATAAGTAATGCAGAAATTATATATATCATTTCTGCTCAGGCCCTCTTGCTCTAGATTCAGTCACATGGCCACAACCTGGCTCCAAGGCAGACACCATATGTAGTCTCTACTGGGTGATTTTATGTCCAGCTTAAATTTGAAGGGTAAGGAGTAGGTCTTGTTACTAAGAAAATGAAGAGGGAAGTGACTGTTTGGGGCGGTTAACAGTCTCCAAGTCCCACAGATCAGTACTATTATTATCCTCATTTTGCAACTGACATAACAGAGCCCAAGTAACTGGCCCATGGTCACACAGCTAGTAAGTGGCATAGCAGGGATTTGAACCTAGATATATGACTTCCTAATTGCCCTTTAAGTTTGTATTATATTTAGCTAATAAATCTGTGGGGGTGTATTACAGCAGCAGTAGAAAGCAAACAAATTTTGGTGCTAAATGTGAAATGCTGCTGTAACAAATACCTAAAAATGTGGAAGCTGGTTTGGAATTGGGCAGTGGGTAGAGGCTGGAAGAATTCTGATAAGCATGACAGAAAAAAAAGCCTAGATGGCCTTGAACAGTTACTCGAAATATGTACATAGAAACTCCACCATTAAGGGCTAGGAATAAGTGAGAAACACTATAGGCAAAACCTAAATGGCCTTGGAGAATATGTAAATCACAATGAACCAACTGGAGGTAGAAAGATGAATGATAAAGGTGCTGCTGGGGAGGACTCAGAACGAGATGAGGAGGGTATCACTGAAAATGGGGAAAAAGGAATCCCTGTCCTATCAGGGCAGAGAGCGCAGCCACTTGTGTCCTGTACCTACACACAGAAAGCAGAATTTGTTAAGAACAGATTTACCTTAGGAGATTTCCAAGCAAAGCATTAAAGACTAGAAAATGCAACTGAAAAGCAGTAGATGGAGGGAAGAACAGTTAATGAAAAGGAGCAGGACCTGATTGTTTCTGAAGTTCTCATCCCGATGACAAATGACCCTAAAATTAAGAAATTCACTGAGGAAAAGCATGCTCTCAAGAGAAAACCAAGGGTGTGTTCAAAATATCAGTATTCAGTCATACAGAGGGTCTTTGAAGAGACAAAAGGAGTGACTCAGCTTCCCTCAGTCAAACCAGGGTGCCTCTTGGAAACTCAAGAGTTACCCTCAGCCATCTCAGCAGAAGCCAAATGTAGAGATGGGATTATCTAGGAAATATCTGTGAACAAGCTTCATGTCTAATGTAATTAATCCCTATGACATGCATGGGAGATGCACAAGTTATTAGGATTTATTTTTTTTTTTGCTATCATTAATGTACAATTACATGAACAACATTATGGTTACTAGACTCCCCCTATTATCAAGTCCCCACCACATACCCCAATACAGTCACTGTCCATCAGTGTAGTAAGTTGCTATAGAATCACTATTTGTCTTCTCTGTGTTATACTGCCTTCCCCATGTCGTCGTCCCCCCCCACATTATACATGCTAATCATAATGCCCCTTTTTCACCCTTTTCCTTCCCTTCCCACCCATCCTCCCCAATCCCTTTCCCTTTGGTAACTGTTGGTCCATTCTTGGGTTCTGTGAGTCTGCTGCTGTTTTGTTCCTTCAGTTTTTCTTTGTTCTTATACTCCACAGATGAGTGAAATCATTTGATACTTGTCTTTCTCCACCTGGCTTATTTCACTGAGCATAATACCCTCTAGCTGCATCCATGTTGTTGCAAATGGTAGGATTTGTTTTCTTCTTATCGCTGAATAGTATTCCATTGTGTATATGTACCACATCTTCTTTATCCATTCATCTACTGATGGACACTTAGGTTGCTTCCCTTTCTTGGGTATTGTAAATAGTGCTGTTTTAAACACAGGGGTGCAAATGTCTTTTTGAAACTGGGCTGCTGCATTCTTAGGGTAAATTCCTAAGAGTGGAATTCCTGGGTCAAATGGTATTTCTATTTTGAGGTTTTTGAGGAACCTCCATACTGCTTTCCACAATGGTTGAACTAATTTACATTCCACCAGCAGTGTAGGAGGTTCCCCTTTCTCCACATCCTCGCCAACATTTGTTGTTGTAAGTTATTAAGAATTTTATATCAGCAGAAACACTACCTTCTTGGACCAAAGGAGACAGAGAGAATGAAATTAAAGAAGTCTGTCAGACCTCCAAAATTCTACAAGAAGGAATTAGGGCAACTAAAAACTCTTCAGCTGTAAACCTATGCTACCTTTCTTGAACAAGGGAGGATTACTCGGTGGAGCTGTGAGCCAAGAGGCAGAGTCTCAAACTACAGATGATTGTTCTCAGATCTGAAATATAAGGGAGTTGGCTGATTTCTAAATTCACTGGGACTGGTAACTCCTTCCTTCCTTATTCTCTGTTTTTGAGCCAGGATATCTGTAACTATTACCCTATCTTAATACATCATTGTATTTTAGGAACAGATAATTTGTTTCTTTAGTTTCTTAGGGCCACAAATGAAGAGGAAGTGTGTCCCTGGGTGGATCATATCCAGAGTCTCACCTTTACCTGATTGAGATGCTGAGATTTGGGACTCTGAGTTAGCTGTAATGGATGAGATCTCTGGAGCCCTTGAGATGAGGTAACAGGTGTGTGGGGTGGATGTGAATCTTTGGAGGCCAGAGGGCAGACTGGTAGGCAGAAGATTAGCTTCCAAAAATGTCTGTGCCCTAGTTCCCAGAACCTGTGACTGTGTTTGCCTTACATGGTAAAGGGACTTTGCAGATACGATTAAAGTTGTGGTAACAATGGAAAACTATGTATAACCACATACGTAGTAATCACAAATACCACTCCAGCTAGAAAACTAGCATTACGTCCTTAAATCTAGGCTTGCTATGTCTGTTAGCCAGCCTTTGTGATTTCAAGTGATCAGCAGCATGGCCTTAAAGCAAAGAACACGTCAAAAGTTACTCTTTCTTCAAAGAAGTTGTCTTGTTAGGCAATATACTGATTCTCGCAGTTGTACTACTGCCAAAAGCACTTTAAACTTCTCATTTGGAGTTGTCTTTCAGCTGGTTTATGAGCCAACTCCCAAAAACCCTTCTTGTTACTATGGACATGTCTTGTCTGGTTGGAGCTGGGAGGAGGGGAGGATTTCTGTTGTTACTGTTTGAGCCTTTGCCCCTAAGAAGGATGTCTTATTATTCCTAAAGTCAGTACAGAGTTATTGAGAACTCATATACAGAGCTGTAGTTAAGAATTTGGAGCACTGTCTCAATCATTCTCTGCTTCAGTTTCCTCATCTGTAAAGTGCCAGGTGTGGTTGTATCTACCCGTAGGGTTATTACAAAAACTGAAGTACCCAGGGTGGTTTATAAATCTTCAATATGGGCTAGATTTTTTATTGTTGTTTTTTAAGCAGGAGGCTCTGATTTACAAATGAGACGCAAGCACATAAACAGATAACTTCCGGCATTCAGGGCCTGCTCGGGCCTGGTTCTGTGTGTTCTACCTGGAGCCAGTGATGGAGTGTTGCCTAGCTCTGCCAGTGGGTCTTGCTGCCCCATGGTTGGGCATCTGGACTACTCCAGGACTCGGCCCAAGCCAGAAGGTGCTTCTTAGCAGACGTGGTGGTTGAGCCCTACTCCGGTTGTTCTGTCAGTTCCTGCTGCTGACTCCATTCAGCATCTCGTCTAGGTCCTACTTAAACCCAGCATCCTTGAGTGTCAGCAGTAAATGGATCAGAGCACATCCAAACGGGATACATGTTGAGTCCAAAACCCAGAATGGCCTCCCAAATATCTTCTTTCTTTATAGTGGGGAATGTAAAATACATCAACATGTGCTTAACTTTGGAAGGAATAGTCTAATGTACACACCTGACCTCCAGGTCACCAGAACTTCATAGAGATTACAGATCTCTGTTTACATTTACATGTATTTGTATTTGTTATTACATATATAAAATACCTGCTACTTCCTGTTCACCAGGTTCTGTTTGCATGTTGTTTGAATAGTAGCCAAGTGTGTTGTCCTGTTGGACAACAGATGATCGTGGTCCTTGCCAACTGCTTCTGGTGCTCTCTGCTTATTGAGCAGAGAGTAAAAGCATCTTCCAGATCAATAGCTGCATACCACTTGCCAGAGGCATTATTGTGTGCTGTGGTAAGAAACGACATCTGGAACCACAGCTACAGTTAGAGCCAGCACCCGCCAAGGCCCACGGCGATACACTGGCCTCCAGGACCTGCTTCTGCACAGGCCTGTAAGACAAGTACATGGAGACATGTTGGGAATCGATACCCTTCACCTGCAGTCTCTGATGGTGGCGCCGATCCCCAAGGTGCCCACCAGGGTCTGGTATCACCTTTTGCAGGGATGAGGTACTCCAGGGGCTGCCACTTGCCTTCCCCACCAGAAAGCCAAGGAATCCTGCCAAGTGTCAGAACTGAGAGAATTACAAATGGTTTGTTGTGGCTGAGTCGTAAGAGACAGCATAATAAATGGTGTGATATTAGGCAGGTGTTGAACAAAAATGTGTACACCAGTGTCCACAGCAGCACTAGTCACAACAGCCAAAGGCTGGAAGCAGCCCAGTGTCCATCCGCGGATGGATGGTAAAGCGCAGTGAGTCTGCAGGATGGAATGTTACTCAGCCATAAAAAGGGAAGGAACAACCATGCTGCAACATGGATGAACCTTGAAAATGTGCTCAGTGAAAGAAGCCACTCACAAAAGGCCACATGTTATTGATTCCATTTATATGAAATAGCCATAGGCTTGTGGATATTTGCCTATGTACAGAAAAGGCAAATCCGTTTAACACAGAAAGCCAATTAGTGGTTGTAGTGTAAAGCGGGGTTGTACCTATTTAGTAGGTACAGAGTTTCCTTTTGAGATGATGAAAATTATCTGGAACTAAATACTGGTGATGATTGTAACACATTGGGAATATACTAAATGCCCCTGAGTTACACACTTTAAAATGATTATATTGAATTATATACTTAAAATTACACATTTTTAAATGGCAAATTTTATGTGCATTTTACCACAATAAAAATAAATAAATATACAGAGGAAAGCCAGTTGCCACAAGAAATGAAGATAGATTGCAAAGAGGAGTTCCCAGCATACTTAGTAGTAGTGAGAACAAATAATCATGGGCTTGTAGGATCCCAGTTGGTTTATATAGAGGAGAGCAGTGAGCCTTCCTGTCTGAACAGTCAGCAGACACAGCTGCAGCTCAGGCTTCTCTTCCTGTCCCGCACAGGACACATCCGGTGGGGCTGTTTGTTTCCTGCCTACTTTATAATCTAGTTGCCAAGTCACCCTCCCAAAAGGATCAACTATTGATTTCTTTCCAACCCCATTGTGCCCTTTTGTGTCATTGAATAGGTGTCACCACATCCCATAATAACAATCCTTTTTTTTGGTGCAGGACCATTCTTCCTACCTAGTACTATGCTTACGAATGCAAAAGCAAAGGACTTAAACAGATATTCATGCAGTGTTGAGTAGCTATTTGAACTTCTAGCAGTGTTGAGTTGTATGCATTGTTTATATATCCCTCCATCCGTTTAGGAGAGCCCTTTCTCCCCTAACACACCCATAAGTATGTCACATTGGCAACTGCCGGCTTGGTGGACAGTGCAAGTAAAAGCACCCACTTTCTTCAGAAAAGGATTGTGTAACCTTGGTTCTTTTCAGCCACTTCTCTCCCTTGCTGAAGCCTAAGCAGATGCCCAGGAAGAAGTCAGCCTACCCCAGGCAACCAGAGTGTGATAGCTTAAAGCCACACCTCCAACTTAATGTTACTCTTACACAGAAAGTGTAGAAAATTGGAATTGTGTTTTGGTCGCAGTTATCAGAACCTTGTGAGTCTTAACATGGAGCATTGAGAAGTGTCTTCATAGTTGGAGAATAACTGAAATCATGAACATGTATACTGTATAAAGTTGACAATACATTCACTTTACTTAAACTTTGTCTCCTTGGTAGTTTCTGTTCAGCAAAACTTAGAACTCATTTGTTCTTCAGTAACTTGAACTGGGTTTAAATTATTTTCAAGCCACAGTTAAACCTGCCTGCCTTTTGTGCCATTCAAAATGAAGACTTAAATGAATAGAAACCAATTTCCTAATGCATTTTTCTATTTTTAAACACATGATCTGGCTTCTGAGGAACATACTGCAACAGTCTTCTAAATATCAGTAATTGAAAACACTTGCCTGCCCCCAGACTCACCTGGCCACTCTTGTCAGAAAAACAGAGCAGCAGGAGGGAGAAGGCTGCATTTTCTCAGCCTTAGGAGAGAGTCTGGGTGGAAACTCATCCCTAGACTATTACAGTCTTTACACTGAAGCAAGTACCTGGTCACCACTCTGTGTTCCTACTTGGAGGGAAGAGAAATGCTCATTGGGATAAGTCCCAGTTTCAGGGCTGTCCACCCTTGGGTTCTTCATGCTCCTTCCTAGTCTCACTAGGCAGACCTTTTGACTCCTTCCCATCAAGACTGCTTCATGCCAGCTGGGTACAGTAATACAGTCTGTCCACTACCTTCAAGGAACTCAACCTAGTAGAGGAAGACACACAAACAGTTATAGCCAAGTGTTATTTTAGAGTTATGAGCAGAGCACCACAGAAATAACTAATTCAGCAGTGCTAGATCTTAAAGAGCCAAGACCTGTCATTTTGACCTCCATGTCCTCTGCCCCTCTATGTCAGTCAGATTGTTTCTGGAAACAAGTAACCTCCCTAGGAGCTTCTCATTGGCCAGGATTGAATCTTACGCATGCCCATCCCCTAGCCGCAACAACTTCTGGCAACAGGATTCCAACATGTAGGTGGGTTCTGCCAACAGGAAGAGGTCATAGACTGGCTGTTGGATTGCCCCTAGTTTTGCCTACCATGCCCCCATGCCAATCAAGGATTTATGTAACTAACGTTTAGCCTTGCTGGCTCTCTTATCTAGCTTTTTATATATAAAAAATAATTTAGGAAGACCCTAAGTTTTTTCTCTCCCTTAAGCCTACTCCTGCAACAAAAAGAGTAATAATTTCCTAAATGCTAGGTGCTGGGCACTGTGCCAGGGTACTTTGTATCTCATCAGTAATCCTAAGCACACTTGGAGAAAACTGGGTTTTCCCAATTTAAAAAGGAAACTGAGTCTCCCAACAGTTGAGTAATTTACCCAAGAACAAACAACCGATAAACTGAACCCACTTCTCAGACTCCAAACATAGGCTCTTTTCACTCTTTGTCACAAA
Source organism: Phataginus tricuspis (assembly GCA_029783875.1). Lineage (NCBI taxonomy): Eukaryota > Metazoa > Chordata > Mammalia > Pholidota > Manidae > Phataginus > Phataginus tricuspis. Next base: position 3,085,056 of record JAQQAC010015366.1, read on the forward strand.
AAGGGTAGGCAATCATTATATGTGGAAAAGTAAATTACTTATTGGTCATATTTTTCTTTCCTGTTCATCTTCTGCTATCTCCATTCATGTTTTTCCTTTTTTCAGTGAAGAAAAAATGACTGCTGCGCGCATTAGAAAATGCCACAAGTGTGGGACCGGCCTCATCAAATCTGAAGGCTGCAACCGCATGTCTTGCCGTTGCGGTGCCCAGATGTGCTACCTCTGTCGAGTATCCATCAATGGATATGACCATTTCTGCCAGCATCCTCGCTCGCCGGGAGCCCCTTGCCAGGAGTGTTCAAGGTGCTCTCTCTGGACCGACCCAACTGTAAGTGAATGCTTAGCTACGTGTTGCTTTGTGGGGGGAGTATCAGTAAGGTAATATAATGAAAAGAGAGATTTTAGATTTATTTAACACATTTGACTCGTGAACAGATAGGAAATTATGGCCAATAACCACAGAAAAAAGTTGAGAAGGTAATCATGCTCAGAGAGCAGCATGCCCAAGCAGTTGGGCAAATTCCTTCAGTCACTTAGGGAATACATTTTTTTTTTCCCATCCAAAGTATTCCAGAGCATAAAAAAGTGAGGAAAGTTTTACCTATATTTTTATAAAGCCAGCATAATGCTGATGGCAAAATCTCACAGATAACCCTAAAAAAAGAATTATAGGTCTGTCTCACTTATGAGTATAGGTTTTAAGTTGTCTAAATAAAATATCAGCAAATAGAAACCATGACCAAATGAGATTGTTCCAGAAATGCAAAGATGGTTCAATATTAAGAACTCCATTAATGTAATTCATTATGGTATCTCTCCATGTTAAAAAGACATTTGAATAAGACCAAGTATCCATTCTTGATTTTAAAAGCTTCAAAAAATAGTGTTAGAAGCTTCTAGTATGATTTTTTTAGTCCCATATTTGAAAATAGTCATTAGCATGTATTTAATAGTGAAATACATAGAAGCATTCCCCAAAAGTCAAATACAAGACTGTCACCACTGTTTTGCACTGCACCTGCTAGTCAATGCAGTTAGCTAAGAATAAAATTAAAGGCGTAGATATTAGAGAAGATAATCGCAAATCTTTATTGAGTACCCACTGTGTGGCAGACACTGTTCTAATCCATTTTATATGTAAAGAAGAAAGGCAAATCTACCATTTTAAACCTGAGAAAAGAAAATAATCAATGAAATGTTGTTAGAAGCAGTAGAAAGATAGCTAGATACAAAATAAGTATACAGAATGCCATTTATCGTAGCAATATAAACAAAATTTAACAAGAAACATGAATAAACTATATTGAAAGACATGGAAATACTTGAACATATGAAGAAATATGCTTTGTTGTTAAATAAGTTTTAATATTAAAAATACATCAATTGTTAAAATAATTTTTAAGTTTGAAACTGTCACAGTGAGTTGTAAGTTTGATCCACTGAGCATGGCAATGTGGTATATATGAGCAGACTTGTTCTGCCAGAAAGTGCTTAAGCATGACAGTGATGCTCTGCTGCCTTGTAGCAAATGGAAGGCCTTGAGGACATGCATCTAAACCCAGGGCAGGCCCAGGGAGAGTCAGTTACTCCTCAGCTTTCACCTGGACAAACAAACGTTTGACCTAGTGGGAGTCAAGTCCCTCAAGGAGAGACTTAGTTTTACAGAGATACCACTTCTCTACAAAGGGATCTGAAAGTGTACTGCAATTCCATTTAAGTTCAGTAAGTTTTTTTTTCCTTGAAAAATTACCTGTAATTTTGAAAATGAGACTGATTTTTATTATGAACTATACTAATCAAAACTGTGTAGACTAATACAAGAATAAACAGATAAAAGGAACAAAGTAGAGACCAAAGCAGACCCATAAGGGTTTAAGTGAAAATAGCATTTCAAGTTACTGGAGAAAAGGTAGATTCCTCCATCCTTTTGTTCTTAACTATTGGTGTTACTAGGACTAGTCTGAACAGAAAAGCTCTGTGCTGCAGAGGAGAGTAGGAGGGGCGGGGGCGGGGGGTGCACTTGAGAGTGATCTGGGGCAGCGTTTGCCGTGAGACCTGCCTGAGGAGGAACAGGGCAGGCCAGGAAATAAAACAGATTTGGCCTGTTCGGGGACCAGAGAGAATCCGGTGTGGCTTGCAGGTGGAGAGCAAGGGCAGGAACAGAAGAGGCAGGCACAGAACCGGGCCTTGGGTTTTGGCTGTTGAGGAGTAACCTGACCTGATTTAAGTTTTCAAGATCACACTGGCTGCCATGTGGAGAGAAAAACGTTCAGTAGCTGTTTGGGGGCAGTGGGCTAGCCATTTGGAAATACCCCAGAAAACAAAAGAGATGACTTACAGTCTTGGAGAAGGAAAGGTCCTCCTTAGCATTACATCAAGACCAGACCAAAAATACATAAAAGCACAAAAGATACCATAAGTGAAGATAAAGATAAATGTAAAACCAAGGAAAACTGTTCTAACATATATATGATATAAATGTTAGAGCAATATGACTCAGTAAGAAATCAGTAAATGTCCCTGTAGTAATAAGGATCAGTTTGGCTGTGAATTTGTTCCTGTTAAGAAACCCCAAAAATAACAGTGGCTTAGACACGATAGAAGATTATTTCTCCCTCGTGACTAAGTATGCAGTGGACAGCCCAGGGGTAGAGGGGCATGCATTAGTATAGTATGCCGGTATAAAAAGTGATGCTATATGTCGATGTTTAAAAACATGGAAGGATTTGCACATAGAACACAAACAGCATGTGGCTGGGGCCACAGACCCACAAGCGCAAGTGGTAACATACATGATGGATGAATGCAAAGTAGGCTGGGTCTAGGAGACAGTAGAGTATAGTGGGGACTGTGGCAAATAGGAGAGTGTGTGCACCGCGTTTCAGGGGCCGCCACTCAGCTCCCACAGATTGTTGCCAGATAAAATTGTGCTCAGAGTTATAATAGCTTCAGATTTTCCAGAGAGTTTGCAAATCTGTTTTATGTAAAATCTCCCAGTTTTTAAAGATTGGCCATTAATCCAAGTATCTTTAAAACACTGTTCAAGCCAGCATTTCATAAGCAAAAGAAAAGGTCTGGCTAGCCACTAGTCTTTTCCCTGGTGCAGAATTTCTCTGATATTGCCTGCCCCTCTGTTACTGAGAAATGTGTGAAAAAAGGGGAGACATGTAAACAAACCGTCATCCTGCCATCTGAGTGGAGGGAGGCATGGGTCACAGTGGGAAGTGCTCACCAGCCGAGGTAATCCAGGCCACCTTTTGTGACAGCCCTGCCCAAGACCTGGCCATCCTGCTGACTCTTTCTCAATCCCATCCAACTAGCAGGCTAGGGGCCTGAGCATCCCTAGGAACTTGATGAGGAAATCGGGTCGTTTTTCTTGAGCTGTAGCTCCTAAAGTCTTCCTCCTGCTGCGTTGTCTTGGTAGAAACAGAGCCGAGTGGGCGTTACTGCGGGAGGGAGGATGTCCCGCAGCCTGGCCTGTTGTCAGTGCTGTTTTTCTTTCTTCTCCCCCTCTCCTTGTTCCTCCTGCCATTTCCTTTTTCTTCCCACCATGGTGTTGATTATAAAGGTTTCTTGTGCTCTGTTACCTTTTTTGGGTGCTGTAGCATGCGACTGCTCCCCCCTTCCCCGGGTTTTCTTGTTGAATTGTTGTCTTCTACCCTGAGAAAGGTTCTGTATTTGCTCAAAATAAAGTTCGAAAGGAAGGTTAAACGAATCCAAATCCCTCCGATTTCCTCTGGTAGCTGCAGCCAGATTTTGTTCCATTTGTCTGTTCCCATCAAAACCAGGATCAGCCCCGTTTCCTTGATTCTCACCAGGAGACCGATTGAATTCCAGCCCAGCATCTGTTGAGGCTTCTGAGAACACAAAGCCATTGAGAAGTTCGGGGAAACAAAGCATGCCCTGTCAGCCAGGCCTGCTCTCCGGTGTAATTAACCCGGGAGGCCAAGAAGAATCTCTTCATTTGTCAAGGGAGTTGTTCCTTCGCGGTTCGGAGAGAACTTGAGTTTTCAATCCTTAATGACTAGAAATTGCTCGGGGACCCACACTAACTCATGTTAGAGAGCTAAGGGGGCAGTCACTTTCCTCCTCTTGTTAGTTACTGAAAATAAGCCAGAAACATTCAACCAAAGTCTTATAAAACAAGGTGTCTTTTTAGAAAGGGGGAAAAAAACAGAAGCAAATACAGTCACAGTAAACCACAGTTTTCTGGTTTGGAGGCAGAATGCAAAGCCAAATCTTTTTTCTTTTTTTTTTTATTAAGGTATTATTGATATACATTCTTATGAAGGTTTCACATAAAAAAACAATGTGGTCACTACATTTACCCATATTATCAAGTCCCCACTCATACCCCAATTCAGTCACTGTCCATCAGTGTAGTAAGATGACACAGATTCACTGTTTGCCTTCTCTGTGCTATACTGTTTTCCCCATGATACCCCACACCATGTGTACTAAACAAAATACCCCACAATCCCCTTCTCCCACCCTCCCACCTGCTCTCCCACACCCCTCCCCTTTGGTAACCACTAGTTCCTTCTTGGAGTCTCCGAGTCTGCTGTTATTTTGTTCCTTCAGTTTTGCTTCGTTGTTATACTCAACAAATGAGGGAAATCATTTGGCACTTGTCTTTCTCCACCTGGCTTATTTCACTGAGTATAATATCCTCCAGCTCCATCCATGTTGTTGCAAATGGTAGGATTTGTTTCTTTCTTATGGCTGAATAGTATTGTGTATATGTACCACATCTTCTTTATCCATTCATCTACCGATGGGCACTTAGGTTGCTTCCATATCTTGGCTATTGTAAAAAGTGCTGCAATAAACATAGGGGTGCATATGTCTTTTTGAATCTGAGAAGCTGTATTCTTTGGGTAAATTCCAAGGAGTGGGATTCCCGGGTCAAATGGTATTTGTATTTTTAGTTTTTTGAGGAACCTCCATACTGCTTTCCACAATGGTTGAACTAGCTTACATTCCCACCAGCAGTGTAGGAGGGTTCCCCTTTCTCCACATCCTCACCAGCATTTGTTGTTCTTAGTCTTTTGGATGGTGGCCATCCTTACTGGTGTGAGGTGATATCTCATTGTGGTTTTAATTTGCATTTCCCTGATGATTAGTGATGTGGAGCATCGCAAAGCCAAATCTCAATATATAAATGAACAAACATTATTTTGCAATAAGGGGAGGGTTATCCTGTGATTTGACAGGATCCAAAAATGTGAACTCTTATCCAGTGGGTGTGGCTGCATGCGTGGTAGGGGTTAACAAGTTCTGTCTTACTGTTAGAGCTGTGCTCAAAAGAACAGTCACCTGGCAGTCTGTATTCTAGAGGTGGGGCAGAATTCATAACGTTTTCCCTTTAAACAAAAGATAGAGTGGGTGTTTATCTTGGTTTTTGGCTACCAGAAACTGAACAGAATTGTTTTCTACAGCTTCCTTGTTTTTGAATGAGTTTGAAGCATGTTCGGTTCAAACGTTCAACCCTAGGGCTTTTACAGCCAGTCTGCAATTTGGTGCCATCATCGCCCAGCCATTTGGTCAGGAGAAATATGTGTCTCTCCTGAGCATGCATTGGATTGAACCTGACATTGGTATGTGTTAATATGTTTAATTCTGTGATAATACCCTAAAGCAGACATGTCCTCCTGCTTCTACATGAGGAAACGTGCTGCAGACTATGGTCGTTGGTACATGGTGGCACGGGTCTCCATCCCAGGGCGTCTGTTCCGGCAGCATCTTAAGCTAAGCCACCCTCTCTACCCTCAGGCACTCCAGCACCGACCAGACCAGACCAGTGTGCAGTGTCTTCCTGGGGGGCCAGGTGCAGAGGGTTCGGCAACTCTGAGACCCTTGTTCAAGTGCAAAAGAAAGGATGTCACAGGAAGGAAGCAGGGAAGAATTATTTGAGAGGACTGTTGAGGAAAGGTGGAACCCATAGAATTATTTCGAACTGAAAGTCATAACTAATTTTGGGCCTCAGCATTTTTTCTTTAACTTTTCAAACTTACCTTCTACAAAAGAAAAAATATAGTAAAGTGAACCTCCACATTTGCCCCATCATCTCTCTTCACAGTTGGCCTCAGCATTTAACTTCTAGTCACTGTCATGAATACCACTGTTTCTGCCCGGGCATGGAGGCAGAACCTTTCCCTTCTGCAAATGGGAAAAAATGAAGTTCAGGCCACTTGGTAGAACTGGGATGCAAGCCCAGGTCTTGGACCAAATTTCAGCTTCTGCAAGTCTCCATGCCCTGAAGCAAGAAGTCACAAATACAGAGGCTCCCTGATAGGCACTCTCAGGGACCCTGAGCCACTGAACCAGGTGGGCCCCCATTCCCCACTGAGCAAGTTGCAGGTGGTAGGAAGGGTTCCTGGTAGCCCCAAACCTTGACAGTGTTCCCACTCAGGCTTTGATGTCCCTTGAGGATTTTACCAAGGAGATGAGCAGCTCAGCTTGGTCCAGTAAACACAACATGTTGGTATGTGTTGTCTTCAGCAAAATGACAGCAGGCCCAGAACTGAGCACTTGACCCTGACAGGAGTCCAAGCATGGCTACATTCCATGCTGCCTCCAGGTCCCTGTAGGGGAGCTGTAGGTGGAAAGGTGTTTGAGTGCTGGGCTCTGTGAGCCAAAGCCAGCCCAGAACCTGTCGGGTCTGCTCCTCCCCGAGCCCCACCACACACTGGGCGGGTCCAGACCCAGCTGCACAACATGCACCATTCCTGGCTGAGCTTTCCCCACATCCCCCAACTTCCTGTTGCAGGGGACAGCTGGGGCTGGGGGCTTATGGGCTGGGTTGCTTGGGGATCTGCTGCTGATCTGGGAGTAATTTGAAACTAAATCCTTAGCTCTTTGAAAGTCTTTTATGAAATCATTGCAAGTTTATTAACAACAGCTGTGGCCACACATGACCTGAACCCCATTCCCAGCCCCACCCCCAAAATCACAGGAGGGAAGCAGCAATTCCCAGTCACCTTTTTAAGGGGAGAAAAGGTTAAGTGAAGAAGAAAAGTCACCCATCCTGGTCACAGGAGGCTGGACAGCAGGCAGCCAGCCAGCCATCTGCAGTGACCAGAAATATTGAAGAAAATGGAGGCTCAAAAGGACTTTTCAAAGCATCAGCAAGAACAGCCTTGTGTAAGTGTGCAAACATCTGTTTTCAGAACCTTCAGCCTGTGGCTGGTGATCGCCACTAGTATCTGTTTGGTAGAGGCATCCTCTTGTCTCCTGAACCACTCGGACCTTCTCTTCCTTCCTTTCCTCCCGTTCAGACCCTGTGGCACAGGCAGGGTTGTGGACCTTCACGGAGGAGGAACAAGTTAACAAGGGGAGCTTTTGGTCAGTTTTTGTAATTAAAACCTCTCTGGTGAATCCTGCTAGCACCTGCCATTCTGAGCTGGTGTTTTGGAGAGGCCAGGCCCCACTGTCCGCCTCATGCCTTTGCCATGCCTTCCTCCCCACCCACCTCCATATGAAGCAAGCATGGCAGCACTTTGTTTCCTGCTGAGCTCAAAGGAATTGGAAAGGAAACCAAACCTCCCTGTTAGGACACAGCACAGCCCGCTCATTTCTTTATTTAAAGCCTCCTTCCAGCTCTGTGGGGCAGGAAGACTCCATGTCACATTCTGTTTTAATCTTTCAGGGTGCCCTGACCTACTCTGGGCGCAACCACATTCCCTCACTGTTCATTTGTGGTGTGTGGGTCTCCCTCCCACAGTGGCCATGGGGAGCAACAGAAAGTGCTTCTACTCCCCCCTGGTGTTTTGTTCACTCCGTCTTTTGAGACCCACCCATATTGGTGGCTGACCAGTCACTGCTGTCTTCCATCTCAGCGTAGCCTTGCTTATGTGCGTGTTCTATGGTTCTGTTAGAAAGTTCTTACCAGGACCAGAAGGGGCCAAAAAGGGGGCAGAGAAGGGGACCCGTGCTCACCTACTAGATCCGTCTGAAAGCCCATGTTGGACGCCAGGAGAGGAGTCCTGGTGGGTGCCTGGCGTCCATCACGGCCTGTTGGGGTGTCCAGTACAGTGAGTAGAGACAGAGCTTTTTTCCTCCTGTAGTTCCTTACTGGCCAAGGCAGACAGGGTGTGAAGGGCAGCTCAGGTCTCAAGTGGGTCCATTTAGGTTCCAACCCTGCTGAGGGCAGAGCAGGTAGAGGGGCCCTAACTGCCCACATGGCCTCTGACACCTGCAGACTCCAGAACTGCCCAGGAGGAACAATGGAGCTGCCCTGGTCCGGGTTCCACTCCACCACTGTGTGATGCTCAGCAAGTAACTGCATCCTCGATGCCTGTCGCTTCCCCTTGGGGCTGGAGAGACACTGGGAGAGGGCATATGTGAGCTGCAGTGCGAGCCCAGAAAGGTGGGGCTGACTGCAAGCACAGCCTTCCAGGAGCCTCCAGAGTTTTCTGAAAGTGAGATTCGGGTACAGAACAACCCATGGTAATAGGCCAAATGTCCTTGGGAGTTAAATCAAGAGAGGAATTACCCTGACTTCATGTGCTGTTAAAACTTTACCTAAAAATTTCCAGGGAGATTTCCAACCCCTTCCCTGTTGGATTGGCCGCTCATTTCCTTGAGTGGAGGTGTTTTGTTTTGTTCTGTTTTGCCCTGTTCTCTTCTTGTATTTAGTTGGAGAAAACTTGAAGAAGTCTGCCCATTCCAGAAAGAAGGAACCCTCTTGTATTTCAAGGAGGGTAAGATACACCCTTTCTGGAACAAACCAGACCTAAAAATAGTCACCTCTGATGGTGCTGAGGGCAGCGCAGGGTGGGCAGAGTTTCTGGGGCCCCTCTGGCCGCCGTGCTCCTGGGGTGCTCTCCAGTTCAGAAACCAGGGGCATACATGGTCCCAAAGAGTTCAGGCTGTGAGCCTGGGGCGGCTCATGCTTCAGCTGCTCATCGGTAATGTGGGGGTGCCTAATTCATGGAGTTGTCAGAAGCATAACTGTGAGGCACTCGGAGGAGCAGCAGGTATATAGTGAGCCCCGGGTCAGTGTTAGCTTCTGTCATTGGCCACCACTGTGCTCAGCACGTTACCACAAAGAAACCATTTGCTTCTCACAATAAACTTGCTTTGGAAATGAAGAGGCTCCAGGTTAGGTCGTGCTGGGTAGAGGGTCCCCAAGCCCACGTCTGTGGAGCCCCAAAGCTGGAGTTCTTCCCATCCCACTAGCTTCCTGTCTGTTAGGAACTCAGTGCTGCTTTAAGATAAAATTGGCTGGTGGCTCCAGCATGCATGGATTTCCTGGAAGTGACTCAGCCCCTGCAGGAGGCTGGCAGTGGTTAATTCTGTGATCCAGTCTTCGCCAGTTTCCCCCTCCTTTTGTTCCCCATTTCCAGCAGCCTGGGTGTGTCCTAGATTTTCAGAATGGCAAGCATTTTTCACAGGTGTCCTCATTCACCTTGAATGATGACACACGGGATGCCTACTGCTTCCCAAGGTACTGCCTGTCAAACGGCCCCTCAGCCCAAAGGGAGGGCTCGCTGTGGTGAGGGGCCAGTCTTCATATTCTAACTCAAAAGGTGTTTTAGTTCTTAGTTTCTGAACAGTGTCCTGTGACCCCCAACCAGTTGGAGAAACTTGAAATCTGAAATGTCTAACCCATGTTCTAGGTGTAACTGACTACTTACTTATTATTTATGGTAACAATCACTGCTCAAAATAGTTGGAAGGCAGCATTTTCTGGCAAAATGTCACTGCCTAACCTGGGAAGCCCAGGGCTATGCACAGATGATCGTGAGCCCACAGATGAGGAGAAGTTGGAGCAAAGGAATGAAGAGAAGAGGTTTGGCTCCCAGCTCTGGGAAGAGCCTTCCAGCCACGCAGGGCCCTGCCAGCGGGCGCACCTGGCTGCACTCTCCTCCAGAAGCTGGCCAATCTGTGTCAGGGAGCTCAACTTACTCCCCTCTGCAAGTGTCTCAGAACCACCTAGCAGAGTTCTTACAACACATTCATTCTGTGGTGAACTTAGACCAGGAGCATCCAGAGCTCTCACAGGAAATTTAGTATTGATAAATATCCAGCAGATGCTCTGCATGCTTACCCTCTCAGCAGTGCTATAAGGGCCTAGAATCTTCTACCTAAAAGAGAAACTTCTCTTATCCCTCATTCTTTGTCTTGACAGAAATAGCATGACAGGATCTGAGGAGAATGGTGGGTTAGTGGTTAGTCTTTAATGCTGTGAAATTATCCTTAGACTCGTGTAAAATCCCAATGTGGAACGCCCACTAAAATTGTGACCATAGCCCAAAACACAAGTTCCACAAGTGAAAAGGTCAGGTCTGCCTTATTCTTTGCTGGACATCAGCCCAGTGCATGCTGTATACCAGTGTAACTCCAGGGAGAGGAAATCCCAGAGCAAAATACCTCTAAAACCGAAATCAGTCAAAGGGAGAAATGGAAGCCCGTTTATTGCTTACAAACTACAGTCCAGGACATCTCTTTCCTGCTCAGGCAGAGAAGCAAGCAAGACTAGCCTCTCAGGTTCAGATAAACCCTGGGTTGCCCAGGTAATTACCCATTGATATGGAGATGACTTGCCCCACCCCCTGAGGAACGTCTGTTGATATGTAGATGCACTAAAGCCAGGCAAGATGTTCTGGAAATACTGTTTTACCCACAACCAGACGCTCAGTTTGTATTCTTTTTTTTTTCTTAATTTTAGTATCATTAATGTACAATCACTTGAACAACATTGTGGTTACTAGACTCCCCCTATTATCAAGTCCCCCCCACATACCCCACTACAGTCACTGTCCATCAGCGTAGTAAGATGCCATATAATCATTACTTGTCTTCTCTATAAATATTGCCTTTCCCGTGTCCCCCCCCACTGCATTACATGTGCTAATCGTAATGCCCCTTTTACCCCTTATCCCTCTCTTCCCACCCATCCTCCCCAGTCCCTTTCCCTTTGGTAACTGTTAGTCCATTCTTGGGTTCTGTGAGTCTGCTGCTGTTTTGTTCCTTCAGTTTTTTCTTTGTTCTTATACTCCACAGATGAGTGAAATCATTTGATACTTGTCTTTCTCCACCTGGCTTATTTCACTGAGCATAATACCCTCTAGCTCCATCCATGTTGTTGCAAATGGTAGGATTTGTTTTCTTCTTATGACTGAATAATATTCCATTGTGTATATGTACCACATCTTCTTAATCCATTCATCTACTGATGGACACTTAGGTTGCTTCCATTTCTTGGCTATTGTAAATAGTGCTGCAATAAACATAGGGGTGCATCTGTCTTTTTGAAACTGGGCTGCTGCGTTCTTAGGGTAAATTCCTAGGAGTGGGATTCCTGGGTCAAATGGTATTTCTATTTTGAGGTTTTTGAGGAACCTCCATACTGCATTCCACAACGGTTGAACTAGTTTACATTCCCACCTGCAATGTAGGAGGGTTCCCCTTTCTCCACATCCTCACCAACATTTGTTGTTTGTCTTTTGGATGCTGGCCATCCTAACTGGTGTGAGGTGATATCTCATTGTGGTTTTAATTTGCATTCCTCTGATGATTAGCCATGTGGAGCATCTTTTCATGTGCCTGTCGGCCATCTGAATTTCTTCTTTGGAGAAGTGTCTGTTCAGCTCCTCTGCCCATTTTTTAATTGGATTATTTGCTTTTTGTTTGTTGAGGTGCGTGAGCTCTTTAAAAATTTTGATGTCAACCCCTTATTGGATATGTCATTTATGAATATATTCTCCCTTTTGTAGGATGTCTTTTTGTTCTACTGATGGTGTCCTTTGCTGTACAGAAGCTTTTTGGTTTGATATAGTCCCACTTGTTCATTTTTGCTTTTGTTTCCCTTGCCCGGGGAGAATATGTTCATGAGGAAGTCACTCATGTTTATGTCCAAGAGATTTTTGCCTATATTTTTTTCTAAGAGTTTTATGGTTTCATGACTTACATTCAGATCTTTGATCCATTTTGAGTTTACTTTTGTTTACGGGGTTAGGCAGTAATCCAGTTTCATTCTCTTACATGTAGCTGTCCAGTTTTGCCAACACCAGCTGTTGAAGTGACTTTCATTTCTCCATTGTATATCCATAGCTCCTTGGCTTTCATTTCTCCATTGTATATCCATGGCTCCTTTATCGTTATTAATTGACCATATATGCTTGGGTTTATATCTGGGCTCTCAATTCTGTTCCACTGGTCTATGGGTCTGTTCTTGTGCCAGTACCAAATTGTCTTGATTACTGTGGCTTTGTAGTAGAACTTGAAGTCAGGGAGCGTAATTACCCCTGCTTTATTATTCCTTCTCAGGATAGCTTTGGCTTTTCGGGGTCTTTTCTCATTTCATATGAATTTTAGAACTGTTTGCTCTAGTTCATTGAAGAATGCTGTCGGTATTTTGATAGGGATTGCATTGAATCTGTAGATTGCTTTAGCAGAATGGCCATTTTGACAATATTAATTCTTCCTAGCCAAGAGCATGGGATGAATTTCCATTTATTAGTGTCCTCTTTAATTTCTCTTAAGAGTGTCTTGTAGTTTTCAGGGTATAGGTCTTTCACTTCCTTGGTTAGGTTTATTCCTAAGTCTTTTATTCTTTTTGATGCGATTGTGAATGGAATTGTTTTCCTGATTTCTCTTTCTGCTAGTTCACCTTTAGTGTATAGGAATGTAACAGATTTCTGTGTATTAATTTTGTATCCTGCAGCTTTGGTGAATTCAGATATTAGATCTAGTAGTTTTGGAGTGGAGTCTTTAGGGTTTTATATGTACACTATCATGTCATCTGCAAATAGGGACAGTTTCACTTCTTCTTACCAATCTGGATGCCTTTTATTTCTTTGTGTTGTCAGATTGCCTTGGCTAGGACCTCCAGAACTATGTTGAAGTATGGGGGGAGTGGGCATCCCCAGAACTATGGGGAGAGTGGGCATCCCTGTCTTGTTCCCAATCTTAAAGGAAAAGCTTCCATCTTCTCGCTGTTAAGTCTGATGTTGGCTGTGGGTTTGTCATGTTGAGGTACTTGCCCTCTGTACCCATTTTGTTGAGAGTTTTTATAATGAATGGATGTTGGATTTTGTCGAATGCTTTTTCAGCATCTATGGAGATGATCATGTGATTTTTGTCCTTTTTGTTGATGTAGTGGATGATGTTGATGGATTTTCAAATGTTGTACCATCCTTGCATCCCTGGGATGAATCCCACTTGATCATGATGGTTGATCTTTTTGATGTATTTTTGAATTCAGTTTGCTAATATTTAGTTGAGTGTTTTTGCATCTGTGTTAATCAGGTGTATTGGTCTGTAATTTTATTTTTTTGTGGTGTCTTTGCCTGGTTTTGGTATTAGAGTGATGTTGGTTTCGTAGAATGAGTTTGGGAGTATTCCCTCCTCTTCTACTTTTTGGAAAACTTTAAGGAGGATGGGTATTAGGTCTTCACTAAATGTTTGATAAAATTCAGCAGTGAAACCATCTGGTCCAGACATTTTGTTCTTAGGTAGTTTTTTGATTACCAATTCAATTTCTTTACTGGTAATTGGTCTATTCAGATTTTCTGTTTCTTCCTGGGTCAGCCTTGGAAGGTTGTATTTTTCTAGAAAGTTGTCCATTTCTTCTAGGTTATCCAGTTTGTTACCATATAATTTTTCATAGTGTTCTCTCATAATTCTTTGTATTTCTGTGGTGTCCATAGTGACTTTTTCCTTTCTCATTTCTGATTCTGTTTATGTGTGTAGACTCTCTTTTTTTCTTGATATGTCTGGCTAGGGGTTTATCGCTTTTGTTTATTTTCTTGAAGAACCAGCTCCATTGATTCTATTGTTTTATTCTTCTCAATTTTATGTATTTCTGCTTTAATCTTTATTATGTCCCTCCTTCTACTGACTTTAGGCCTCATTTGTTCTTCCTTTTCTAGTTTCATTAATTGTGAGTTTAGACTGTTCATTTGGGATTGTTCTTCTTTCCTGAGGTAGGCCTGTACTTCAATATATTTCCCTCTTAGCACGGCCTTTGCTGCGTCCGACAGATTTTGTGGTGTTAAATTATTGTTGTTGTTTGTCTCCATATATTGCTTGATCTCTGTTTTTATTTGGTCATTGATCCATTGATTATTTAGGAGCATGTTAATTAAGCCTCCATGTGTTTCTGGGCTTTTCGTTTTCTTTGTGTAATTTATTTCTAGTTTCATACCATTGTGATCTGAGAAGCTGGTTGGTACTTCCGATCTTTTTGAATTTACTGGGGTTCTTTTTGTGGCCTATATATGATCTATTCTTGAAAATGTTCCATGTGCACTTGAGAAGAATGTGTATCCTGCTGCTTTTGGGTGCAGAGTTCTGTAGATGTCTGTTAGATCCATCTGTTCTAATATGTTGTTCAGTGCCTCTGTCTCTTTACTTATTTTCTGTCTGGTTGATCTGTCCTTTGGAGTGAGTGGTGTGTTGAAGTCTCCTAAAATGAATGCATTGCATTCTGTTTCCCCTTTTAATTCTGTTAGTAGTTGTTTCTATTTCCCCTTTTAATTCTGTTAGTAGTTGTTTCACATATGTAGGTAATCCTGTGTTGGGTTCATAGATATTTATAATAGTTATATCCTCTTATTGGACTGACCCTTTTATCATTATGGAATGTCCTTCTTTGTCTCTTGTGACTTTCTTTGTTTTGAAGTCTATTTTGTCTGATACAAGTACTGCAGCTCCTGCTTTTTTCTCCCTATTAGTTGCATGAAATATCTTTTTCCATCCCTTTACTTTCAGTCTGTGTATGTCTTTGGGTTTGAAGTGTGTCTCTTGTAGGCAGCATATGGATGGGTCTTGTTTTTTTATCCATTCAGTAACTCTATGTCTTTTGATTGGTGCATTCACACCATTTACATTTAGGGTGATTATCGATAGGTATGTACTTATTGCCGTTGCAGGCTTTAGATTCGTGGTTACCAAAGCTTCAAGGGTAAATTCCCTTAGTATCTAACCATCTAATTTAACTCACTTCGTATGCTATTACAAACACAACCTAAAGCTTCTTTTTTTTTCCTCCTTTTTCTTCCTCCTCCATTCTTTGTATGTTACGAATCATATTCTGTACTCTTTCTCTATCCCTTGGGTAACATCTATTTTGCCTTACGAATACTTCCATCTATAGGAGTCCCTCCAAAATGCACTGTAGAGGTGGTTTGTGGGGGGTAAATTCTCTCAGCTTTTGCTTATCTGAAAATGTTTAATCCCTCCTTCAAATTTAAATGAGAACCTTGCCAGGTAGAGTATTCTTGGTTCAAGGCCCTTCTGCTTCATTGCATTGAATACATCATGCCAGTCCCTTCTGGCCTGTAAGGTTTCTGTTGAGAAATCTGATAGCCTGATGAGTTTTCCTTTGTATGTGATCTTTTTTCTCTCTCTAGCTGCTTTTAAAAGTCTTTCTTTATCCTTGATCTTTACCATTTTAATTATTATAAGTCTTGATGTTGTCTTCCTTGGGTCCCTTCTGTTGGGAAATCTGTGCACCTCCATGTCTTGAGAGACTATCTCCTTTCCCAGATTGGGCAAGTTTTCAGCAATTACCTCCTCAATGACACTTTCTATCCCTTTTTCTCTCTCTTCTTCTTCTGATACCCCTATAATGCGAATGTTGTTCCGTTTGGATTGGTCACACAGTTCTCTCAATATTCTTTCATTCTTAGAGATTCTTTTTTCTCTTTGTGCCTCAGCTTCTTTGTATTCCTCTTCTAATTTCTATTCCATTTACCATCTCTTCTACTACATCTAATATGATTTTATATCCCTCCATTGTATGTTTCATTTCAGATATGAAATTTCTTAATGATTGAATCTCCTACTTAAATTCGTTCCTGAGTTCTTGAATATTTTTCTGTACCTCCATAAGCAGGTTTATAATTTTTATTTTGAACTCTCTTTCAGGAAGATTGGTGAGTTCAGTTTCATTTGGCCCTCTTTCTGGGGTTTGTGAGATTTTGGTCTGAACCATGTTCTTTTGACGTTTCATATTTCTTTGTGGTGCCCGCTAGTGCGCAGAAAGCCCAGTCTCTGGAGCTGCTCAGCCCCTAGAGTGAGGTTGGGGGTCATAGGGGAGCGGAGTGGAGCTGGTGCCTGGGGGGAGGAAAGATCTGTTTCCTGATTCCCGCCTGCAGTGCCTATCTCCGGTGTCAGAGCCAGTAGGCCAAGCACACACGTGTAAGCCTCTGTGCTTTGCATCTCTAGCTGTTGTAGGCAAGGCCTCCCTCTGGCTGGCCTGTTACCAGCGCAGTGACTGCCGGTTTGCGAGCAGGTGCCTGCAGGCCAGTAGGAAGGTTTGGCAGGCTGTGTGTCACAGTGTGGGGGGCCTCGGAACTGAGTAGCCAGCCAGGGGGTGGAGCACCTGAAGCTCCCCAAAGTTCCCAACCAGCTGGGCAGAGCGTGCCCAGACCACCTTGTCCAGCTCTCCCTTCTCCCGTGCAGCAAGCTCTGTGCAAACCCCGCCCCTTCAGCAGCCCTCTGGCTGCTAGGAAGCCTCTCAGACTGCCTGCCTTTCCTCAAACACAGCGCGGCCGGGTGTGGATCCCATCCTCCACAACGGCCGGAATTTCAGTCTCCCAGGTCCGCCGGTCCGAACTCCCCAACGCCCAGAGCACCACACAATATAGGCTTCCGCTCACAAAGCAGAACTCCAGGGCTAGGTGTTCAGCAGTCCCAGGCTTCCACCCCCTCCCCCACTCCGTTTCTCTTCCTCTCGCTGGTGAGCTGGGGTGGGGGAAGGGCTTGGGTCCCGCCAGATTAAGGCTTTCCTACGTTATCCTGTTTTGTGAGGTCTGCTCTGTTCATGAGGTCTGTTTGGAGTCTGGTTTGGCCTTCTTTCTGGTTGCTGTTTTAGAGTTAGTTGTATTAATTATATTTTTGTACTGTTTGTGGTTTTGGGAGTTCTCCGTGTCACCTCTCATGCTGCCATCTTGAATCAAATCAGTATGTATTCTTGAAAGAAAAAAATGCACGTGCCCTCCGAGTGTTCAAATTGAATGAGTGATGGGGACAGGGAACCTTCCAGCTACTTTTCTGTGGAGTTTCTTCCAAGAAAGCTATTTGACCCAATAGAATGGTATAAAGCATTTGTCCAGCCCACCACCAGCTTGGTGTAAATTTGAACAGCTTAATACTTTCTCTAAGTTTCTGTGTTACAAGTAAGTTGGAATGGATGATTTCTAAGGTACCTTCCTGTGCCGTCGGAGGCCTTGAGTGTCCCTCAGGACACAACCACATTTATGTGATAGAGAAATTAGGGATGTGGTGGTGGCAATGATAGTGTAATAACCAGCGTTAGGAAACCTGTCACTCAAACCATAAAGAAGCCACTGAGAAATGTTGGGGTTATCTCCCCACTGTGCCCATTTTTTTTGAAAAGCTTCATCTTCCTAAAATCTTCATCCCTGGCATTTGTCCTGACTTTCCTGCCTTACGTAATGAGGGATTACTTTGCACTGAATCCTTTACACGCTTGAGCTCACTCAGTCCTTACAGCAAGGTCTTCAGACTCAGATTCTTTAGGAATTTGTCCCAGGTCCTTAGAGGTATGGAGCCACTGCTCTCCCAGTTTTCAGTTCTCTTGATCACTTTTTTTTGTTAAATATTTTCCTAGGCCTGCCTCTGGCACCAAAATTAAGAGGTTTGCAAGCTCCTAATATAGATAACTGGTAGGATCTCTCGACGTCACAGAGACCTTTGGACTATGTCCAGCAAACCCCACTGTGTCACAGGGGCCTTTGTGCGGGTTGGCCTGGTGATTTATTTGTACAGTAACAAGCTCCCTCTTTTGGAGTGCTTACAGAAGGCTAGACAACCACATCCCAGGCTCTTATGGATAATTCTTACATATTACCTGGTGGATGGACATGATGCCCACGAGGATTCTTCCTAGACATAGCAGTTTTCTGATGTGCACAAGCCCTTGGCAGCTTCTGAAATGCACGATGGGAACTTAACCTTTGCCACCTCTCTTTGCCCTGGCCTTGCTCAGAACACCTGGTCAGGTGAGGCTGAAAAAGACCTAGGTCAATGAGAAAAATGTCCAAATGTCGGAGTGGGAAAGAAGCCTTGAGACCATTGAGCCCAGGCCATCGATTGGCATCTGAGGCCCAGAGAATGTCAGGAATTTAACAATGGGTAGTCTCCAGGCACTCTGTCCCAAGTTTATCTATCAAACAAAGGAAATATGTTACATAGCTGTTTCTTCGTTCTGTCAGCATGACTTGTAGTTTCATTGTAGATGAAAAGTTTAACCAGTTAACTCAGAACTGTCTGTCACAGCAGAGGTATCCAGTCACCGTCACACTGATTGAATGGAATCATGACTCCAGAATCGAGCATTCCTTACTGTGTGGAGACTCTAATCACTGTCTTGACTGTAACGTTAATAACATACTAAGTAAATAAGCACACTGCCCTTTGCTCAGCCCCACAGTGGGTCTCCACATTCTCCTCTGGTCCAGGGCTCTCCAGGTGTTCTTCCCGGCTCCTGTGCACCTCTCTGTAGCCCTCCGTTCACATCTCAGAAATGCCATGGGTGCCACCAGCCAATCAGAGCCTCAGATGAGCATGAAAAATCCAGAGTTACCACTGCTGTCCCAGCCCAAAGCACCCCTGGCCATGTGGGAGGGCTCAAATGTCTTGTCTGGGGAAATGAGTGTTTCCAGCAGGTTCCCTGAAGTACTGCCCTCCTCCCCCATATTGGGCACCACTACCCTTCCCCACACTTCTTCCCAGCTTGCTTGCTCTGAACTAGAGAAGCTGCTGGAAGACCTCAGGAAGCAGACCAAGCCTGCCTGCCCCTTGGTTGCTGTAAGCGCACTTGATGGGTGGGGTTTGGGCTGCAGTATCCCCTCTGCTCCTTGTCGACCCTCAGCCCTGCAGAGTAGCCCTCAACCCCCATGCTGGTGTGACAGCAGCCCTGCGCCAGGCAGCAAAGGTGTATGCCACCTTGGTGGTATTTTGAGTCCCCATGTGAGTGGGACACCTCTTTGCAAAGCTGCCAAGGTGTGGGTGGAACCGCAGCACGGTTCATGACACAGGCATAACTGGTGTGGTCTGTCCTGGGCCAGCAGCCCAGTGCTCCCACCACAGCACCTTGGGCAGGTGGAGATGCGGGAACTATCTTTGGCTGGAGCCAGTGCCCTGCTGGCCCAGCACAGCCCCAGAGCCTCCCTGGGGAAACTCTCGTCTGCCTGTGCCCAGAGCCCCTCCCTGGCTCCTGACCCCAGGTGGAATGAGCCAAATTTAAATTGCCGTTTAGCAGGCCTACCAGATGCTGAGGTTGGGAAAGGGAGACAGTAGGCTCAGGGGTGTGCGCTCCTCCTGTACCCAAGACTGACCCAGGCCACATCCTGCTAGCAGGGTGCTATGTCTTCTACAGCCCACCAGATGTCTTAAGAGCTAAGAGCCAGCTTCAAGCTCATCAGGCCTGAGTGGACATATGTCCATCTCAGCTCAGGGTGTCGACAAGACTGCTGAGCACTGCACAGAAGGGCCGCTGTGCTCAGAGTTGGAAGACTCCAGATCTGAAACTCCTCAGGTTCTACCCACCAAGACCGCTGCTTCCCATACCCTTGGGTTATCAGTCTGCCCCTCTGAGGTGTGGGAGTTCCTCTGGTTACCGTACAGCTGAGTGAACAGCGCACACTCTGGGTCCAGCCCCAGATGGGCTTCCTCATGGGAACACCACCCGAGGACAAAAGGAGAAGATTCCCAGGGAGCAGGGATGACCAGAAGCAAGCCGGCCTCCCCTAGAGGGGTCTCAGGTGCACGGATCTGTTTGAGAGCAAGCTTATCATCTTACTGCTTTTTTCTAGGAAGATGACGAGAAGTTAATTGAGGAAATCCAGAAGGAGGCCGAAGAGGAACAGAAAAGAAAGAATGGAGGCAAGGGCTTCCCTGGCGTAGGTCCCGTGCTTAGCGTGCTCCTTGCGCACGGGGTGTGGGGAGGGGACCCCTGCCGCTGGCACTCCACCTGGCCAGGGACAACCCAGGGAGTGTCCCTCTGGTGACATAGACATGGTCTGCCCACACGTCCAGCTCCCTGTTGGAAAGGCCGAGAAAGCTTACACAGTTTCAGCATCTCTTTGATGTGAGGTGGTCCCAAAGGGTGGGTTTGAAGTTAGGAAGCAAACAGAAGTCACACCAGGCTAAAAGACCAGAGGCACCTCTGGCCCCTCTGAGCTTACAGGAGTGGAGTTTCTGTGAGTGGCCACCTGTCCTGGCTCTAGAGGATGGCCTCGCACAGAGACCCACTGCTCTGAGCTGCGCCTGTTTGCTCCCTTCAAGGCCATTGCTATAGAGGGTAACATATGGCCAGAAGAATGATTCTGTTCTTGGTGACGGTGGGGGGGAGGGGTGCTGCATTTTGTGCTTTGATTAGCCTGGTGGCCTGGCCACCCCTCCTGTGTCCACCTGTAAGGAAGATGCTAAGGTCACGGACTTGCAGTATGCTCAGGTCTCAGCCCCCAGCTTGGGGAAGAGGGTGCACAGTCCAGGTCCCAAGCCCGGTGCAAGCAGTTAGTTGGAACTGTTACTAAAGCCCCTCTCCTTTTCAGAAAACACCTTCAAACGCATCGGGCCCCCCTTGGAGAAGCCTCCGGAGAAAGTCCAGAGGATCGAGGCCCTGCCAAGGCCTGTCCCACAGAATCTGCCCCAGCCACAGATCCCACAGTATGCCTTTGTACACCCGCCCTTCCCGTTGCCGCCAGTGCGGCCCATATTCAACAACTTCCCCCTTAATGTAGGCCCCATCCCCGCGCCTTATGTACCCCCTCTGCCCAATGTGCGCCTCAACTACGACTTTGCCCCTGTCCATGTGCCGCTGGAGCACAACCTGCCTATGCACTTTGGGCCCCAGCCGCGGCACCGCTTCTGATGGGCCTGGGGCTGACGACTCTGCCCATGCCTTCTAAGTGGGGATGATGTATTTGGCTCTCTAAGAGGCTGGCTGGCTTCTTGCTCCTTCACAGGAAGGGCTCCTAAGGAATGAGTCTGGTGCACACTAGGCCACAGACGGGCAGCAAAGCCCTCTTCCTGGAGAATTCTGCCGTCCTAGCGGCCGGGGCAGTGGGCCTGGCCACAAGGTGGCCTGTCTGCTCAGTGACTCACATCCCTGCAGGAGACATGGGAGTCATTTGCCTCTGCCCTGTCTCCCGGCCTTCCCCCAGCCCAGCAGACAAGTCTCAGTGAAAAACCACATAGGCCTTCCTTTTGCAGCAATCGGATCCCTATTAAAGCTGAGTAATAGTAGTGCAATTTGGAGAGACCTGAGGGGTCTGAGCCATGTAGCAAAGGCAGGTTCTTCCGCCAGCCCACACACTGAGGCCTGCCCACAGTGGGGTGTACCTGGCTGCCAAGTCCACACGCCTGGGAGCACCACTCAGGGTAGGGAAGCTGCAGACAGTGTCCCCCAAGTCCAGAACCCCAGGCAGCCACCATGGTGACTGTCCAGGGTGGGTCTCTCCTCTTCCATCTTAGCCCACTCAGATGAGACCACAGAGACAGCCATCTTCTGCTGTGGGTCTGTTAGTAGTTAAGAAAGGTTTGCAGTTTACTCATTTTGAACTTACCCAGTTTTTTGTGGCCTACTAGGGTTTCTCTCACTCAGTATCTGGAAAGTCAAATCTATTACCCCATGCTAGGCAGCTGATGAGGTCAGGATGGTCCTGAAACTTTTGCCAAACGAAAGATCTTACAACATAGCTGTGACAGGCATGATGGCTCCGCTGGTGCAGCCCAGTTGTTGGGGAGCCTTCTCTGCCACAAGCAGGTTTGGTGGGAGGAGTGGGCTTCCCCTAGGTGACCCAAATTGTGCCCAGCCCTTCCCTGAGGTCAGGGGAGTCTCACTCTGGGTCTTCATGGCAGTCCCTGCTGTATCCCATTTGCATTTTCTTGTGCAGCCCTGGCCAGGCGTTTGAGCTGCCCCTGAGGCTGTGCCCCACCCACCCCAGCCCCCTGCTCTGTGGTACCTCGCACTCCAGCCCATGTACAGGCAGAGGCCTCAACTGGAAAAGAGCCTGCCTGTCTCCCCGTGTAACCCTCTGTTCCTGTTGCTATATCTGGTGGCTGTGGGGTTCTCAGAAGTTCAGAGCGCACATCCAGACCCCAGAGAGGAGGGCGAGCCTACTGGGTGGCCCCTGGCACTGCAGGAGGGCTGCACCACCAGGCCTGCCTGCAGTGTGGACATCATGCCCCTGGGGCCGAGCACTCCCAAGCAAGGTCACCCGCTGCCCTTGGCTTTTGATGTATCTCAAGGATTCAGATTTGGGGTGGGAGGGGCGGGCAGGACCTGTTTCTTGCTGCCTCCCCTCCAGGTGACGCTTTCCAGGCCAGTGGTCACCTGGGCATGGGGCCAGGTGTGTGGGGAGAGGCTTCTCCTTGTCCAGCTGCCCGCCCTTTGCTGCTGCCTGAACTGCAGTCCCTGGGGAGAGCCCCGCCCCAGGCGCAGTGATGGGCTTTTTGTAAGTACCTTAAGAGCATGTGCCCTGTGCTTCCCCAAGGGTACCCGAGAACAGTGAGCCACCATATGGGGAGGGTGACCACAGGCACTGTCAGCCTGCCCTGCTGGACAGGCCCCAGGACAAACCGGAACCTCCCAGGCCTCCTGAGCCAATTCATCATCCAAGAAAGGAATAAACGTGCCCCACCTCTGCCCCGCAGCCCAGAGTACACGGCTCCATAGCGGGCCTGGGTCAGCTCCAAGGACAGACACAGGTGGGTGGATCGCCCCTGACACGTGTCCAGCAAGTCCTCTAGAAACTGGCATGTGAAGGCCCCCTCGTAGGAGGGAGGAGACCAGAGTTATGGTTCCCCCAAGGCCAAGCCAAGGACTTGCTTTGAGAAGAACTACAGCCATTTCTAGCCACACAGCTGTTGGGGAACCCCTCTTGCCTTTCTGAACTGAGGGCACCTGATTGCTAATGTTACTACTTGAGCCCGACTGTGGGGCTGTTCACTGTTTGGGGGCAAGGCACCACTGCTAGTTCTGACCCTAGCACAAGCCCCCACGTTTCTGTGAGATGATCGTCTAGGCACCTGTGTCCCAGAGGCAGGACCCTGGGCTCCTCAAGAGGCAGTCTGTACTGGTGGGGTTGGTGGGGTTGGTGGGGAGGGGTCCATAACCATCTGAGCAACTAGCAAGTGGCTGAGGTGAGAATGACGGGTATCAGCCCCTGTCTGGGGGACGATGGAGTCCCCCAGACAGCCTGGCACTTTCCCTTCTCTGGGCTGCAGTGCTTGCTTCCCAGAGCAGAGACTGCCCAGCATCAGTCTGTTTTACTTGCCTTAAAACTGGAGAGAGAAATCTAGTATTTGCACTTAGCAGATTTAAAAACTTTAAAAAAAAATGCATGATTTGTCACTTTGTATAAAAATAGCAAAGATGATTAGTTTATTAAATTTTTTCTTTGCTTTCTGGTAGTAAAAATACATAAAATAACTCTGTTTAAAACTACTGTGTGTAAAAAGCCTGTATCATATGTAACTTGGACTTTTTGTAAATAAATGTTTGTGCACTCTGTGCCCTCGGTTTCATTTCTCTACCTGCCTGACAGCCAGGCAGCCCCACCGCTCCCGCGAAGGCAGAGGGGCTGCACACAGCAGACAGGTCCCGAGGGAGTGAGGGTCTAAAGCGACACCACTCGCCAAAAGCAGGCTGCTGCCCTGGAGAACAGCGGGGTCTGACCCAGTGTGACAAGCCCAAGGGTGCTTGTCCCATGCAGAGGAATGTCAGGTGATGCCGCGGGCTGACCGTGCTTCATGGCTACCCAAGCTGCACAAGAGTTTTTTGTTTTTGTTTTTTGGTGCAGACTTCAGTTCAAGAAAGTACAGTCGGCCACTCTTGCAGCGCCATGTGGCAGGCCACTGACTTGGCCCTGGACAGTGACGTACAGAGGTTTGGCCCAGCCAGGGGTTGGGTGCAAATGGGAGAAACCTTGTCCTCTGAGACCAGGAGACAAACATCTGAGAATAGCGGTGGTGCTGGGTCCCTGCCTACTGGCTGGAATGCATCTTCCTGGCTTGGGAGGGTGGGCGTGACCTAGGTGCTGGAGGACCACTGCAAGCTCAGGGCCAGGCCATGCATAAAATTGTAATCACAGGGCTATCTCCTGCCATTTGCAACTAATTACTGAATGAGGCTTTTTTCCTTTTGCCCATCTGAAAAAGTATACTGAAAAAAAAAGCAAAACTTACCTTCATTCTCAGCTTTTAAACAAGTTGGTATGTTTTTTAATTTATCCATGGTCATCAATTCCTTGGTCTATTTATTCCATGTTTTGCATATTTGCAGCAATATCATAGGCTCTCCTTCAGTTCCAGTGTGTAGATAAGTAATGGCTCTTTTCCAATCTGCCACATCCAGGCACCCAGTCATATTCCTCATGCCCTGCCCCACACTCCTGCCAGCCCATCACAACACACACACGCACGCATCAGGCCCTGTGACCTGTGCTTTACAAAGGTGATTTCATGCCCTCCACGGCAACTCACCCTTCTCCCTTTACAGCCATGGAATGCTCTCCAGGTCTGAGGGGCTAGCTCGCTCTACTTTGGTTTTTTATGCCTTCTGTGGTAATTCTTTGTTAGATTTGCCACAAGTTACTCAACCCTCCTTATTAAGGGAAGTTGATGTTTCACCACCACACTGTCAGTGAACATTCCCTTTGATGTATGTCCAGTAGCAGAGTCGTGAACTGAAGGGTGGGGTGGGTGGTTTTCCACAGCTTTGGCCAGACCTCTCTCCTGTGAAGCATGTGTCAGCACATGTATGTGACCACGGTCCCTCTGCTGTCCTAAGATGTCCTCTGGAATCTGACCTCCCAGAGGTGTCACTTTCTTTTTAGTGTACTTTTTAACTAAAGTATAGTTGACACATTATATTAGTGTCATGTGTACAACATAGTCATTCACCGATACATACATTACAAAATGCTCAGCAAAATAGGAATAATTACCTTTTGTCACCATACAAAGTTATTACAATATTATTGGCTATATTCCCTATGCTTTTCATCCTGTGAATTATTTTTTTATAACTGTAAGTTTGTACCTCTTAACCCCTGTCACCTATCTCGCCCACCCCGCTCACCCCGCTCTGGCAACCACCAGACCAATCTCAATTTTAATGAGTCTATTTCTGTTCTGTTTGTTCACTTTTTTTTTAGGCTCCACATAGTGAAATTACATGGTGTTTGTCTTACTGACTTCACTTAGCATAATGCCCTCCAGGACCATCCAGGTGTCACAAATGGCAAGGTTTCCTTTTTTAAGGCTGAGTAATATTCCATTGTATATATGTACCACATCTTCATCCATCGTTCCATGGACACTTAGGTTGCTTCCATGTCTTGGCTGTTGGAGTAAATCATACTGCAGTGAACATGGGGTGCAGATATCTTTCCAAATAGAGGTGTCATTTGTGTCAACACCTCTTTCTTTAGCTAGAGCTGCTTTTAGGTCAGGAGCGCTCATAATTGCCTTTTTTTTTACATATACATTTGCCAATTATAAATGTTTTAAAGTAGAAAAAAATTTGAAAAAAAACAGAAAAGGAAGTAAAAGAAATGCTTTGTAATCCAAAGGTAGCTACTGTTACTTTGAAGCATTTCCTCCCAGTGTGCTTTTTTCCTGTGATGCACATGTAATCACAGTGGTTCACAGAACTAAACCGGCGGTGCAGGTTTTCATCTATCTTGAGCATTCTGAGTGCTTCTGAAACATGAGTTTTAATTAGCTGCTCCTTCTGAACCTCTTGCCGGGCTCCATTAGTGTTCTCTTTGGACTTCTTGAAATCGATTTTCTGAAGGCCGGCGCACAGCTGACCTGCTGGCCCTTTGTTCTCATGACCCCTGTGGGGAAGTGGTCAGTCCGAATCCCTCTTGGTCAGGATTAAATCAGAACCAGTTCCTCTTCTCGCTTCCTCTCCCTTCATCAGCACATTTTGGCAGAGGCAGTCCCGAGCTCATGGCTGGCTTGGCTTAGCTTGGCCATAGAAGCTGCAAGTGAAAAGCCTGGCGAGGGGGCGTGGAGCCAGCCCCGGCTGCCCCCCAGCGTCACCTTCTAACCCTCTTGGGGTGCCCGCCCAAGGCCATCCTGCGATGGCTGGCTCGGAATCCTCCCTGTGGCTCTGCCCCCTTCCAGCTGCCTGGTGCTGGCAAAGTACTTGAGGCCACTGCTGCGGTCCAGCAGGAGTGATCACGGCCTCTCCAGGTTGCAGGAAGTGGAAGAGGAGACGCGTGGCCCTAGTCAGCGTCTGTCGGGGAGAAGCCCAGCTCTCCCGGGATGGCCCTGGGTCAGGCCAGGGCGCATCCACAGGCTGTTGTCCCTCACCACTCTGTGGTGGCTCCTTGGGGACAAAGTGGTTGTCCCCCAATAAGTCCAGGCTCACCTGCCCA
This sequence comes from Phataginus tricuspis, assembly GCA_029783875.1. Classification (NCBI taxonomy): domain Eukaryota; kingdom Metazoa; phylum Chordata; class Mammalia; order Pholidota; family Manidae; genus Phataginus; species Phataginus tricuspis. The sequence goes on from JAQQAC010015366.1 coordinate 3,111,425, forward strand.
TGTCTCTGGACTGTGTCCACCTCCACGCAGGACTCTAACACTGAGTCCCTGCTCACGTCCTGCACCACGGTGCACAGTGGCCTCAGACTGGTACAGGGACTGAGGAGTGGGACGGGCCTGGGCTGGGACCCAGGAAGGCGCTGCTCAGTGGGGTTTCAGTGTGGGGCTTCGTGGCAGGGCAACCAGAAATGTGCAACTGAAAACCAGGCAGGTGGGAACAGGGAACGTGATGGGGGGCTCTGCAGGGGGGGCTTGGCTGGGAAGGCATCACAGAGGAGCCGCCCAGAGCCCAGACGGCAGGGAAAGGTCCCAACCCAGCTCCTCTCCTCATTGCCTGGAGCTGGTCAAATACAGATCCCAGGGACCACAATTCTGGTGGCTCCTAGGAATCTGCATTTTCAGCCAGCTTCTCACTGGTGGAATCTTGGGCCTGGGCAGAGAGCCCAGAGCAGGAGGTTTGAGAGGAGGTGGCTGTGTGGCCTCTAGGTGGGAGCCGCACAGGCGGGAGCACATCTGGGAGGGGGATCCCAGGGGCATCTGGAGCCCAGAGAGGATGGCCAGTCCTAGTGGCTGAGGGAATGGAGGGAACAGGCACTGTGGGGCAGGTGGCAGGCTGCAGCCACTCTTGCAGGCCCCGGAGTGGTGGGGCAGCCAGGATCCAGCAGCCAGATAGCAGGAAGAATCGGAAAGCACGGTGCCCTGGAGGACCTGCAGCTGCCACCTCCAGGGGTCAGGTCCAGCTGGCATCTCTGCTCCCGCCCGGGAGCTGGGGTCCATCTGCCCCTGGCCCGAGCATCTCTCCAGTGCATCTGGCTCCCAAGGAGCCTGGAGAGGGACCAGTCCCCATCCAGGGCTGGCCCCTGTGCAGCACCTCACCCCATGCCACCCCTGCTGCTGCTGCAGCCACCTGGGCAGCGCAGTGAGGGGCTTGCCTCCCAATGGGCTTGAGGCCCCGGGCAGCGCCCCGGAGTGCAGCCCCCAGAGATAGTGGCCCTCAGCCTCGCTGCCCAAGCCTGATGCAGTCTCGCTCGTGCGCCCTCAATCAAGTCAGAAACTACACATGGTATAAAAACAAACAGGGAAACCAAATCAGAGCAAAAGAAAAGCTATGGCAACAAAAGGAGGCCAGCCCAGGATTAGGGCTCTGAAGTGGTCCTCCCACAGGCGTCCTGGCCAGTCTTCAGAGGCAGCTCCACCTTTCCAGCAGCTCACTTGGAGAAACACATGAGTTATAGGGGTTGGTATGCCCATAAATGAACATGTGCCCACAGCTCAAAGGAAGGGTGCTCTGCAGGTGATCACCTGTGACCTGCTGGGGTCCTGGATGGCTGTACCCCAGTCTGGGCACCCTGGGACCTGCCCCAAGGAACACGCATCCTGGCTACAGTCACCATTCAGGGTGACCTCAGACTCCGGTTGGGCCTTGGGTGCTACCCATGGGGGCTCAGGGTGGCCCGCTAGTCCTGGCCATCCCCAGCCTGTTCAGCCTCAGACCTTGGGAGCTCGGACTCCTCTCCCACAGACATCATGTTTCCGTCCTGTTCAGTGGAGAATGAGGCCAAGAGCGAAACCTAGGACACCATGGAGTCCCAAGCACGCATGACCGAAGGATGCACAGGGCACAGTCCCCGGCCCAGCTCTGCCATTTCCTGGCTCTGGGCCGTGTCCAGTCCCTTTCCTCATGAGCTCCGAGCATCTCGGGTTAATTCCATGCCTGTGGAATGTTTTCCATAGTGCCTGCCTCCCTGAAGGACCCAGCACACACTTCTGCTCAGCCCTCAATCTCTGGCACCAGTTAGGGTCTGGGGTGCTTGGGAAATGACCGCCAGAAGGATCAATCTGTGAAATGAGATAAACGTGCCTGCTGGGCAGAGATGTGTGCGCATTAAATGAGACAGATGCTGTATACGAAGACGCAGTCTGACCTAGGAAGCCACACAAATGGCAGCTTCATTGATTTTGCTTTTGGAATCAGAAAATGTGGGTGAGCATTTCTTCCACTGGTAAACACAATGGGCAAGGCACCTGCCAGCCAAAGCCTCAGTCTCCCCGTCGGTGAAGTGGACAGGTCGGCTGGGCGACTTGAAAAGCCCTCACAGCTACGATGGGCGTGGATTTTACAGGTGTCCTGATGGCAACAGATAACAAGAGTTGGGGTTTTAAGGCTGCAGAGATGTTTCCCTTAGAATGTTATTTAATACAATGAAAATTTAGCTTTATTCATAATAGCCAGAAAGTGAAAACAGTCCCAAAGGATGAATGGATACAATGTACACAGCCCCACCAACGGGATTTTATTTGGCTATAAAAAGGAAAGATGAGCTGACACATTCTATGTTCAGTAAATAAAAAAAGAAGACAAACACCAAAGACCACAGCTTGTGTAATTTTAGTTAAACGACACATCCAGAGTCTGCAAACTTGAAGAGACTAGAAGTGGATTAGCAGTTGCTGAAGGCTGGGTAAAGTGTTCTAAAGTTGACTGTGGTGATGGTGGCAAATATCTGTGAACATACAAAAGCTGTTAAATTACACATTGTATGGGTGAATTACACAGTATGTGAATAACCTGTGGTCAAAGTTATTTTTAGAAAGAAGAAACAAATACCACTACTGGCCATCGTGGAGTAACTGGGATGATCGGATCTGCCCTTCCCCCTTAAACACGCGTCTTCAGACACTGGAGCCAAGCCAGTGACCCCCGAGAGCAGGGCCACAATCTCCCTAACTTACTCTCCAGAGCTTCCATGCCGCAGCCCAGAAGCCCTGGCAGAGACCAGTGGACTCCTCAGGGAAGGAGACGGATTAGAATTTGGGGAGGTTGACGATCCACAGGGCAGAAGAGCAAGAAAGACAAGAAGGCTGCCCAGACAGGCTGTTCTGGGGTTGGCGGAGGGCTGCGCTGTCGCAGCGGACTGCTGACCCCGCCAGGCCCGAGGGGAGCTGGCACCAGGCCAGGGGGAGAAGCAGCAGACAGGAGCAGGCAAGGAGACTCATATCGAACTTCTAAAGGGGAAAATAGACAATGTTTTATACTTTAAAAATACACTGGGTGGGATTATGTTGACGCTGCAGAAGAAAAAATTACTGAACTTGAAGGCAGCAAGAGAATGATCCAAAACACAAAGACAAGACAAAAGAGTCTGAGAAAAGTAAACAGAAAGAGAAGGGCAGCAGATAAGGCACAGCCTGCCCCTTCCAGGGCAGCAGCCTTTGGGGGAGGCCCTTGGGCTAGTGGGAAAGGCGTGCAGCTGACCACCAGCACAGGCCGCTGCAGGGCCCCCACAGGCCCATCTGGAGCTGCAGGGCCACCTTGATTACCAGCCTTTTGGTGGACTTTATCAGGAGCTCTGGGGACATGGGAGGCTTTTATTTACAGCCCCAAATCTGATGACAGTGCTCTGGGGACAGAGGAAGCCTAGTGGGCAGGAGGGAGAGGCTGAGAGGCCCCACCCTGCCTGAGCCCAGCGCCCGCAGCCCAGACCAGTGCTCCCCATTGGCAAGGGTTAGCCAGGAGGTGATCCCTGCACATGCCCACCAGCCATGGCCGCATTCTCACCTCGCAGCTTGGCAAGAAGCTTCAAGAGCATTCCATTTAGGTTGGGGAGGGTGTTGGGAAACACTCATCCACAGCTGGGCAGCGGTGAGGAGGGTCTTTTTCAGAGGTGGTCTGTCCACATCTATCAAAATTTCAAGTGACCCAAGAATTGTCCTTGCAGGAATTTGCCCCAGAAACTTGTAAAAAGGCTCCTGCCCACAGTTCCATTCAGCAGTGTCTTCACCATTCATGACAAATGAGAACAATGTGATGTCCATGCATGCAGGGTGAGGTAGATAAAAGGGGACATCACAGGGCAGACGAGACAGAGGAAGGTCTGTCTGTGCAGATAAGGACCCTGCCATTTGTTAAGTGACAACTGAAGTGACAGAGCAGTGGAAACAAAATCCTCATGCACTACTACTGTGGGAATGTGAAATGGTGCAGCCACTATGGAAACAGCGTGGAGGTTCCTCAGAAAAATAAAATTAGAATCACCATATGATCCCCAATTCTACGTGTGGGTTTACACCCAAAAAATTGAAAGCAATCTCTCAAAGAGATATCTGTACACCCATGTTCATAGCAGCATTATTCACAATAGCCAAAAGGTGGAAGCCACCAAAATGTGCGTTCAGTGATGGAGGTGTCAGATCCATACATGGAATATGACTCAGCCCTAAACAGGAAGGAGGTTCTGACACCTGCTCCAACATGGATGGACCTTGAGGTCATTAGGCCAAGCTGTCAACCAGTCACAGGACAAATCCTGTAGGATTCCACTTACATGAAGTCCCTGGAGTCATCACATTCACAGACAGAAAGCGGATGGTGGGTGCCAGGGGCTGGGGGAGGAGGCAGGGAGTCAGTATTTAATGGGGACAGAGCGTCAGTTTGGGAAGATGAAGTGCTCTGGAGATGATGAATACTGAGGATACACATAACAGTGCTGAACCGGACACTTAAAAATGCTGATGGTGGTCAGTTGTAAGTCAACATATTTTACCCTAGTTAAAAAGTAATTAATTAGTAAGAATACAATAAATACATCAGAGTCGTGATGAGTAGCATAGCTGCACACCCTAGGGAGGCACCCTGTCCCGCACGGAGCGGCCACCGGGGACTCCACACCTGCCTCTCCCCCGCTCTGTGCCCCAGCTGCCCCCACTGTCGGCGTGTCCCCACCTGCCTGCACAGGGCAACCCAGAGGGCAGGAAGGTTAATGCTTTAGGAAGCAGACAGCCAAGGCTTAAGTGGGGAGTGCCGAGTCCCTGCTCCTGGGGGGACACCCCACTCTGCATAGCCCTATTCCTGAGTCGCTCAGTGGGGTCCAGGGCCCGTTTCCATGGTGCTGACCGCTATCACCTTTCCCCTCCCCGTTTCCTGGAGCAACCTCCCAAATTCGCCACTTGGCCCTAAATGCTTGCATGTGTCTGTGGGGGAACCGATCCCATGAGTGCGAGTGCCTATGTGTGTGAACACAGACGTTACGCTTTATACATAAATCCCGGCTGAACAGGGCATGGGACCTTGAGCAAGTTACTTAACCTCTCTGTGCCTCAGTTTCTGCATAAATGGAAATAACAATACCACCCTCCATTCTGGGCTGCTATAGGGCTGTATTAGTCTGCTCCCGACACCAGAACAAAGTACCACAGACCAGGCATCTTAAACAAGAGAAATTTATTTTCTCACAATTCTGGAAGCTCCATGTCCAAGATCAGTATGTGCGCAGGGCCGGTTCTCCGGCGGCCTCTCTCCTTAGCGCTTCCTGAGCCCACACGTGCTCCTCTGAGTGTGTCTGTGTCCTCTCCTCTCCGTATAAGGACACCAGTCAGATTGGACTGGGGCCCCCCATATGACCCCGTTTAACCTTAATTGCCTTTTAAAAGACCCTGTTGCCACACACAATCGTATTCTGAGGTCCTGGGTGTTGGGATCTCAGAATATGGATTTGGGGGTGGGGGGGACACAATTTAGCCCATCACAAGGACTGAATGGATTAATAAAGGGCTTAGCACTTGGCACATATTAAGGGCTACATATGAATTCCTTAAAAAATAAAAATTTCTCAGCGGGTGCTAGCAGTGTTACTTCTGGGGAGAGGGCTGGGGCACCCTTTGACTTCATACCCTATGTATTTATTATCTTAACTGTCAAAATAACAATGATGATGATATAATAACCCTTAGAGTACCTGCCACGCAACTTGCGGTTCCTGGAAGGTGTGTCCCCCTCCCCTCCTGGAGGTTGGGCCTAGGTCCTGGGGAGGCAGAGGCATGCAGGCTTTGTTTTATCTGCACCTCATGGAGATCAGCCTTCTCCTGGTTCAGCCCAGGGGCCCCACTGAGGGGCTTGGGCTTCAGGCCAAATGCTCAGCCCTGCCCCCAGGCCGGAGTCCCTCTCCAGGCCTCCTGCCTGCTGAGAACCCATCTGCTCCCTTCTCCGGCTGCCCCAGGGGTCTCTAAGCCCCACCCTCATCCGGACATGCTTGCAGCCCAGGGAACCAACTGCCCATTGCAGTGGGGGAAACTGAGGCCAGAGTGTCCCTAGGGTGTGCAGACAGGCTGCAAGGATGGCTTTGCTGCCTCACCTACCTTAAGCTTCAGTCTGAACTTTGAGCCTTCCCAATTCTGGCAGAGGCTGCTCCATCCCCAGAGGAAAGGGGTCCCAGCCAAGGTCTCCCAGAAATGAACAGGAGAGGAGCCTGAGCTGGGGAGGGCAGGGTGTCCCATGGAGACTAGCTTGGGAAGCTCAGAGGCCTCACCCACCAGAGGGACCCACATGAGTCTTCCTGGGGCTGGGGACAGTTCCACAGCCCCTCATAGGGCTCAGGGTCTCATCCCAACAAGGGATCCAAAGGGCCCGGCCCGTGGAGACCCCAGCAGACAGGAAAGGGGAAGCCCAGGGCTGGGATCAGACCACACTACTACTGGGGCTGCAGCCTGCCTCGGCTGCCTGGCTGCATCTACCTGGCCGCTGCCTGCCTGGCCCCCAGCACTCCTGCCCCAGCAGGACCACGGGTGGGAAGAAGGCTTGCCTCTTCTTTTTTCTTCTTTATGCGTTTAATTGAATACTTTTCCTTCAGTCGTGATCTTCTGGGTTCACAATTAATTACAATGAGTAACTTGGATCCCGGGCTGCACCTGCCCAGACTCCCTGGACAGCCTGTAGGCCGTTTTCCATCTGAGGAATGGGAGACTGGACTCTACTCACCCACCCTCCGTGGCAGGCACGGAGGGGACCCACCCTGGGAACTGCGGGGTGCCTTCTGGCCCCTGACCCAACTGGAGGTGGGGAGGAGCTCGCCAGGCAGGGTCCGGGAGAACCCCGAGGCAAGGGAGGGCGGAACCCTGCAGTAGGCGCGGGCTGGCAGCGATCCGCCGTCAGCGAGCTGCTCTTGGTGGCCGGCCTCGGTGCTCACGTCTGGGAGTCGGTGCATGTGTGTGCCGCGGTGTTTGTGCGTGCACAGGCCTGTGTACATATCTGCATGTGTTCTGCGATCAAGCCGGGGCGTGCACACACGCCGGCGTGTGCAGGATCCCGTGGTGGGCCACGCCCTACCGAATGGGGAATCGCTGAGAAAGCAATCTGCTTCGGGCAGGAGGACTGCATCCACTGCTCAGGAATCCGAGCGGGGCGGGCCCCAGAGCCAGTTCTGACAGAAGGGACCTGAGGGTCGGAGAGACCAGGGAATGGCGAGCCCGGTGCGCAGGAACATGTCCGGTGACCCCGAGGTGCTGGACCTCCGCGTGCTCTCACGGGAGGGTCTACCTCCTTCCCAGGATGCCCCTTCCCCCCCCCAAGTGGCCTTACTCGCTCAAACCCGCCAGGCCTTTGTTCCCTGCACCCGGCTGCCCTTCCTGTCCCGGGTTACTGGTTAGGTCCTCCACCTTCCTGGGTGCGATCGCCTCCAGCATCGGACTGTGAACTTCACCGCGGGCGGGAACCCACAGCCCCCCGAGGGCGCGGCCACGTGGTGGGGGCCCATTTTTGCAAATGAACGTTATTCAAAATCTGCGCCTGGCTAGGAGGATGCGGGGAGGGAACCGTGGGGTCATTCCGGTCAGCTCATTCCTGCCCTGTGTGCGGGCCTGGGTACCCACACGCCCCGCCCCGCAGGACCTACCACTGCCCAAATGGGGATCCCCCCACCCCGCGATCTGGAAGCGCCTGGCTGCGGCGGACTCATCCGTTCCTTCCACATCATTTGACTTCTCTGGCTTCCAGCCTGGCTTAGCGGGGTGAGGGGGGCCGGCCGCCAGTACCCCGCTGGGGCCCAGCAACCCATTGTGGCCATCTGCCCTCGTCAATCGGAGACTCCCTCCTCTGGAGACCTCCAATGACAGCGCAGGCATCCCAGTTTCGTCATCGGCAGCCAATCAGCGCTTCCGCTGACCGCTCCAGGAATGGACGCTCAGCCCTGCTACCCACCACCGCACGCCCAGGGCCTTCCTCGTCCACCTCCGATTTGACCACCCAGGGGGCACTTCATTCCACCCGCAATGTGTGCCTTGCTCTCTTAACTTCAGTCTCCTCCTCTGTAAAATGGGAAAATGGCACTACCCCTAGAGATACTCGGATGAAATGAAATGCTGCACAAAAGGGTCGGGCAGGGCTGGGTGCGTATTGGTCTGCCTCAGTCTGCCAGGGACCCAGAGCACAGGGTGGGCTCAGGACCCCACCCCGACCCGATTGCCTGCCCCATGGAGAGGTGCCCCCTCCACTCCCAGAGTGGCCTAGGATCTTGCGTTGATGTAGGCACCCACCTTGGCCTCCAAGATTGGCCTGTGTAGCTGACCCCTTCCAGGGCCTGTGCCCACTTACACCTGGGCCTGCCCCCTGAGGTTGCTGGGACTGTACACCCCAGCCCAGGGAGCCCTGAGACTGCAGGCTATGCTTGGAGGGTGTGCATAAATGCACCCAAGTCTCCCTGTGGTACAGGAAGGGAAGCCCAGGGCCCTGTACCTCCAAGTTCTAGTCAAGGTGCCCCTGGTTGAGGGAGGAGAAAGTTCACCCCACCCATTCCATTAGCTTCAGTTTCCACCTGCTAAACATGAAGGCATGGGGACACAGGCTCAGCCCAGGGGCACTCCGGTTCCTGGCTTCACAAATACGGAGATTCAGCCCCCTCCCCACCATGAAGCTCCCACTGTGTGCTTGGACACCGGTGGCCTCAGGCGGACCTCTAGGGCGAAACGGAGCCCAAGCCCTTGCAGGGCTTTCTACTTCTGGGGGCATCCAGGCTGCTCAGACCCTCATCGGAGCCTTGGACCACCCTCCCTTTATACCTTCATCCCAGACACACGCAGGCCAGCCTTTGGCTGCACACTGTGTTATTTTATTTTGCTCTTTCCAGTCTGAAGCTACTATCATGGGCATTTAGAGTTATACAAATGACACTTACAAAAAATAAAAGACCAGGACACCCAGAGTGAGATGCAAGGTGGAGATGAACCGGTGGTGGGGGAGCTGGCGGGGACAGGGCCAAGGCGCCAGGGGCTCCCCACTGAAGGCTCCCGGCCGAGGGTAGGGCCTGGCTCATCCCACCCTGAGCCAAGGAGTCCAGTCACACGAGGAGCACCGATCACATGGGGCGGGGCTCTGGCCGAGGGGCTGAGAGGCCCACCCCCAGCCAGGCGGGGACACAGCCTGAGCTAGGATAGGTGGGTGGGAGAGGCCGGCTAGAGCCCCTGAGGTGGTGGGGTCAGCTTCTGGATCTGGGGAGGCACCCGCCTGTCCCGCCACTAGTGGGCAGAGGGGGCACCAGAGATGCCCTCTTGAAAGCCCCCCACCCCCTACCCAAGACCCCTTGGAGAACACTCATGGCTACCATCAAGCTTGTCTGGGGCACCTCCAGCAACGATATTTCATTTAAAGAAAAATAAAAATACTGATTTGGTTATTTTCTGCTTCCAGTCAGGCCAGGGTAAGAAAAGACAAGAGCAGGCTCTGGCCTACAGTGGAGTGTGCCATGGACAGGCCGAGGCCAGGCCAGTGACTGGCACCCTAGCTCAAGCCCCACCCTGTACACAAGGATGGGGCACCGGGGGAGGGGAGATCAGGGGGCCGCCGGCAGGCTTGGGGCAAACACCCGGCTCCTGGGAAGCGGTGGGGAGAGGCTCTCGGGCGCAGGCAGAAGATTCCAGTTACGCACTCCGCCACGCCTAGGGGCCGGGAAGGCCTCCCAGGCCCCCGCTTCTCCTTGACCACTTCGGGGAAATAAGGCTCAGAGTCGTCTGAGGTCAGAATAAAGAGGTGCTGGCCTCGCGCATGGCAGAGAAACAAGGCGGAGGGATCTGAAACCCCTCCAGGACCAGGCACGGGGCAACAGGTGGGGGCACCGTTTTCTCTGGGTTTCCAGTTTGAAAGGCAAGGGGCTCGCCACCCGCCTTGGAGCCCACCCGGAGAGGTTAGCAGGAGGGGCAGGGCAGGGCAGGGACGGGGCGGCGAGCTTAGTACTCCCACAGCGTGGCAGGCTCGATGGTCTCCGCACAGGCCTTCAGGACCCCCGCGTGGTCTCCCTTCAGGTAGCGCCCACCCACCTTGATGGCCACCTTGTTGTAGTCAGAGAACTCGAAGAAGAAGTCCACAGGGGCGTCACTGCTACTGGTGACTGAGGAGTCGTCGCCCACCGTCCAGTACTTGCCCGTGGAGTCTGCAGCAGGGGAGCCCCGTCAGGCCCCGCCCCCGCCCTGCAGCCACAGGGGGCTCCCAGAATGGGCACGCGCAGCCCCTTGTGTCCACCCGGCATCCTGCCCATGGACACGGCCCCCCGCCCAGCCACCAGGGATCTGGCGACGTGACCCCTCCCCTGCCCACCCTCTTAGGGGTGACAGTCACAGGACGCTCAGGCCAGGCAGGACAGGTGTCCGACCCCTGCGCCCCCACGCTGGCCCCGGAGGGCGCAGAGGGCCCCACCCAGCAACCGCCCTTTGGAGAACCTGCCTTTGATGTTGTAGGCGCCGTCACGGAACTCCAGCTGGAAGACATCATAGCTGGAGCGGTTGGCGTCCAGGGTGCCTGTGACCTTGCGGCAGCCGATGAAGCCGTGCTCCCCGCGGAACACAATGATGGGGCGGTTGATCAGCTTCATGAGGAACAGCTCCGAGTCCCCTGTCCCGGGAGGGGGGAGGGGTATGAGGCTTTGGGGCAGGGGCTGGGATGACAGGGCGCGGCTCGGAGGGGAGAGTGGGAGCACGGGGGTCACAGAGCCCGTTGGCCCAGGCTGGGGGGTGCCCAGCACGGCGCAGGCCTCAGGTGGGGCAGGGGCGAAACTACGACAAGGGAACCGGGATTGGTGGGTGCCCCCAGGCAGCTACCTGCTGTCTCCACTGAGGCAGCCAGCTGCCCATTCTTCTTGGCCGTCACAAACTTGCCATTGGACGCACGCAGTGTGATCCTCCGATCACGCCACTCGATGTCAAAGTAGCAGCTGGCGTTCCTGAGGGGGGCAGGGCAGGGTCAGGGGAGCCAGCCCGGGTCCCCGTCCCACGGGAGGGGAGGTCGGGGGCACTCACTTGGTGGAGGCGGTGGACTGCACGCCCCCGGTGGCTGTCATTATCCAGTACTTGCCCGTGTGGGTGCGGAAGGCGCACTTTCTGGTGTCACGGTCAACCTCCAGCTGGAACGTCTCCTGGTCCGTCTCTTCGTCCTGATTAGCTGACAGGTCCATGCCTGCACAGAGAGCCTCAGCTAGTACCAGACCCCATGTTCCCCAGTTCCGCTGACCCAGCCCTGCCCTCACACACTACACACACGGGGTGGGGTGGGGTGGGGCGGCCTTCACATCAGAAGACAGAACCTGGGACCGCACGCCAGCAAGGGCCATGCTGGCTGTGTCCGTTTTTGCATCCTTTTCTCTGATTAGAGATGACATCTTCCAACAAGCCAGCTTCAAGAAGACGTTCTAGAACCAACTGGGAGAACCTTAATGTGGCCCAGGGTTAAGCAGTAAGGATTGATTACTGTGAATCATGTTGTGATTACGTTAAGATGGCATCATTTTCTAGGGGGACAAATATTTCGAGCTGAAATGCCCTGATGTCGGGGATTTGCCTTAAATACAACCACAAGCAATGAATAACGGGACAGACGGAGCTGGTATATGGCATCCCATCCCCGCTGCTTTGTACACAAGTAATCAAAGTGGACAATGAAATGTAATAGCACACTTTTCTTCCACAAATTCAGAAAACTCATAAAAGCCTAACAACAAGTTACACACACCCCCACGTCCACCACGAGCGGTGTGAGCCCACCCTCCCAGCCTCTCCTCCCACACACAGACATCAGGTACGTGGAAGGGCGCATGTGCTGTAGATCTCAGTATGCAAACAACCTGTACAGCATCCGTACCCGTTCCCATGGCCCTGAATCATCTGCTGTGGCCGGAGGGCTTCCAGGGCTTTACTCCCACACAAGGCACACCAGCTGCTGGTTTTGCGGCCGCAGCGGTTTGCAAAGCTGAAACCTGGAAGTAGGATCTTTGGTTCCCACAGAATCAATTCACATTCCCCACACGCCCTGGGTTCCAAGAACCCCCATAACAAGGGTGCCTGCCACACTCTGCACTGGCTGTCTGGGATCAGGGCTTGGGAGCACGCCACCATTTGGGCCTTAATGCCTTTATGAGGCTGGGACCACAGCAGTGGGTGGCAGGTGTCCCCTCCAGGTGAGGGGAGGAGGCTGGTGGGTGACAGAGCCCAGGTCAGAGCTCGCCTTCCAGGCCAGCCCCCAGGCCCATCCTCAGCAATCCTACCACCTGGCTGAGGGCCTGAAGGGTGTCAGCCGGTGTTACCCAATCACGTCCCCACCTCAGCACCATGGGTGGGCACCTTCACCTCCAAGTCACAAAGGAGACTGAAGCAGAGAGGTGGTGTGTCCTTGCCCAAGGTCATCCAGAGAGAAAGGTGTCCTGGGGGATCCCAGGAAGGAAGCTGGGCAAATTCAGGCCCCTGCCACGCCCTTCACCCCAACCCTCCCACCTTTCTGGATTGGTGGACCAGGGGCTCTGGGCATTCCCACCCTCTGGGAATCCTCTGACTCAACCCTCCAGGCACGCTGGGCCCCGTGAGCCCTGACGTCAGGGACCTGAGGGACAGCTGGGGACCCAGGTGGGGACCCTAGTCCACCACCACACCCCAGTGAAGCACCAGGAGAGGCCGGGGGCCTGCAGGGGCTGGGCCTGGGGGTGCCAGAGACACCAGGACGAGGAACACCAGAAGGCCACAACATGAGCACGACTCGGGGCTGGGGTCCTTCCTTGCTCAGACCTTGCCCAGCACACCAGGGCCTGCCGCACCCCCAACCGTGTAACTGTGGCCACGCCCCTGCTTTGCAGAAACCCGCCCACTGGAGCCAGCCTGGCCCAGCCGCAGGTGGTCCAGCACCACCTGCTCAGTGGCTGGCAGGCTGGCTGACGGGAAGGAAGGGAACAGACATGAGGAAAGAACCCTCGGGGCAGACCCCAGCAGCAGCAAAGGCGGAGGGGCTCCCCAGAAAGACTGAGTCCTCCTGGCAATGCCACGGAGTCACTAGCAACATCCTCCTGCCAGAGGGACACAGGAGGTTCCACAGTGGTCGCCACCTGCGGGGCACACAGCCGCCAACCCCTGCTCAGCTCCTCAGGGCCCGTCAACCTGGCTGTGCTCAGCCCTGAACGGGTTTGGTAGTGAAAAAAGCCTAGGCCAGCCAGTGAGGCACCCTCAGGTGAGTGCCTGCCCCTCACTCAGCCTCAGTTTCCCTCTCTGCCTGTCAGAAGGGCCCAGTCTCCATTCTCAGTGCCTGGTGTCAAGCGGACACCAGGTCTTCCGACCCCAGCAGGCAGGGGTTGTGGTCGGGGAGGGGGGCGTTGGGTCTCACCAGTCCAGGGGGCCCCTCCTGGCTGTGAGGCCCTGCCCAGACAGGGAAGGCCCCACTTGGCCTTGGAGTCTCTAATTAGAGCTGGGTTACTATAGGAACAGGGTTTTCTTTGGGATTTTTCTTTTCATCGGCAGCACAGAAAACCTGAGTCACAGGCCTGCAGGAGCTCTGGGAAGGCAAGAGATGCGGGGGCTCAACGGAGCCCAGGGCACGGCTCCCACCTCCCTCCAGGCAGCCCTAGTGAGACCCCGGGGGCCCCGCCTGTGCCCCTCCATCGTGGCTTTCCCGTCTCCGGCCTCTGAACTATTCTCTGTGGTGGCTCAGAGGGGCTCCTCTCCCCTGCCTAACACCACGGTCCCCTCCGCTTCAGTCTTAAGAGTTCCTGGCCTGTTCATTCCTTACCTCCCCCATTCAGTTTTGGGGAAGGTGGCCTGGAAGCATCTGTGGCCTCCGCTCCCCTCCTCTTCCCAATCAGCTCTTGCCACTACCACACGTTCCACTTTAAATCCCGCCAACCTTGCACAAGAGCTAGGGCCTGGATTGCCCCAAACGCCCACCTCATCAGGAGAACTCTCAGTCGTCTGACAAAGCTCAGCTTCGCCAGCCCTTCCTCAACCAGCCAACCTCGCCTTTGAATGGCAGGGAATGGGCCCTCCCGGACTGAGGAGCCCCAGACCACAGATGCCAGAGGTAGGGAGGCTGAGACTGGAGGGGAAACGTGACGCTCCTAGGGAACACAGCGGAGACCCCACCCAGGAGGAAGCGGTGCTCACCACGCCTGGGATGGCCAAGTGCCATCTGCCTCATCCCCTCAGCTCCCAGGCACCAGGATCCACCGATGCCTTCCAGCCTGAGGCACAGGGAACCTCACGCACAGCGTGGGTGGAGCAGGACTCCCACCTGTTCAGCACACACTGACTCCCTGCCTTGGAGACCCTACCCTACCCTATCCTAATTTGCACACAGCAGCCCTGGACAGCCCTTTACAGATGGGGAAACGAGGCTGGAAAGCAGGCTACTGCTTCAGCAGGGAGCACCCTGCCCCCGCAGGCCTGGCCTGTGCAGGCCTGTGGGCATGATTCACATCCCCAGTCCCCCAGCCGGCCAAGCCCAGGATCCTCCTCCTTCCGGACTGGAGTTTCCCAGACTGTCGTTAACAGACACTGCCTCCCCCCCCCTGCCACGCACGCCTGTCCAAGATGGCCTCTGTAACACACCCCCACCCCATGCCAGCTCCGGGCCCTCTGGTCATCCTCCATCCCACCAGGAAGCCCCAGGAGACACGAGAACAAGACGAGGACCCCAAGATCTGAGGCCCCCAAAGCTCCCTCCCCCAAGTCCATATACCTCTTAAGTTCACAGATGAGACAACACCTCTCCTGGCCCGATTTCCGGCTCCTCCTGCCCCATCAGCCTGAATCACACCATGACACCCAAAGCAAGCTCCACTGGAGAGGAGGGGGCATCTGCCCAGGCTTGTTCTGCTCTTCCTGGCCCCAAGCGCTAGGGCCAGGGCCACCTGCTCCTGCCACGTCTTCCCCAGGGAAAGCCCTGGGCACAGCCCAGCAGGCATGCAGTATGCCAACATTCACAAGCACCCACCACAGGTCCAGTGGCCCTGCTGGCCGCTCTAGTCCCATCAACCAACTTCACAAACTCTGTCCTGACTATGCTGGGCTTTCTGATCCTTCCTGCCTCAGGGCCTTTGCACAAGCTGTGCCCTCTGCCTGCAACACCATTTCACACATGTTATACATGCTACCTTGTATCCATCCTTCAGTTCAGCTTGTGTCCTCCTCAGAAAGCCCTCCCTTCTAATCTGGGGTTCTGATGTACTTCCTAGACCCCCCAGGCCTTTGCTTTGATGTTGATCACGTCCGATGAGAACATGAGCCCCAACAAGGAACGGCTCGCACAGATACACTCATTTGTTCACCACTCAGGCCTCAGCATGTCTCCCTTGGTAGCGAGTCAGTGTGTGCTGAACAGGTGGGAGTCCTGCCCCACCCACGCTGTGCGTGAGGCTCCCTGTGCCCCAGAGGCTGGAAGGCATCGGGGGTTCCAGAAAAGAACCCATTTTGGAGTTCTGTATGCTGCTTACTTGCTGTGTGACCTTGGGCAAATGGCTTCACCTCTCTGGGCCCAAACAGGCTCATCTGTAGAATGGAAGTGATACTGCTGAAGTCAATCAGCAAACTCAGGCACCAAAAAGCCTGAGTGACTCCACCCAGTCTTCCACCTCTACTGCCATGGGGCTGCCATCCCCCCGCCACAGTCCCAGCGGCCAGGCGGGTTGTCAGCGGGAGGTAGGCGGGGAAGGCTACCGCCTGGCAGAGGCCACTGGCTCGGCTCCCATCCAGCTACCTCCAGAGGCTGCGGTCCAACTTTCCACTAAAGGAAGCAAGACCCCCACAGGTCCCTCTAAGAGGGGCCTCTGGCTGCAAGGATCAACTGCCTCCTTTGCAAAGGAGGAGCAAGGTCAGGAAAAGGAAAACCTAGCGGGAGAATCTAAGGGGCAGAGGAGGCTCCTGCTGGCATGCAGGCCTGTAGGAAATGACCAGGCCAGCGGGAGGCCCGAGGACAGGACACAACTGTCCTGTTGCGGCCAACTTCCAGGCGGGATCCTAGGGCCTGGGTTCACTCGAGGGTAGGGGGCCTCCCGAGGGAGCCGGGCTGGGGTCTCCCGGCTCGCGCTGAGCCGCAAGCCCGCAGAGCGGAGCGCACCCGGCCGGACCGCGCGACTGGCCCGCGGGCGGGCGCAGGGCGGGGTGCCTGGCGGGCCGCCATCCGCGCCACGCCGTCCCGGGGCCGGGGCGCGAGAAGGGAAGCCACCTCCTAGAGAGGCTCCGGACCGGCGCGCCGGGCCCAGGGGCGGCGCAGGGGTCCTGCGCAGTGGTGGGGGGATCGCAGAGGGCCGATCCCCTCCCCCGCCCGCAGCATCTGGTTTTCCCATCTGCAGAAAGCGAGCAGGACAAAGGGGGCGAGGAAGGGCCATGTCGAAGAGGAGCCCGCCCCCCTGCTCACAAAGGCCGCGGCCTCGAGCTCTGGGCAAACGCGGGAGGAGGGGCCGGGGGGCAGGGCAGACACTCAGGGCACTCCTCCCCACCAGAAGCCGACCCTGCCCGGAGGCAAGAAGCGGTGGAGAAAGGCCCCGAGCGCAGGAGGGTCTAGCGCGCCCCGCGGAGATCAAAGGCTCCCCATCCCGCCCGCGAAAAGCTGGGCATGGGGGGGTGGGGGCGCGCCCAGAGCGGTTGTGACCCACGCCTCAGCGCTTCAGTTAAAGGCCCGCTGCCAAGAAACGGGTGAGGGGAGTTCCCCGCAAAGGGCTGAGCCCACCGACCCGAGGAATTGGCGCACATGGGAAGAACCCAGATTGGGCGGGGGGTTTGGAGGGTAGCACATAAGTCGGCGCCCACGCGAGGCCTAAGGAGCCCTAACCCCAACGCCGATGGGGGTTTGCGCAGCGCCCAAGGATAGGTAAAGCCCCAACCCCCGCCCCCTCCTCCGGGTGCGAGCGCACGTCCCGCGGCGGGCGGGGTGGCCTGCGCGCCTAGCGGGGGCGCACCGGGCGCAGCTCGGATCGCAGCGGCGCCGTGGGCGAGAAAGGGCGGGAGGCTGGAGGGCCGGGGGGTGGGGTGCTCTTTGTGCGGGGACCCGGAGAAGCGTGGGGGCGGTGTCCGCACTCACCCTGGCGCGTGGACACGTTCCTCTCGTTGGCCGCCTGCAGCACGACCTGGGCGCAGCTCTGCTCCAGGGCAAAGAGCTCGTCCTTGCCCACCTTGGTGGCCTTTCCCGCCTTGAGCGTGCCGCTGGGCCCCGACGGCGCCAGGTAGCGGCCTTCGCAGTCGCGGAAGGCCACCTTGCCGGAGCGGAATTCGAGCGTGTAACCGGTGGCGGGCTCGGGACGGGCCACCAGCCGCCCGTCGTGGCGCAGGAAGCGGTGGTCGGCCGTCTGCACGCTGTAGCGCTGGTCCTGGAAGGCCAGCGTGATGAGCGAGTCGACGCCCCACGGCACGTCGCGGTCCACGGCGATCTCATCGGCCGGCCGCGCGCTCAGGTGCGCGTAGCGCTTGCGGGTCAGGCTGTAGATGTTGACCTGCGGGTGCATGGCGATGTGCACGCTCCACTTCTCGGCCGGCGACACGGTCTGCGCGAAGCACGACAGGCGGTCCTCGGTGCCGCCGAAGTAGCGCCGGTGCGCCTCGGACTGCAGTGACCAGCGGCCGTCGTCGTGCGCCACGATGAGGAAGCGGCAGTCGGCGCCGGGCACCTCGCGCTCGCAGGTCACGTTGCCGTCCTTGTCGGCCGCCAGGTAGCGGCCCAGGTGGCTGCGCAGGCACACAGCCGCGCTGCCCGCCTCGTCGGGCGGCTGCTCCAGCGTCCAGATCTGCTTCTTCTTCAGGCTGCTGGCCGAGGCGTTCACCTTGAACCCGAACGCCTCGGCCGTCAGGTACTTGTTGCCGCAATTGATGAGGCCGAACTGGATCTGCACGGCCTCGGCCGTGCCGTTGGCGGTCATGGTGGCGGCGGGCGAGGCCGGCGCGGCCCGGGAGATCGGTGCGGGTCCCCGCGGCGGCGCCCTGCTCCTTTGTTCGGCGGCCGCAGCCCGACGCGCGCCCTACGCAGCGCTCCACAAAGCCGGTCCGCGGCGCCCGCCCCTTTATAGGCGGGGTGACGTCAGCGCTCGAGGCCCCGCCTCGCCCCGCCCGGGGCCCGGAGGAAGGGTCGCGGGCCCGGGGAGCGCGCGGCGTCGGGGGCGCACTGAAGGGGGGCGCGGTGAGGGGCGGCCCGGCTCACCGCGGCCCTCCTCCTGCGCCGCCGGCGCCTGCAGCCCGAGGGTTCACCCCGATTCCCGGGCCCCTCGGAGATCCCCGACCCCAAGCACGGATGAGCCACGTTTGCGGCTGACAGAGACCGCAAAGACCACGGAGCCCGTGGGTACTGGGTGGAGAGGTTCCGAAGGCCGTTCGGAGGAGGTGGCCTTAGAGCAGCGCTTCGAGGGTCAGCAGACCCCAACCATCCAGCCCAGGCCTCCAGCCCGAAGTGGGGGCTGTGGTGCCCTGAGGCTTTCCTCCCAGGACCCTGTCCTGAAGGTCACCCAGACGCCTCCCTGTGGCCCAGGCACCCAGCCCTGCTAACCCAAATAGGTCTCCGTGGTAGTGGCCGATAGTGGCTGAGACAAGTGACCCCCGTTGCTGTCCTGGCCATGCAGAAGCCACAGGGTCTGGTCTCCCAGGCTGTGGGGTGGGCAATGCAGGATCAGCGTGCCCGTTTCCTGAGCAGGTCAGAGAGATGCACACCTGGCCAAGCCTGAAGGGCAGAGCCGGGTCTACCGGCTTCAGGGCCAAGAGTGCCTCCCGCTTTATAACCCCAGGCAATGACGTCCAATGCTGCCCACCTCCTTTGGGACCCCAATTCTCCACCCTTTTCCCTCAAAGGGGACATTCCCTGCAGACCCCCCACCCCCACCCCGGACCAGGAGCACTTCCCTTTTCTGAGCCTCTCCGGAGGCCAGGACTTTTGCTGGGACATTCCCCACATGCCAAGCAGGCCCCTGGAATGCCCGCATGACCACGGGCTGCCCACAAGGTCTTGAGGCCAAAGGCAGAGGGCACTGCCTAGCTCTGGGCTGGTCGGTCTGCGCCTGTGTCTCCCCCTCAGGCAACCCCTCCAGTGATTTTATCTTCCAGGGGAAGGTGGTGTCACCTTCTCACCATTGTGGCTCTGATGGGTTTACTGGAAGGGCCTTGAGCCCCAGGTGGGCGCTGCCCATAGCATCCCTTCCCACAAAGCCCACCCTTCCAGAGCTGGGAAATCAAAAGCTGCTCATTTTGAGGTCATCTAATAAGCTTGAAACCCAAGGTCTCACTGACTGCATGACTTTAGGCAAGTTACTTAACCTCTCTGAGCCTCAGTGTCCCCTTTCGTAGAAGACATACAAATCCCCCATCTCAGGATGGTCTGAGAGTCCCTGGGGGGCATGGAGCTCAGACACTCCCTGGCCATCCTCGGGATTCATTCCAGTCTCCAGGAAGCCCTGACTAGTTACCCAGGCCCAAACCTCTGGCCCACTACCAAGGCTCAGAGGAGAGGGGCTCAATACCTAGGCATTTACAGAAGGCTGTGGGGTGCTAGTCTGGGTACTGGCAGCAGGGCTGGAGTCTGCTAGACCTACCTGCCAGCTGGGATGGGGCTGGCTGGGCGCCACTTCCCCCCACTCCCCACCCCTCCAGGGTCTGCGGCTCCCCACTCCACCCTGAGTCTCTCTCCTATAGCTTCCCAGCCTGGAGACCAGGAAGGGGGCTGGGGTTGGGGGCTCCTGCCTCTCAGGCCGGGGTGGCAGCGGGTCCAGGCCTCCCCAGGAGATGCTTCCGAGAGGTAGAAAGACTGGTGAGTCCAGGTGGGTACGGTGGGAGCCTGGGTTCCTGCCTTGAGCTTCCTAGGTTCAAGTTGCACATCTCTGCTCTGGGTTTCCCATCTCTAAAAGGGGCATCGTGACCACAGCTGCCCCAGGAGAGAGGTTGGGAGGACTGAAGGAGCTCACACATCAGCTGGACTGAGGGGGCCCCCGGGACATGGCACTCGGGTTTCAAACCAGACAAGTCCTGGGCAAACAGAAAAGTTGGCGGCTCCACAAATCAAGCCCCTAGAGAACGGTGTGTGGCAGGTGCTCAGTGCTCGGTGAACGCCCGCTGCCTTATTATTCACCAACAGTGTTGCCAGGAGGGTCCGGGAACACAGACAGGCCAGACTCCCTCTAAGAATCCCCAGGACCCTAGTCCCATAGGCAAAGCAGTCAGTGGAGTCTCTAGGAAGCTTTGGGATCAATCGGCCATGAGCACGAGCACACGAGTGCCTATTTGTTGAATAAGTTAAAATCAAATGGAGCGAACCTTGGATTTCCTCACAGGACAAGTGTGTGTGGTCCAGAGCCGGGGACCAATAGAGCCTGACAGGTTGGGAAGAATCAGGTGAGCCCTGGACAGGGGCTGAGGTCAGCTGGGGTCAGTATGTGAAGAAGTGAGGTTAATTTCAAAAGATGTGGAACTAAGTTTTTATTTACAGATTTTTCCAAATAGACTATACATTATCCAGAAAACATAAAAAGTCATAGTCCACTTCCGGTTCCCACCCCACCACTCGATAGCTGCTGTCAGAGTTCCTCCTTGTACTCTGTGCTTTATATAAAGACAAGCCAACATGGATCTGTATTCTTATCCATCTCTACACTTTTAAACAGTATTTTCATCCCTGCTTTTATGACAACGTGTCTTAGCAATTTCTGCTTCTCTGTGCAAGTGGTTGCCTTGTTCTTGTTTATAGCTGCGTGATATTCCATTGCACGGATGTGCTGTGGCTACGTGGTGCCCAGTGGATTGATGTTGGGTTTTTGGTGTTGATGTCATGTCCTGCTTTGTCCAGAACCTCTTCCCACAGTGAAACCCTCCACCACAAACCAACATGTTTTTGCGCCTCTCTTTTCCCAGCCATGGCCCGCAGAACACATGAAAAATTAAGGCTGTCCGGTCTTGGCTTGAATGCCTCTGGTGACAGGGAGCTCACTCTGTCCTTTGTCCAAAGCCAATGTGGGTGATACGTGTTTGCCCTGCTGCAGCTTGGGTGGAGCCTGGCCCATAGTAGCTGCCAGGAAAGAAGGGTGTCCTGTGGACAGGGCAAGCTCCCAGATGGCTGAGTCTCATGACCATAGATCCTTGGATAGGGGGAGAGAGAAGCATTTTGTGTTTTTTTTAATTGTTATTATAATTCATCATTGGTGGAAATCCAATATGGGAGCAAAATCTTGGGCAAGTTTAGCAAAAGAGAATTTTCAAAAATCATTCCTTGCTCTGCATCCATGCCACAGACACACCTCTTGCATTCTCCGAGTCTCGTTTACACCAGGCATCTCTGTGTCTGGCATGGTCACACAGTCCTGTCTGCACAGCGGCTGTGGGTCCCTCTGGGGAAGGATGGGGACATGGACACTATGTCCCTGGGCCCCATGGGAACCCAGGCGCCACCTGAGCTGCCCCGGAATGAGGACATGGAAGGGAAAATGGAGGTGCTTGGCTGGGGCCAGAACTGAGCCACTCCCGGGCTGGCCACCGGGTGCTCTGCTGCCTGACCTGGGGAGGGAAATGAGGCCACGGGGAAGGGCTGGCCCTGAACCCAGTTCCCCGAGTGAGGATTCTGAGCAGCAGGGACTCAGCCCCCTGCTCCCCAGCTGAGCAGCCTGGGGGAGTTCCCTGTGCCCACCACCGATGCGCAGGGGCTTTCTGCAGTGAAATCCCAGGGTACACCCCCAAGCAAAGGTCACGGAGTGGACGCCGGAGTCAGGTGGCCTTGGCCTGGGACCTTTGACAAACGACTTCACTCTTCTGCTGCAGTTTCCTCACCCGGCAGACGGGAATAATAGCCCTGGCAGCGTTTCCCTTGAAAATGCAGACGTAGGTATAATAACAGTACAGTGTTCCATAAAAACAAAAATGAAGACGAAATGTCTGCTTGTCAGAAACCCTCCCTGAAAGGTGTGTCTGTAAAATGAAGCCTGAGATTTGCCTTAAAATATTCCAGACAGGGTGGCAGGTACACGGTGGTTCTTTATGTAATTCTCTCTACTTTAACAATAAATGTTTGGACATTTCTGTAATAAATTTTTTAGAAAAACACACCAAGAATAAACATTTAAAATAAAGTACCGCAGCCTCCCCAGACAGTGGTGGCGGGGAACGGGTGGAGTGTGATTTCAGCAGGGGACAGCACACGGAGGCGCACGGTGCTGCAAGGTGGGCGTGTGTGCGTGGAAACTTTCCTAACAGTGCTCGGCAGGCCTGGTGAACACCTACCCCTCTTCGCCCGGGCTTAGCGCTGACGTGAACGTGCTGCTCTGGCCTGATTGGACCTCATCCTGCCAGACCTTTCTCTCTACATTTATTCAGAAATGTATTATGTACACATAGATGCAGAGATAACCGACACATGCATAGGAGATACTGATAGATATTTACAGAGAAATGTACGGTGACCTTTCGGAGAGTTTTGCTGCTTTGTTATTGGTCGGGCTTTGTTTTCTTTGTTTTGCTCTGCATCTTCCGTCCGGCGACTCATCCCAGTGACGCCTCTGTCACTGCAGCTGCTTCCACCCCCTTCTTGCTGGTCATCGAGGTCCTACGGGGCTGTCATGCGGGGTGACCTCTGCATGGACCAGCTGGCCCGCACCGCTCCCCGTGCCAGAGCGGGGCCCTTCCACCCGGCCCGGAGTCCCTGACACTGGGGCTCCCCAAGCCCCGCTTCCGCCCGCCCCCGGAGACCTGGGCCCCTGCTCCCACCTGCCCCGGCCCCCTCCGGCTGGGCTCCGCCCCCAGGGAGCCTACAGTCTGTCCGATGGGGCCGGGCAGGCATTAAAGCACCAACGATCACACGAACCCCAGGCGCTGTGCCGAGGGCTTCACGTGCTTGAGCTTTCCAACGAGCTGCATGGCGTGCCCATTTCACAGGTGGGGAGACTGAGCCCAAGAGGTGAGGAAACACAACCAGACAGAAAGCAGATGGGTGGCCAGGCGAGTGGGCGCAAGCGCTCGGGGGGTCCCCTCAGGGCCGATGAGAGGCTTCAGCATCAGGTCGAGGTGGTATACTAAAGGCCACAGAATAACATACTTTAAAATAGTCATTTTATGTTATGTGAATTTTACCTCAATAAAAAAAAATTGATCTTGGGGGAAAAAAAAAACACAACCAAATCACACCCCTAGAAGACAGGGTCAGAACTTGAACCCAGACCTTAGGCCTCTGCCTGCACTCCAACCGCAGCAAAACCCGCCCGTGCGAGGCGGCTGCTGGCTGCCTGCGGTCCCTAGGCACCGGTGATTTCCTGAGTTTCTCCGGCTGGGGCGGCCTCCCCACACCTGCGGCTCCTTCCTCGCCGCCCGTTCACGCCTGGCTTTACGACCGCACACCCTCCTCTTGTCTCTTGGGATCTCAGGGAGATGCTGGAAGCCTCCGGTCGCACCTGCCTGGGGCGTGGCTGGTGTTTCTTGACTGGCGTCCGGAGACCAAGGTCTGGGGACCCGCTTGGCCCTGGGCAACCTCAGAGCTTCGGTTCCTTGTCTGCTAGAGGACAGTGGTGTGGCGTGGTCCTGGGAACTTCCCTCCAGCACCTTTGAGCTGCGTGACAGAGAGCCAGTATCTGCCCTCTCTGAGCCTCAGTTTCTCCTCTCTCAAAAGGAGGCAAGTGTGGGCCAGGCATGCATAAGGGCCAGAAGTGCGGTCCACGCTACAGACGCACAGATGTCCACAGCTCAGCCCACCGTAAATGACCAGCCTCCCGGCCCAGAGCCTGTGAATGGCGCCTTTGTTGTTCCGCCACCGCGGGCCCCTCGAGGCAGCCTGGTACGGCCTGCACCCCTCGCGGGCGCCTCTCAAGTGGGAGGAACCAATTCCATGGCGGGACTCCAAGACAGCTGTGCCGTCGGGGGCCACAGGCCTCACCCCTGCACTGCGGGGCCAGAGCCGAGGAGGGCAGGATGCGGGCCACCACCCCATCTCCACAAACGTCCCTGACAACCTCTGGCTTCAGGGCCTTCAGGTTACAAATGGGAAAACTGAGGCCTGGGCAGGACAGAGAGGCTCTGGTCCAGCTTTCAGGAGGGGCGTGTCGTTTTCAGGGGCCCAGGTTGGTGACCGTCATCAGATTTGCCAAGAGGTTGGTGATCCCTAGCCCTGAAACTATAACCCATCAAAGGCAGGAGCCAGACCTGTGGGTGCCCCAGGCGTGGCCCATGCGGATAGCTGTGCTGGGCCCCCGTGACATCCAGGAGGGCATCAGGAGGCGGTGATGCCCACGGTGGGTGACTAGGAGTTCAGCAGTGTGAAGCCAGGTATGGAGGCTGGTCTGCCTGGGACCTGTTACTGAAAATGTGTCCCTAGAAATCGTTTCTATTTCTGTCGTCCTCCAGACGTTGCCCTGAGGGCACAGCCTGGCTTGACCTCAGCGGCTGCCCCGGGACACCCCACACAGTGGTACATGCCAGTCCAGCTCCGAGGCCCAAGCATATTTCGCCAAGTGAGGCTGTGCCTGGTGGCGGGTGCCTGGCAAGTGGCTGGCTAATTAAGAGGGCATTAGCACCCTGGGCAGAGCCCCGCTCCTGCCAACACGTCCTTGCCAGGAGCAGGCCGGATTCCTTGGCCGTGGAGAGGCCGCTGGCTGGTGCCGGGCCTCAGCGCCTCCCCACCTGGCCTCCACGCACTCCTGCTCTGAACAGCCTGCCCCGCCCTTTGGGGCTCCCCCAGCCCTCCACCACTGCCCACGGAGCCTCCACAGGACCGGCCTGTCCCCAGCCCGGCTAGCCCCGGCCCACCTGTCGACATGGTGGCCACTGCTCCCCCAGAGCCTGCACGGAGCCCTTCCTACTATAAATGCCCAGAGCCCAGGGACATGGCAAGGAACGAGGGCCTACTCCTCCCGGCGCAGGGGGTTCTCAGCCCTTCCTGGCGGACTTCCAGTGCCCGGAGGCAAGGATGTTAGCATGCCTCTCCCCCTGGTGCAGCTGCTCCCACTGCACCCTCCAGGGCAGCCGGGGCGAACCTGAAGGAAGCCTGAACCCCCCACTCTGCAGACCCAGAGCGCACCCCCTGGGGCTCCGGCCTCTCCGTCCCTCCTGCCCCCTCCCACCCATCCAGGCAACGGAACTTTCTACAGTGATGGAGATGCTCTAGAATCTGCTCTGTCTGCAGCACCCCCCGGTCACACATGTAACCAACGGAGCTCTTGAAATGGGCTAGTGTGTCTAAGCGACTGAACTTTCCATTTTTCTGCCCTGTGATGAATTCAAGTGTAAAAAGCCACACGTGACTGCAGCCTACCATATTAGGCCATGAGGGTCTGGGCGTCGCTGGGGACCCCTCCACAGCCTGGGGACTGCAGGGGAGCTCCGTGTGCCTCACTGAGAGCAGGTGCTGAACACGCCCTGATGAGGGGGCCCCTGAGGCCCATGCAGGTGCCAGGCAGCCCCAGGCCGGACAGAGAGGGACTCAGAGAGTCAGGAGGGGGCCGCAGGGCCAGGAGGCCAGACCCTCCCTCGCATCCCTGCTCCCCAGGCCTTTCTTGGTTCATCCTCTGAGACCTCGCAGACTGCAGATGCGACAGTTCCTTAAGTGGGCACGTGGTCCCCAGACCAGCACGCTGCTACTTCCCCAGGAGAGCCTGAAGGTGGGGGTCTGCTCCTCAAGCATGGCATTTCAGGATGTGCCAGCTGCCTGGCGACAGCAGGCTGGAATAGGCTAAATGTCCATATTGGGCACAGGGACTCTGACTCCCACTAACCGCCTGGCTCAGGTGTGCAGAGCTGGCACGATCACCCCCTCTCTACCCCCATCCAATGTGTGTCCAGGACACTTTACAAGGGTGGGGCAGTGATGGGGGTCTCCTCAGATGGGGATGTGAGCAGTTTTGGGGTGTGAGTAAGAGGCATGGCTGCAGGACCGTCCCTGGTGGAGGAAGTGAGGTTCTTGGCCACAGGGGAACAGGAGTTGCAGACGGGGCACAGGCCGTTCAAGTGAAGTCCACCTGTGCGTGAGGACTGACTCCTGCAGGCCCTGCCCTGGCCACATGACCCTGCGAGAAGCCCACCTGTTCTCCTCGACTTGGGGGTCTTCTCCTAGGGCCTCCATGTACTGTTGCACACAAAAGCTGTGGTGGTGGGGCAGTGAGAACCAGCTCAAACCCCCCTAGACAAGCCCTGCACCCTCACATGGGAGCTGCGTCAGCCTGGAAGAAAAGAGGCTTTTTATTTTTGCCAGAAGTCGTAGGCCCTGGCAAGGGCATTTTCATCCACCCATAGGACAACCTCTTTCTGATTCACACAAAGGTGCTGAATAGGTCAGCAAGATTCTGCCCTCACCGAACTTTCCT
Source organism: Phataginus tricuspis (assembly GCA_029783875.1). Taxonomy (NCBI): domain Eukaryota; kingdom Metazoa; phylum Chordata; class Mammalia; order Pholidota; family Manidae; genus Phataginus; species Phataginus tricuspis. The sequence continues at coordinate 3,137,737 of JAQQAC010015366.1, forward strand.
AGGCCATTTCTGGACCCCTTTGGGAACACCCTCTTTCAGTCATGATACTGTCAATGCAGAAAACAAAACTGACTCAGCTGGATGAACAAAAAAAGCCATTAATTATGGCAAGAAGAGGTCCTGAAGAGGGGAGTTTCCAGGATTGTTTAATTCTGATAGTAACTAGGAAAGGACCCCGGAACTTCCCCTACTCCTCATTCTGCCATCCCTATTGAGTCAGCTTTGCCCTCAGGCTGAGCCCCTCAGAGTCACATCATGGCTGCCATGGCTCCAGACATCACATCTTCCCAACATTATCTAAACCAGACTTTTGACAGCTTGTGAACTACTTCTCAGTAACATGTTTTTAAGTGCGTAAGACACACAGGATTATAAAGGAAATCGATTACATTGAATTTGTCAACATATTGCTTGAGTGTGATATGCTAATATATATGCTTGTTATTAATTCATTACATAATAATGTCTAGTGGTGAACTAAGAACTACCATGATATGAGTCTAAATGATAGTCTGAAATTTCTATAAAATAAATGTAATATGGTCTCAAACCATTCATGTTACCATGTTACCATTGGTGACAAAGCCATATATATATATATATATATATATATATATATAGGCTCTACCGACATGTGTTGGTATAGCCATAAAGGAGGGAAATGCTGAATTCAGTTAGTGATGATCAGGACATGATTGTTTCGGAGTTCACGGACGCCAGACTCCCGGATTCCAGCAGCTCTCTGTGGAGGGCTAGTTTTGTAAGTCAAAGAAATCTTTTCCCAAAACCCCCCAGCAGGGAGGCGTCTTTTAGCCAAGTTGCAAAACAAGCCCTTCTCTAAAACCATGCACCCTAGAATGACTATGTGGTCCAGCCATTCCACGCCTGGGTATGTACCAGGGACTTACCCAGATGTTTGAGCAGCTGTATTCACAGCAGCATTACTCACAAGGCCAAAAGGTGGTCGCAGTCCAAGTGCCCATCAGCAGATGGGCGGATAAACACCACGTGGCGGATGCAGAAGGGAGTACGACTCAAAAAAAGGAAAATTACAAAATTACAAAAAATAAGGCAACTCTGATCTATGCTACAAAGTAGATGACCCTTGAGGACATTATGCTGAGTAGAATAATCCAGCTGCAGAAAGGCAAATACTCGGATTCCATGTGCGTGAGGTCCCTAGAAGAGTCACATTCATGGACACAGAGAGTAAAGCGGTGGCTGCCAGGGCCTGGGGAAGGGGAAAACCACAGTTTTGGAGAACAGAGGCTGCCCCACTTTGGGACCTATTATGACCCACGGTAATGAGGACAGGGAAGTTCTGGAAGCTGACTGACACTCAGATCAGCGGGATGGACAGAGACTTGCCAGAATGACTTACCAAGTCACCCGGTTGTCAACAAAGGTGCCAAAGAAGCAGAGGTCAGCACACAGACAAGGAGCGCTCTCCGAGGGCGGATGGGGCAGTGGGACGGCGTGCGGCCACCTGGGCTCAGGCCCTTGCCCATCCTCTGACTTCCTTTCTCTCTCGAGCCTCAATTTTGTCATCTGTGAAACGGGTACAACACTGCTTACCCCAGAGGTAGGGTTGTGGGTAATGTTCTGGAGAAGGTGATGCATCCCCGGGAGCCGGCAGGGGAGGAGATGCTCAGGAAGCCGCTGGGGTCTGAACTGGGGAGCAGGAGAGGGGCAGGCCGGACCCTGCAGATCTGTGCTGAGACCTTATCCTGGGAGTGCTGGTGAGCCACAGAAGGTTAGGGCGGGAGTGTGACCCGCTCCACTTGCCCCAGGATGAGGACGGATGGGAGGAGCGGGCCTGGGGCTGAGGAAATGCAGGGGAGGACTCTGTGCATGGGGGCAGGGCCTGAGGGCCCCGGATTCTGAGGGTCAGGAGGGCAGAGCAGGGCCCAGAGGATGTGCCTGGGGAGCTGTTTGTGTGTGAGGGGCTGGGACAGGGAGCGGATGCAAGGCCAGGGAGGCCCCTAGGGGCCACAGACCTTCTGAGATCAAGGCCGCTGGTGGTGCTGAGGGCCTCCCCCCAGCCCCAGCCTTCCTGCCCTGGGCTGGACTGTAAGTCCCTTGGGCCTCCCACTGTGTCCTGACTCCTGCCTCCCTCTAACCTGCACCCCATGGGCCACCATGGGGCAGCAGGCAGCTGATGGGAGATGGGGCTGCAGGGCTGGGGGATGCTGCAGGGATCCTCTTCCCTCCCACAGCTCCCGCCAGCCCCTGGGAGGGGTCATACAAGGGCTGGGGGCTGTGTGTCTGCAGCCTGGTCTCTGCCCTTCTTATCAGTGTTTTGGTAAAACCCACACAAGGCAGACCCCAATAGAAGTGCCTTCAAAGCCACAGGCGCCTGGAGCTGCAGGGTCTGACTGCGTGGTGGTGGCGGCCGTGACGCAGACTTACAGTGCCAGTGACACTGAGGAGCTGAGCTCTCCTGGGCACCCCTGCAGCTCAGAGGGGGGACGCCCCTCCGTGCAGTGCGCACTGCCCTCGGCCCCTGCAGGAGGGGTCTCTTCAGGGAGGAAGGCAGTGGGCCTCAGAGAGGCCCAGCGACTTGCTCAAGGGTGGCCAGCTGGGTGCGGTGGGGCCCCAAACCTGCGCTCTGTGAGGAAACCTCACTTGCTTCCAGCGCCCCAGTGCCCCTCCGTCCCCAGGTGTCATGTTCCAGGGGCTCCCCGCAAGCTCCACGGACGAGCACCCTTTGGCCACCATAACAAATCACAGATCTGCGGGGCACGTGCCCTCCAGAGCGCTGGGTGGACAGGTCCTTCCCGCCCCTCCCGCCTCCGCGGGCTCCAGGCGTTCTTGGGCTGGTGGGTGCGCCTCCATGTGGCCTCCGTCTTCACGGGATCTTCTTCCTGTCCCTCTGTCCAAAACGTCCCTTTCCTTTCTCTTATAAAGACCACGGCCATTGGACTTAGGTTCACCCACAATCCGGGATCCCATTTGAGACCCCCAACTAATGACATCTGTAAAGACCCTATTTCCAAATAAGGCCCCAGTCTGAGGTTCTGGGTGGACGCGAATTGAGGGGGGTCGCAGTTCAACCCAGCACCGTCCAGATGTGGGCCTTGCACGGCTCAGGCGCCCCTCCCCACCCCGGCATCACTCCCCCAAGGCAAGACCCAGCCAACATGGTGACCGTCCCCGGGCCGGCTGGGGCCTCGCCTGTTAAGTTCCCCAAGAATGTGCCCCACCTCGAATGCCACTGACAGCTCCCACCAAAAGGGCACCAGCTCTGTGACTCCATTTCCCTGAAGTTCAAATGCGTCTACATGATAGCAGCAAGTGACCTCTGGCACCGTAAGTGGCCTCTGGGGAGGTGCTGGCCGGCCACAGAGGTTATGTGAGACAGTCTAGCAGCTTCACTAAAAAATTATTTTATTTAACCTAAAATCAATCACTTCCAACATGTTAATCAATGTAAAAATTAGAAATTTCAGGTTTTTCTCCCCAGCTCAGCCATCCGGCCCACATCCGACCTCCCCTCGGCAGTCCTGCCCCGGTGGACACATAGAGCTGTACTACAGGTCTCTGTGCTTTGGGGATTTGAAGCCTCAATTAAAAAACAAAAAACAAAAGAAAACATTCCTCTTGAGTGACAGCCCTGGAGCCGGGGCAGGGCCTGCAGCACCCGGGCAGAGCAAGGCTCTCAGATCCCCCCTTTCACCAAGGAAGGGGCGGGGTGGTGGGGACCACAGGCCCTGGAGGCTGTGCAGTGGCCTCTCCTGCAAGAGTGCTGTCCTCGGGGAAGCCGTCCACCCAGAGGCAGCAGCCAGGGGCTGTGGTTCCCCTGACCCGCCCCTTCTCCCCCGGGCAGGAGCAGCCCATTGTCTCTGTGCGGACTGGGCGGGAAGAGGAGGCTGCCTGCCCTGCCCAGCCCTCCGCCGGGCAGCCCCATCCCCACTGCCCTTTCCAGCCCTCCCCTGTGGGGGCCTAGGCCTGTCTCCCACCCACACGCAGCCCCCACTCGGGGCAGCAGCGCTGCCTGAAGGTGTGCAGGGAAAACACCGCTCCACGGGAAAGCCGAAGAAAGCGGGCTGGTTGTAGAGCGCCCTGGGTGTGGGCGTTCAGGGTAAAGCAGGAACCAAGGAGGCCTCTTCCTTCCTCTTCCCTTTGTCCCTTCTCCCTTCGCTGCTCTTCTGGAATGACTGAGTCCTAAAGCCCTTAGCTGGGGCAGAGCAAGGTGGCCATCCCTGAACAGAGGCTCTGGGCAGGGGGCAGGGGCTGGAGCTCAGCAGGTGGAGCGGGCTCTGTGCTGCGCGGAGCACATCTAGGCAGCGGAGCTGAGGGGCGTCCCAGCCCTCAGGGTGAGGAGGTGTCCCCACGGAGGCAGCGTGCTGAGCGGGAGAGGAGAGTGTGTGCGTGGCGAGGGGATGACAGTGCACCTTAGAAAATAAACAGGTACATTGACAGCTGCCAGCTTCTCCTGGCACAGAATTCATTATAAATACATCAGAGGACACTGGAGTGAGCGCTGTGACCCCTCCATGTCAACTCATGACTTCCAACAGATATAAGTAGATAAGGAATATGGGCTTGTGTCAACCTGTCGTGTGTGTGAGTGTGCACACATTCCCTAGCTCGTCCCCTGCGGGCCTGGGAGCAGTCACCCTTCATGCCCACATCCATGTCTTCCACTAAAGAGATCAGGGCTCCTGGGAGAAATGGCTGATTCCAGGGCTGGGACGCATTGCGCGCAGAGCAATGAGGACACGTCAAAGGATGGGACTCCCAGGAGGCGCAAATGCTCAACAAGCCCACGGAAAGATGGCCCGCAGCGTCAGGCGCCAGGGAAAGGGAAATCGGCCGTGATGAAAGAGCACTTCACAGCTCCTGGAGTGGCCGTAAGAAAAAAGAAAAAGGAAATAAGACGAGTCAGGGATGATGTGGGAAAATCTGTGACCCTCCTACGTTGCTGGTGAGAATGTCAAATGGTGCAGATGCGGGAGAAAAGTTTGGCGGTTCCGCAGGTTAGACGCTGAATGACTGTGTGGGCCGGCAATTCCTCTCCTAGGTACATTCCCAGAGAATTGAAAATAGGTGTTCGAACTAAACTTGGACATGAATGCTCATAGCAGCACTGATACAACAGCCACAAGGTGGGGACCATCCAAATGCCCACCACAGCACCGGTGCATAAGCAAAATGTGTTGTGGACCCCTAACGGAGTGTTATTCAGCCCTCAAAGTGGATGAAATGCTGATCAGATGGACCTTGAAAACCGGATGCTCGGTGAAAAAGCCAGACCCAAAATGGGGAGTGAGAAGGGACTGCTGATGGGTACAGAGTCTCCTTCTGGGGGCTTGAAAATGCTCTGGGTCTGCAGGGGGTGGCTGCACGGCACGGTGAATGCATTAAATGCTACTGAATTGTGCCCTTTAAAATGATTAACTTTATGTGATGTGAATTTCCCTAAATTTAAAAAAAGGCTGCAGGAATGCCACCTGTCAATGAAAAGGGACACACTCAGTGCACACACCACCACGGGGGTGAGGGGATCTCAACAGAATTGGGCTGAGTGAAAGAAGCCAGACCAGAAAGGGTGTAAAGCTTCATGTATATAAATCCTAGAAAATGCGAACGTGTTCCTGCGGTGGGTAGTGACAGAAAGCAGGTCGGTCGGGAGTTGCCGGAGGACCTAGGTGGGGTGGGAGGGATGGATTAGAGCATACAGGAAGACGTGCAGAGTGAGAATTATTCATTGTGTGGATGGCTTCCTACGTAGATACATGTTAAAACGTATCAGATCCTACACTTCAAATATGTCCAGTTGATGTATGTCAATTAGATCTCGATAAAGCTGTAAAAAAAAATGACGTGACATGTCAAGTGGACCCAGTAGCCAGCCAGAAGGCACTCCCAGAACATATCTGAAACAATGTTAGTACCAAAAAATATAGTACTGGATACCCACTGAATAAAATAGGAAAGTATGATTCTATAGAGACATAAATACATGAACACATTGCAAGGTTGATAAGGAACGTGGCATTTTACAAAATAGCCCCTCCCCAAAAGATTTATTATTTACCAAAGGGAAATAATAAATGTCTTTCTGTGGAGAAAACCTGGCGGACACCACCGTAAATCTAGGGATGAGAGAACTTGGCATCCTCTCTGGGATATTTCTGCCAAGGAGGCAAATTCTGAAGGATAGCAAGAAAAAGGCCAAATAACCCCACACTGAGGAATATTCTACCCCCGGCCTGTAACCAGTCTGTGATCTCTGAAAGCGTCAAGGTCACGAAAGCCAAAGACTGAAGAATTCCAGACACAAGCCCACTGACAAGATGGGACAGCTGAGCAAAACACCGGTTGGACCTTCGCTGTAAAGGGCGTTCTGGGGACAACTTTCTGGTTGTCCCAAAGGCATTTTTGGTGAACTTGAATGGGGTCTGCCGACTAGACGGCGATACTTATTGTTACATAGTAATGTGTTACTGTCTGATTTTGGAGTTGTATTCTGGCTGCTTACATGGAAGAATGAATCTGTTTGAGGGGAACACAAGGGCTGATGAGCAGCAAGCTGACAACTTACTCTCAAGTTTTTTCAAGAAAAACATATTTTGTATGGTACATGCAACTTTAAGTGTGTGATTTTTTTCAAAATTTAAGAAGAAATTGAAAAGACATTTGGGGTTGCAGGACTGCAGAGGCTCTTTGGGAAACAGTGTGGGGGGAGTGCTGCAGGTGCTACCGAGGTGGGGCGACGTGGAGGTGCGGATGCTGGCCCTGGCTTAGGAGGCTGGTGGCAGAGGGTGGTGGCTGTAGCCAGGCATTGACCCTGGAAGGTGCAGGCAGGTTTGGAACCCTGGATTCAGGAGGGAGAACGGAAAGGAAAGGCCCCAGAGGCCGCCGGCGAAATGCACATAGCAGGAGGAGGCTTCCTCCAGGAGGACAGGGCCGCTGACTGCTTGGGGACAGGCAAGTGGACAGCCTAGCCCCTCAGGACACACGGACTCACACCTGGAGATATGTCGCACGCATCAAGCTTGAACCCAGCAGCCGCGGCCAAGGGTCCCAGGACCTGCCCACGCGCTCCCAGAGCTTCAGAAATGCCACCCACTTTGAAACAGTTCGGGGTGCTTCTGGGAATTCTGGGGCTCTCATGCCTGCCCACACCCTCTTCTGGTCCTTAGTGGGCACTGGGAGGCTCTGCCCCCTTCCTGCCCTTCACACCCCCTCTGCCTGGCAAGCTCTGAAGGTCACCCCTCCTCCCACCTGCCCGAGCAGCCTGGACACCCACCCCGCCCTGCCCTCCTGGCTTGGGGCCATCCCACAGCCCAAGACCCCCAGGCCCATGAAGTCCCCTCAGAAATCTTGAGCCTGGCGCACATGCCCCTCCAGGACCCCCACTGGGCAGGGGCCCGGGGTCCTGTGGCTGGTATGTGGACCTAGGCTCAGGCTTCACTGTGCCCAAAGGCGCTACATGTCTAGCCTGGCACTGGGCTGGGCCAGATCTAATCCTCACAGCTGCAATTCCGTCTTACAGATGAGGAAAGTAAAGTTCAAGGAGGGAAAACTTGCCTGGGAGGTGGAGCTGGGAACAAAGCCTGTACCTGCTTTCTTAACACTACTGCCAGTTTTCTTACTAAAATCCCGTCGTCCAGCCCACAGGCTGGGTGCCTGCCTGGGGACTCTTCTCTCAGCTAACCCCTCCCTGGCTTAGCTGATGGGTCTCAGGTGTGCGTGGGGGAGATGGGGGAGCGCGGATGATTTTTCTCCCTCTTTCCACTGCTTATTTCTCAGTCACCCTTGATTGCTGTGTGACGTGGGGCAGGTTACCTACCCTCTCGGAGCCTCCGTTTTCACATAATCAAGTAACACACTCGAATGAGTCCACCCACCCCCACCTCAGTACTATACTGGCAGGGAGGCGTGAGGGGGGTCCTGGGGTCAGTGCCTGGGGGGGAATAGACCTCTGAGGCGGGGCCTGGGTAAGGAGACTCCGGGCTGCCCTTTCCCAGGACGGCCAAGGCCTGAGTCAGGGCATCTGTTGCTCACGACAAGCAAGACCGCAGTTATAATTACACTCGCCACGTGGGGCACGGCGGCTCGGCCCAGAGCCCGGGTCGGGACACCGAGCTCCAGCCTGGGAGGCGCCCCCCAGCCCCTGCCGGTAGCGGCGCACGCAGCCGGGATGGGATCCTCTCTTTGTGCCGGCGAGGGTGTGTGGCCTGGTGGAGATGGACCAATCCGAGGCGACCCCAGGTCTGGGAAGCCAATGGCGATGCGTGGGCGTGGCTTGTGGGGGAGCGAGCCTCCTGCGGGCTGGGGCGGTTGGAATCCGCCCGGGCCCGTTGCAGCCGCGGGTCCCGCGGGGAAGACGGGTCTGGGACCCAGCAGTGGGGATCCGCGCCAGCGAGGGCCCGCGCGCGATGGGGAAGCCCCCAGCTGTGGGTGCGGCTGGGAAGGGGGCGCCCCCGGCACCCCCTCCTTTGGCGACGAGCCCTGCAGCGAGCTGCAGCCCCTCCTTGTTTCCTGCTGCAGGGAGCTGGGGGGATGGGAGCCTTCCGGCGGGAACCCTGACCGGCTGCCTGCGGGGGTGGTTTCCGAAATCCCGAACTAGAGGTCCCGAGGTCCCCTGCCGCACCCTCCACACCTCTACAGCTGCGCTCCCTGCCCCCCTGGCTGACCCACCCCAAGGCCACGTCCTCCGCCGGCCTGAGGGCGCCCCTTGTCAATCTCCTTTCCCCATCCACTGAGCCCCCGGGGGCTCCCTCCCAGCATCCTTCATTCCCCTTGTCTGGGACAGCCCAGGTTTTCATTCGGATCTCCACTTTCAACTCCTGCGCCTGGGGACAAGCCTATTCCTCCCCTCAGCCGGGCCACAATCCTTGTGCTGGGATGGGCATGTGACCTAAAATGCCCAATCAGGAGCAAGCTCTGTCCTGTCGCGCGGCCTGCGGGCCCAGAACACTGCTGTCTACCCCAAATCAGCGGGGCCTCCTTGGAGTGCCACCTGGACCGGTAAGCAGGCATTCGGCCACCCTGTAGACAGCTGACCCGTGGAGAAGACAGTGCTGAGATTCACAGAGAAACTGAGCCACAGCCCTTTAGTCTCATTACTCTAGACAGTTAGAGAAGGCAATATTTATTGTTCCAGGCAAGATGCATTAGTTTTTCCACTTCTTGCCACATGAAGATGTTCACTGACACGATGTTTATTCCATCCTCGCATCAACCGTGCAATGATTTTACTTAACTTTCATTTTGCAGCTAGGAGTCTAAAAGGAACTAATTCCTCAGTTCGCTCAACAAAGCAGTGTCAAAATTGGAACCAGAATCTGTGCGGTCACTCTCCCTTGGGTGCTGTGTTTACTAGACTAGGGTGGGCAAGTACACAACACTCATGCTATTCTCATTTTTACATCCGTGGCAGACATTACCAATCAACTGCCAAACTATTTCCTGCTAAATCCACAAAAGGTCTCTGACTCTCCCATTCTCTTAGGAGACCAGACCTAGTTTCCAAACTGATAGGAGCTTATCAGATCTCTCTTCCCCACTGGCTCAGTTCATTTAATTTGAATAGCATCCAGTGGAATCAAAGGAAAGGGGGGTTCCCGAATTCTCAAATCTGGGGACCTCTACCCAACAGCAGGCAGGGGCAGCCACAGTCCCCCCTGCACCCTGCCCTTTGCCCAGCTGGAAATATGGAGGCCTGCAGAAGGGCCAGGTTTCCTGGAATCACACAGTGCCTCAGGGTAGAGCTGGATGCTGTGGCTACCCCAAGTCCTCCTGAACACAGACGTCACTACTTCCCTGGGGTACTGAGGCAGCTGGGCCAGAGTAGGGTAACAAGAGGGGCAGGGGTGAAATGGAGTGGAGGTCTGGGGTATACATTTGGTGATAAATCAGTCTTGAAGGTTGGAGCTGGAAGATGTGGTCCAAGACTTTTGTCTAAGGAGACAGAGACAAGAAGGAGTGAGAAGTGTCCCATCAGGGTCGAGACCCCACTGAGCACCCACATCTCCTGTGTTAGAAAGCCAGCCAAAACCTGGAATGAAGCCCAGTGAATGACTGCCTTAGAAATGAGCCCACCTAAGGATGACATATTTCTCCAGGAAACTTCTGTTTGCATCGCTATTTAATTTTTTTTATTGAGGTATTATTGATATACACTCTTAGGAAGATTTCACATGAAAAAACAATGTGGTCACTACATTTACCCATATTATCAAGTCCTTCCATACCCCAGTGCAGTCACTGTCCATCAGTGTAGTAAGATGCCACAGATTCACTGTTTGCCTTCTCTGTGCTACACTGTTTTCCCCGTGACCCCCCACACTATGTGTGCTAAACATAATACCCTTCAATCCCCTTCTCCCTCCCTCGCCACCCACCCTCCCACACTCCTCCCCTTTGGTAGCCACTAGTTCCTTCTTGGAGTCTCTGTGTCTGCTGCTATTTTGTTCCTTCAGTTTTGCTTCGTTGTTATACTCCACAAATGAGGAAAATCATTTGGCACTTGTCTTTCTCCTCCTGGCTTATTTCACTGAGCATAATACCCTCTAGCTCCATCCATGTTGTTGCAAATGGTAGGATTTGTTTTCTTCTTATGGCTGAATCGTATTCCATTGTGTATATGTACCACCTCTTCTTTATCCATTCATCTACTGATGGACACTTAGGTTGCTTCCATATCTTGGCTATCGTAAACAGTGCTGCAATAAACACAGAGGTGCATATGTCTTTTTGAATCTGAGAAGTTGTATTCTTTGGGTAAATTCCAAGGAGTGGGATTCCGGGTCAAATGGTATTTGTATTTTTAGTTTTTTGAGGAACCTCCATATTGCTTTCCACAATGGTTGAACTAGCTTACATTCCCACCAGCAGTGTAGGAGGGTTCCCCTTTCTCCGCATCCTCGCCAGCATTTGTTGTTCTTAGTCTTTTGGATGGTGGCCATACTTACTGGTGTGAGGTGATATGTCATTGTGGTTTTAATTTGCATTTCCCTGATGATTAGTGATGTGGAGCATCTTTTCATGTGTCTGTTGGCCATCTGAATTTCTTTGGAGAACTGCCTCTTCATATCCTCTGCCCATTTTTTAATAGGATTATTTGCTTTTTGGGTGTTGAGGCGTGTAAATTCTTTATATATTTTGGATGTTAACCCCTTGTCGGATATGTCATTTACAAATATATTCTCCCATACTGTAGGATACCTTTTTGTTCTGTTGATGGTGTCCTTTGCTGTACAGAAACTTTTTTGTTTGATGTAGTCCCATGAGTTCATTTTTGCTTTTGTTTCCCTTGCTCGAGGAGATGCGTTCAGGAAGAAGTCACTCATGCTTATATTCAGGAGATTTTTGCCTATGTTGTCTTCTAAGAGTTTTATGGTTTCATGACTTTCATTCAGGTCCTTGATTCATTTCAAGTTTACTTTTGTGCATGGGGTTAAACAATAATCCAGTTTCATTCTCTTACATGTAGCTGTCCAGTTTTGCCAACACCAGCTATTGAAGAGGCTGTCATTTCCCCACTGTATGTCCATGGCTCCTTTATCATATATTAATTGACTATATATGGTTGGGTTTATATCAGGGCTCTCTAAGTCTGTTCCTTTGGTCTATGGGTCTGTTCTTGTGTCAATACCAAATTGTCTTGAGTTCTGTGGCTTTGTTGTAGAGCTTGAAGTTGGGGAGCATAATCCCATCCTGCTTTCTTCTTCCTTCTCAGGATAGCTTTGGCTATTCGGGGTCTTTTCTCATTCCATATGAATTTTAGAATGATTTTCTCTAGTTCGTTGAAGAATGCTGTTGGTATTTTGATAGGAATTGCATTGAATCTGTAGATTGCTTTAGCAGGATGGCGATTTTGACAATATTAATTCTTCCTATCCATGAGCACAGGGTGTGTTTCCATTTATTGGTATCTTCTTTAATTTCTCTCATGAATGTCTTGTAATTTTCAGAGTATAGGTCTTTCACTTCCTTGGTTAGGTTTATTCCTAGGTATTTTATTCTTTTTGATGCAACTGTGAATGGAATTGTTTTCCTGATTTCTCTCTCTGCTAGCTCATTGTTAGTGTATAGGAATGCCACAGATTTCTGCATATTAATTTTGTATCCTGCAACTTTGCTGAATTCAGATGTTAGATCTAGTAGTTTTGGAGTTGATTATTTAGGGTTTTTTAGGTACAATATCATGTCATCTGCAAGCAAGAACAGTTTAACTTCTTCCTTGCCAATCTGGATGCCTTTTATTTCTTTGTGCTGTCTGATTGCCGTGGCTAGGACCTCCAGTACTGTGTTGAATAGACGTGGGGCGAGTGGGCATCCTTGTCTTTTTCCCGATCTTAAAGGAAAAGCTTTCAGCTTCTTGCTGTTAAGTATAATATTGGCTGTGGGTTTGTCATATATGGCCTTTATTATGTTGAGGTACTTGCCCTCTATACCCATTTTGTTGAGAGTTTTTATCATGAATGGATGCTGAATTTTGTCAAATGCTTTTTCAGCATCTATGGAGATGATCATGTGGTTTTTGTTCTTCTTTTTGTTGATGTGGTGGATGATGTTGATGGATTTTCGAATGTTGTGCCATCCTTGCATCCCTGGGATGAATCCTACTTGTTCCTGATGGATGATCTTTTTGATGTAGTTTTGAATTCGGTTTGCTAATATTTTGTTGAGTATTTTTGCATCTATGTTCATTAGGGATATTGGTCTGTAATTTTCTTTTGCATTGCTATTTCATTTTAATTAAGAGCTCAGACTTGGTGAATTACAGATTAACCTGTGGACTTGTGTCTGATACAATAGCTAACACCAAAGATTACTTTTGATTGCCCTGAAGGACATTAGCTTTTTTTTTTATTATTGTAATTTAGAAAACTTATCCTAGCATTTCTTAATGGACTATATGAACTCCAGTTCTACAAATGTACTTTACATTCATTTTGCCATCTTACTGTTCTCTCATTAATTAATGAGCTGAATCAAATCTTTGACAGATGTTCATTGTCTAGTTGTATGAAAGTCATGATTTTAGCTTTTTGGATATAATACTCCCACACCTGCTTCCCTGCAAAGGGCCCTTCCGCCTCTCACCTTGATCAAGTCTGGGCCAGGAGAAGGGTCAAGGCCTGGGTCTCCTTTGATGCTCACCCCTACACACACTGCTTCCACGTCAGTCACTGCCCAGCCCATGCCAGCAGCTGGGCCAAGACCTCCTTATCGAGGCCTCTCTGACCCAAAGGACTTGGAGGTCTCTGCTCTTCTAGAGCCCCGCAGACACAGTTCCCTGACCTCCATCTGCCAAGGGGTAAACTCCTGCTGCTGGTACACGGGTTCAGCCTGAGCTCCCAATCTTGTCTCAAGGGCTCTTGGGAGCTATGGATGATATTAGGGAGAAGACAGGCGGGCCCACTCAGGCGGGGCACAGCTCACAATGGTGCCGCAGTAGGGCCAGGACACCACAGTGATGGATCGCCTCCTCAGTATCCCTGAGACCACTCTGAGACGAGCTGTGGCCAGTCTCCAGCTGAGCAACACTGAGGCATCTGACCCACTCCACTTGTCCAACTCCACCCTCCCACGCACCCCACGAACACCTGCCCTGTACTTGGTGGCATTGCTCCCACCTCCCAGCCAGGGATGCCCTCTCCCCTCCCTTCCAAATTCAGCCCACCTTTCAAGGTCCTACCTATGCCTCCCTGCTCTGAGGAGCACCCCACCTAGTTCTTTTTCCTCTCAAGCAGCCAAGGTAGGGACCTGAGACCCCTGTTCTAGACCTCCAGCTCTGAGGGATGCTAGGACCCCTCCTGGCCTCAGCCTACGACAGATGATGCAAAGCTCCGTTCTCATTTAACCACATATATAATGATTGGTGGCTATTAAACTTCCACTGACTCTTCTTTTGCATGTTTTGAACCCAGTACTATTTTTTAGGAGGCAAGGGGTCCAAAAGGCTTCTAAATGGGTCTGGGATAGGCTTCCGAGGGGCCCTCAGCGGGGAGAAGTCCAGCCCTGCCAGGCTTGGCCGGGCAGGCGCGTTTCTATCGCCACCTGGCGGCTCCCAGTAGCCCTGCAGCCCAATCGGGTGGTAAGAGTTCCTGCAAGATCCCCCGGGACGGCGGAATCCTGGGTGGGGTCCTCTCCCCGCTCCTAGGAGGGAACAGGCCATATCTTTTGTCTTGGGGGGTCGTGGACGGCTTCCTTAAGGTGGCAAGTTGGAGCTGGGCCATGCAGGACACTTTTTCTTTTTTAATTAATCTCCTGAGAGGCTTGGAAGAGTGTGGAGACACAACGCAGTAAGTTGAACAGCGAGAAGCCTTTATTTAAGGCAAAATACACGCTCAAAGAAAGAGGAGTGAGGGCAGCCTCAGAGAGGAGGCGCCATGAAGGACACTTACTGCCTCGCCTTCTCAGTCCAGCCGCCGGGGGTGCCGGGGGTGAAAGCGCCGACTTGCCCTGAATTAGGTGCATTAGCGGATAGGACGCAGCTTGCCTCTAACCCCAGCAAGCCTCATTCTTGGGGTCATTATATCTGTTTGATGCATGGGAAACTGAGGCTCAGTTCTTAGAATATTGGCTCCTCTAACCTGGTCCAATGCTCAGACGGTCACTCAATCCTGCCCCAGCCTGGTGTCGGGAGAGGGAGGTGTCGCCCCTGCACACACATACACACACACTGCAGTCCTGCTTATTAAATAATCAGAGGAAGGGAGTTAGTCTCAGAGAGGGCCTGACCCAGCTGAGTCACTAAGGGAGTCCAGACAGGGCCAGTTCTGCTCACCCAGCCCCACTGCCAAAGGCCGGGCAAGGGGATAGAAAACAGAGCTAGCCCCAGCCCACCTTCCAGTCTGCTCCACCCTGACCCAAGGTCAGGTTCAAGGCTGGAGGGTCCCAGAGGATGGGGAGAAGACACTACCCTCCCGGGTCAGGTTTCCAGCTCTCTGTCCCTTTCCTCCCCAAATCCTCGGGCTCCACTCCCACAGCCAACCCCACCCGCGGCTGGTGCCTGCAGATGCCAGGAGGGGGTTGGCTGGAGAACTCGAGGGTGGGTATGCCCAGCAGTATGCGGAGCTTGGGGGTGGGGCCCCTGCGCAGGCAACGCCCCCTCCCCTGCCTACTTGGAGTGTCTCCTACCCATCCTCAGCTCCCAGGAATTCCGCTGAGTCATGTCTGAGGCTGCCGCTGCACCCTCATTGAGAACAGTTCAGAGGCACTCTATTCACAGGCAGCTGCCCTGCGCTCTCCTGGGAGACGGGGCCATTGTCCTGTCTAAACGCCTCTTGGTGACCAAGGAGGCCACCCCCACCTCATCCCCTGTCATTCTCCCACAGCCACCCTAGTGGCAACACCAGCTCTGTCTCAGGGCCTTTGCACTAGCTGTACCCTTTGCCTGGCACATTCTTCCCCCAGGGAACCTGTTGCCTGTGCATCCTCCCCACAGTCCCTATCAAGGCCTCTGCTCCAGTGGGGACGTGTCAGGGAGGAGTGAGGGGCATCTGTGAGCTGGGCCTGCAGACGTTTGGATGGGCACTTAAATTGGCAAAGATGTCCAGGTGCAAACTGCAAACCTGGAATGTCATGTACTGCATGGGGCAAGTGGACAAGTGCATGCACCTGGTGGCCATGTGAGAGTGTGGCAGTGTGGGAAGTGGCCTGCGTGCAGCATGGGGACAGGCAGGGCCTGACTGTGCATCCCAGTAAGTCCTGGCCAGCCCGGATGTCGGCCTTGGAACTATTGTCTCCCAGCTCCATGCCCACCCTTCCTACAGAGGCTCCAGCTGGGAGCTGCAAACTTCATTTCCCAGAATCCCTGGTGACCCCCAGAATTCCCGCTAGGCAACCAATGGGAGGCGCTGGGAGTCTTAACCGCTTGGGCACCATAGAGCTGGGTGGACGGTTTAGCGTCTGAAGATACTTAGGGGTCTCCTTCCCAGAATCACGCTTAAGAAAAAATTTTAAAGTCTTTAAGTTGTGTTTTTATTGCATCCTCTGTTTTTAACATTGTGTTAAAACACATAAACTGTGCCATCTTTACCAGTTTTAACTGTACAGTGTTGTAATAAGTACATTCACACTGCTGTGAAACAGTGGGCCAGATTTTTTCCTTTTTTTCATGTTGTAAATCTAAACCGCTATACCCATTAAATTCCCTCTTTTCCCCTTCCCCTGGTACCACCCTTCCACTTTTCGTTTCTATGAGTACTGACTGCTTTGAATACCTCATATAAGTGCAATCAGACAGCAGTTGTCCTTTAGTGGTGGGCTGAGCATAAGGTCCTCAAGGTCCATCCATGTCGTAGCTACATTTTAAAGGTGGAAGCATAGTCCACTGTACGAATATACTACATTCTGTTTATCCATTTATGGATCCAGACACATGGTCAGAATCACGCTTTTAAATGCATGATATCATGGAATTACAAAGGAAACTTTGTAATTCGATCACAGCAGTCAACAAGTTGAAAGAACAAATGTGTGATACAGTGACCAATCTATGCATTTCTTGATCCATTAAATAACATATCTCAAGCCTAGAGATTCTAGACTTGTGGGGACTCCAGTCAGATTTCTGTCCACCAGACCTCAAGTTTTCCAGTTAAATAGCTCAAGAGATACTTTAGTACATGGCCCGTCTACTTCATTCCTAAGAACGCCACGATCAATTAGCCTCCGTCGGAAATTCCCGAAGGTCAGAACTTTCTGGAACAGGTTCCATCTTTCTGTAATTCGCCCATCCTGTCTCTAGTGCTTAAGGTTGCTGCTCAGCCTCTGCCATTCAGAGTGCCAGCAGCCCCCTGAGACCAAGAGCCCACTCAGTGGAGCATCACGCCCTCATGCCAGCCCATAGACGATAGCCACAGTGTCCGGGGACCATGGCACTACATCACCTATATATTTCTCAAAGGCCTCCCAGGTCACACATGATAAATGACTCCTTTTGGATTCTACCTCCCAGTTATGTCAGGGAAGTTGTGGCATGTCTGCCCCACTGATGGGTTGCAGCTTCAGACTACAGCCAGACTCCAGACCAAGCAAACTGCTGGAGGCCCTTCCAGCTGCAGCAACTGACACATTACAGCTGGACTCTCTGGGGGAGTCCACCCTCGTAAGCCCAAGACCCCTAGGGCCCATCTCTACTCAGAGCCCCTTGATTGTTACTGACGGAAATTAGCAACATTTCTCTTTTGGAAAATAAGCTGCTTCCTCCAGGGTCAACCTTGACCTCTGGGTCCCTGGGGCATGGGGAAACCTGATCCTAGATCAGGGGCTGAAGGCCCCAAGGGTTGGTGGGGATGGAGCCTGCAAGAGAGGGTCCCTTTGGGTGAGGGTGTACAGGGTCTTCAGCTGGAAGGCTGGGCCCCTCAGACACTGGAGGGCTGCCTCTGTCGGCAGGGTGGCTGCAAGCCGCGGCTCTCAGCTTTCTGCTTTCTCCTGAAGTCCAGGCTCGGGGCGCCCAGCACCACAGCCCAATCGTGTGCATAGGCAGCCGTGCGCCCGTGTGCCCTCCAGACCTCAGGTTCCTCATCTGGAAAAGAGGAGGGAGATGTCCCCCCAGTAGGATCGCTGGGAGGCTGCAGCTGGACCTGGGTGGCTGTGCCTGTCCAGCCTTGTCCAGCAAGGCCTGGAGTGAGGCAGAGCCCATGGAGAGGAGAGGGAGCGTCCTCAAGGGCCCGGGCAGCTCGGCGAGGCCCCTTGTGGTGGGAGGAGAGCGTCCCACTAGAGGGCGCCATAGAGGAGCGTCTTCCAGCCTCCTCCCACCACAGCCCACCCTTCCCTGGGCCCCCACCCCTCCTGCCCCGCTCCCCCGGCTGTCCCTTCACTGGGGCAGCTTCCTGCCCCCTACTAAGTGCTGTGTTGGCCCCCCGCCACGCGACCACACGTCTAACTGCCTCTCTTGCTCACACCACCCCCAGACCCTGCCCTTCTCAGCTAGGTCACCTTGGCCTTGTTACTTAACCTTGATGCACTTGGGGGTCGTCATTCCCCATCAGGGTCACCAGAGAGCCAGGGGGTGGTGCCCATAAGTGGGTGCTCAAAACAGCTGAAGGAAAGGCAGCCCGCTGTCCTCCGCTTCCTCCTCCCTCTCCGCTCTCCCTTCCTGGAAGCCCTTTCTTAACCCTGCGCCCTCCTCCCTTCCTCCCTGCTGGCTCTCCGGGTCTTGCTCCCCCAACAGGTTCCCAGAGCAGGGCTCCAGGCCCGACCAGCGGGCACCCACCACGCCAGTGTGTCCTCGCCACGCACAGGCTGCCTGAGCATCCAGCCACCCGGCACCCCAGGTGACCTGCAGATCTGTGTACTGCCAGGTATGCTGGCCCCGAGCCTCACCTGGAGTGCCCCTAAACCCAGGGACGGGACAGTCAGGACAGGGCAGCATAGGCAGGGGGTGGGGTTGGCTGGCCCTGTTTGTCAGAAACACACACCTTCCCAGCCAGACCAGGCCATGTCAGTGGCCTAAGGGAGCTGTAGGCTGAAGACCTGCCCACCCTGCCTCCTCCCCAGCAAGTCCTCCCTTCTCCTAGCTGGGGAGGCGGGAGCTGAAGGGGAGCCCTACCCCACACTGCATGCAGGGGCTCACACTCGGTACTTTGCATATATTGCCCCATATAATTCTCCTCATATACTTGCCCCAAAGGGATTATTGATTGCCCCGTTGTACAGAAAAAGAAACCGAGGGTCAGAGAGGTTGGCCACCATGTTCAATGCCCAGCCCTTGTGCTTTTCTCCCTCTCCTCTGGAAAAGTCAAATATTTCAAATATACATATAAGTACAGAGAGGAACACAGAGCAACTCCAGACCTAGTGATTACTTCATATTTTCTTCGGCTTTATTTTCTCAAAGAAATACAGGAGGATATCAGCACCTGGACACCCACCCTCCTGGGCTCTTCGCGGTGCGCCTCCCACCTCCACCCGGAAGCCTCCCCCCTGTGCGGCCCCTCCCCGTCTGGGTCTGGATTGCCTTTGTACCTATGCAGACATCCCTACACAGCACACGATGGTCTCTGTGTGTGTACAGTCCTATATTGTGGCATAATTTACCTACAGTAGAGGTCGCCGACCTCGAGTCTATAGCCCCATCCTGAGGGTACAGCCTTGGGGCAACCACCCTAATTAGAACATTCCCTTCCCGGAAGGCTCCCCTGCCCCCACCGAGCCACCTGGAAGCCACCCTCCTGACTGCCGTCCCCCTACCTTAGCTCTGCGAAGGGACCCCGACCCAGGCAGCGTGGGGTTGCGGGTCGCGTCCTGAGCCCATCCACTGCCCGGTGCCTGCAGGCCGGTCACTCCCCGCGGCCACTGCTCCATCCCGCATCCCTTCCTCCCGCCCGCTTCCCGCCCACGGGTGTTGGGGTGGTTTCACCCCAGTGTCCTGGCACGTTACTACGGACGGCAGGGCTGCACTGCGCTTCCCTCCCGCCGCCCTCGCTGAGATTTTTTTGTCCGGGCGGCGGCCTGGGGCGGCCACCGTCGGGGAGGCCGGGCTCGGCCGCCGACCCTAGAGATCGCGCCGCGGGCCGCGGCCCAGGCCCCGAGGGGCGCCGCCGGGGCGTTTCGAAAGGCCCAGCCGCCCCTCGGACCCCTCCCCGGGCCCCTCGGAAAACGGGAAGTTCGGGGAGGAAGCCGCGCAGCGCGCCGGCGGCCCGCGGGCCGGATGACTAAGTTTGGCTGCGCGACCCGCCGCCGTTTGCCTTTTAAGGCGGACTCGTGGGCAGCCCGCGGTCGGGGCGCCCCTCCTCCCCGCCCCCGCCCGAGTTTACACGGGGAAACTGAGGCCCGGGGAGCGGTGGGCCTGGCACTGCGAGGTGGAGCAGGTGCCACCCAAAGGCCCTGCTTCCCAGCCCAGGACCAGGACGCGCAGGGGTCGCACTTCCAGGGGCGGGAGGGAGCGGCAGAGCTGCATTTACTGAGCACCCACAGTTTATCCGTTGGCCTCCCCTGTTCCTCTCCCTCAGGGCAGTCCTGGGAGGGAGGATGGGACAGGGTCCGGCCCACCTCCTCCGGACGCCCGCTCTCCTCCGGGGCTGTAGGGGTGCGGGTGGGGGGCAGGGGGCAGCTCCTCCCCCTCCGCCTGCCTGCGTTCACTTTGCATTTGCATAAACAGAAGATGGAAACCAGCGCCTGTAACAGATGGGGAAACTGAGGCTGTGAGCCATAGTAAGATGCGCCCAAGGTCACAGGCGAGCTAAGTAACAAGCTTGTCCAGGGAGGGGCGCACCCCGTCTCTAGAGGTACTAAAATACATAGGCACCCACACGGAATATAATCCGTATGCTGAGATTATACTACACAAAGCTGAGTTGCAGTGCGACCCTCGCACGTATTTGCAGCTCTGGATGTTCTTCAAAGCCAGCCCCGCGGCCCCGACCCCCCGGGCTGTTGGTCTCAAGTTATTCAAACTCAAAAAAGTGCAGGGGTACAGAGTGCAGGCGCACGGGGAAGCTCGGTGGGGACTGCCGGGGGCCGGTTGGAGGAGGGGAGCGCTGCCAGGGTTTGGGGGACTGAGGGGGCAGGGATTTAGAAAACCCATGCGCTGGGCAGCACCCCCCTCCCCACCCAAGGGCCCGAAGCAGGCGACGGCTGTCGGGGGAGGGGACCTGGGGAGAGGCTCACGCAAACCTCCAGCCCGCCGGTGCTCAACGCCCCCTCCCTGGGCGCTCCCAAACCTAGCCTTTTATGGAGAGGAAGTGGGGCCAAGTGGGCCGGGCCGTCGCGGGCGGGGCAGGGGCCTGCGGGGCCTGCTGGGAAGCTCCAGCCAGCGGGCCTTGCACATCACGCTCTAGGGCAGCAGCTTATCTCTGGCCCGGTATGGCCCTGGGACCAGAGAGGCTCCGAGTGGCAGCCACGTGAGCCACTGTGGCCTGGGAAGGACAGATAATAGCCACCACCCCATGCCCAGCGCCAGCGGCCTGCAAGCCCAACCTGGACCCCGCGGCCCACCCAGCCCTGGTCCTGGGCTCCACCTGACCAGCTGGAGGCTGTCCTGGGGTCCCCAGGCGGTTACCTACATGAGGTGTCCAGAGGGGCCCTCCCCCAGCTCATTTGTCGGACCCAGGCCCTGGGAGAGTTGCAGGCTCTGTCCTGTAGCCCAGGGTCTGGACCAGACTCCAGCAGAAAAACTCAACTGCCATGACCTCTTGCCGTGGCCACCTGGCAGGAGGAGGGCCCTGATGGGACATGGGATGCTGAGAACTGAGAATTCTGACCCATCAGGTGGTCCAGGGTCCACCCGGGGTCCTGAGAGGCCAGCCTGAGGCCACTGGGCCCCAGTAAGCGGACAGGCCCCCTGAGGCCCAGAGAGCTGGGCTTGGCTCAGTGTGGCACAAAAGTCTACTCTTCTGCTGAGCGGCCAGGCGAACCCTCACTAGGGGGCTCCGGGCACCTGGAATGCTGTCCCAGATACTCCCAGTGAGTGGCCTGTGACAGGCTGTGCTCCTCCGAGGCCCCCAGAAGTCCCCAGCTCCGAGGCCTAGAGCTGGGCGTCAGCCTGTCGGGCTGCGGGTAGGGCCTGAGGGTCTGACCAGGCTTCCCTGCCAGCACTATGGTGCTGCTGCGACCTCCCCGCTAGGGGCTTCAGCGAGCCCTGGCTGCTGGCCTGGCCTTCCCCAGGCAGGAGAGTCGCTAAAGGTCTCTGGGCCCAACTGCAAACAGACGCTGCCCCCGGCCTCAATACCCCCACAGCCGGGGGTGATGTTCAGTCAGAGGCTGGGGGCAGGTGGGGGTGCCCCAAGATGCTGAGCTACAAGGCCGGCACCACACCCGTGTGTTCCTGGGGAAAGGTGGCTGTCATGATTAAGCCTAGATAATGCCTACAAGTGGCCCCAGGACAACAGGGAGAGGCCAGACTCCAGCCCCTGCCCTTTGCTCAGGAGTCCCTGGGAGTGGTCAAGGGCATGACTGGGAAGCTAAGCTCCTTGGCTGACGAATACCCTTCTCCTTCCCCCTCCCCAAACCGACCACAGGTGTGGGCCCCAGAGAGGCACTGGCTGCCGAGTCTTCCCTGGGAGCACGAGTGACATTTCCCAGACCAGCGGGTCCCCGTGGCAGTTTTCTGACCCCCTGACACATTCTCTGGCTTCATCCTCTGGCAGCCCGTTTTACAGATGAGGAAACCAGGTAAAGTGCCTTGACCAGGTCACAGAGACAGCAGACATGCCTCATCTCACCGTCTCCCCTAGCTGTGGGCAGCCTCAGGCATGACCCTCACCTCCCTGACTCTCACCTGGATTCGGGGACCCATCAAGATTCCTGCCTCAGGTTAAGTGACAGGGAGTGAGCAGGACAGGGCCTGCCTCTTGGAGGCCCAGGAAGGGCATCTGGCTGTAGTCTTAGCTGAGGGCTCATCACCTCACTCCATCCAGGTGTACGGGAGCCGCACCTACCTCGGGCAGGTCTCCAGCCTCCGCTCTCAGCTTTGGCGCCCACAGCTATGAAACAGTAGAGTGAAAGCTGCCCTGGCCACCTCTGGGGGTTGCCAGGGGGACAGACCAAATTAGCACTAGAAGAGGGAAAGCGCATCACTGACACACAGGTTGTTTATTATTTTCCTTATTATTACTATAATTACTCTTACAGCTCTGGTATTTCTAATACGAACTTCTCCGTGGCCTGAGGCAGAGGGAAACCTGAAACCCGAGGCTACAGGGTGTGTTTTGCAGCCTCCTCCCCCCACCCCCACCCCAGGGCCTTTTCATACTACGGAGCTCTCTGCTGGAATGCCAGACTTGGCCCTCCCCTCTGCTGCTCCCGCACCCTCTGAAGCTCCCCATCACTGTCGGAGGACAAAGTCCCAGCTGCAGAGTTTATGCCGGTGCTCTGAGAACACACCTGCCCCAGGCATTCTGGGTGCCAGCTAATCTCCAGGCTTAGGAAGCACTTTCCTGCCCCCTGGCTGAGCTCCAGGGCTGCATTCTTGCTGTGTGGCCCTGCAGCTTGCTTTCCTTCTCTGGGCCAGGGCTGAGGCTGACGACCAGACAAAAGAGCACCTGATCAGCTTTGGGGGAAGGAAGCCCTGCAGCTGCCACCTGGGACGCCTGGGTCACAGTTCCAGTTCTTAGTTTCTGACAAGTTCTTTGGTGGGTCTCATGGCATCCCCAGTACTAGGCCTCAGAGGCAGGCCTGGTAAACTTCTGTCTGCAGGATACCCAACCCCATGAGGGCCTGTCTCTTGGCCTCATGGGCTCCAGAAACCAAGCTGAACCTAGGTATGTGAGCCTAGGCTCTGTCCGTGCCCGCCTCAGTCTCCCCATCTGTAAACTGGGACCAAAATCCAAGGCCCAGTCCATTCCTTCCAAGGGGTGAGGACTCACGGCCCCCTCTGACCTTTCCCCCGTGCTGCATGCTGGGGGGGGGAAGGCATAAAGAGTCAGGCAGTGCTAGGAGAGCTCCCTCAATCCCGTGTCCACCGCAGCCCTGCTCATTCAATCAGGCTCTTCCTCGCTTGGGGCCTTCATATTCTCTACCGGGTGTTGGTCAGAAAAGAAATGACATTGAGCCCAGATCTCCCCATGGAGTTTTCTACAGACTCAATTCCCAAAGTGCCCAGCCATATCCCATGTTTGCAGTTCTCCCAAAATACCCTTCTGCCAAGTCCTTCCCAAATTGTCTCCTTGGTGGACTCCTATTCAAACTTTAAGGCCCAGCCAAAAAAGACCCTCCTCTGGAAAGCCTTCTGGAGGCCCCTCAGGCTGGACTGCCCCTCCTCCAGGTAAGCGTCTCATACATTTGGGATTTCAGACAGTTGTTCAACTGGAGTCTGGAGTCTGACCTGTGAGTATCATCAGAAACCGGGTGAGTCAGCCTCACCTAGAGACCTGATGACTTCCTGTGGCATCCACCCTTCCCTAGTGCCCTACTGCCAACATCCTTTGGAAGGTGTGAGACCTGAGCCGGCCCAGCCCCTTCCTCCTGGGCCTGTTCCTCATCAGCTTTGGCAGACCCAGGACACCGTGCTTGCCAGGGCTCTGCCCACACCCTCCTGAGACAAGATGCTCACACCCTTGAGTGACAACACCTCCATTGCTGGGCCTTTGTTCCTTCTGTAGAGGACTGGGTCTGCCCTCCCTTCCTCCCTCCTTCCTTCCTTCCATCTGCAGATGGAAGCTGAGAACTTCCCTATACACCATGAGCTGGGGATACTGCGATCCTGCAGCGATCAAAACAGATAATGGTCCCTGCCTGTGGGGCCCAGAGGGAGAACTAACTTGTAATCACACAAATACATCTAATTATCAGCTGGGATGAGCATGACAAGGAAAAGCAGGAGCCGCGGGAGACCTGCCCTTGTCTAGAGAACAGGGAGAGCTTCCTGGAGGAGGTGATGTTTACACTGAGCCCTGAAGGATGAACAGAAGTTAAAGAAGCGAGAAGGGTGTGTGGGGGGAAAAGGGTCCATCACAGACAGCGAGAACAGCAAGCGCAAAGGTCCGGAGACAGGCAGGAGTTTGGCGCCCTAAGGACTAGAACCAGCATGTCTGAAGTGGGAGACGGGGTTGGCAGGGGCGGGGGCCACACTCCCAAACTAGCTGCCGTCTCAGGAAAGCGCACACATCATTAGTGTGCGGCTGCGTGAACCGCGACGGAATTACACAGGCCCAGTAGTCAGATCGAGAGGCATTTCCAGCTCCCGGACGTCCCCTCAAGCCCTTCCAGTCACTCATCCCCAAAGGCATCCTGACTCCTGCCGCGCGCTGAGCCCCATCCCCAAGCTCAATGGTACCGACTCACACACAAGCCGCTCTCTCGTGTCTGGCTTCGTTCGCTCAGCGTGATGTTTGGGAGATTCACACTGTTGCACGTGTCAGTTATCCCACTGGTATGGGCGCCCCGCGCCTTATTCGTCCACTGCTGCCACTGTACATGTTAGACTTGTTTCAAGTTGGGGCTGCGATGAAGAAATGTCACACGCAAATGGGCATGGGGTTCCCCGTGCGTGTCCCCGGCAGACACGCACTCAGTTTTCTTGGATAAGTACCCGGCGTGGAATTGCTGGGTCATATTTTAGGAATATTAGGAACAGTTTCCCACGGTGGTGGAAATCCCTCCTGACAGCAGGCGTGGAACTCACAGCCTCACTGGTGCTTGGTGTTGCCAGCCTTTTCCATTCGCCCACCCTGGTGGGCACAAAGCGGGACGCCAGTGTGGTTCCAGGTTGCATTTCCTGGATGTCGAGCTTCTCTGCATCTTGGTCGGAGATTTGGAGATTCAGGCTTTCTCGTGTTTAAAGTGCCTGTTCATGTCTTTTGCCTCATTCTCCTCTCCGCCTTTCCCTCTCCACTCGGCCTCTATTCTCTTGCGGCGAAACAACCCAGAGGGACATGAAGGAGGCGGCAGTCGCTGGTTCCCTCCACCTCACTCCCGGGTCCTCCAGGGCCCGGCTTGGTATGGCAGGAATGGGGACCAGTAAGACGCGCTGATCTGTCTTGTGGGTTCACACATGGAGCAGAAGGGTCTTTTCCCAGCTCTTCCCTCCTCCACTTCCCGGGAGCTGGCAGAGGGGGGAGGGAACCAACCAAGAGGCGGCTCCGGGACTGGGGAGCGTTGTCTTGCACCCTGTGGGAGCCCCCCTCCAGAGGCCCCAGCGAGCCTGGGAGGGAGATGAAGTGGCACAGCCTCCATGCCACAGAGACGCGGTGCCCTTGGCCCTGGGTCACCAGCGTGGACTCACTGAGGGCAGGCCCAGCCCAAGTGTTTCCGCTCGTTTTCTCGTCCCCCCCCCCAGAGCTCCAGGATGTAGGTGAGCAACTTGCCCAAGGCCACCGACACTCCACGGCCCAGGGGTGTCCTCAACAGGGGAGACGACAGAGCCAGACACTCATTACTCTCTAGATAGTTCTGCAGTGCCACTGCTGGAACTGGGGTGAACCAGCTCAGGCCCTGCCCTCCAGGGTCCCTCAGCCTGCAGAGAGGGGGCTGCGGGGCCTCAGGAGCAAGCAGCAGGGGAGGAGAAGAGGGCCCTGCCTCCTCCCAAGCCTGGCCCACGGAGGGCTCTGAAGTCCGTCTGACTCTGGGAGGGATGAGGGATGAGGCTATGCAAGCAGGCGGGCCTGGGTGTGACCAGGCCAGGAGCACCAGGCCAAAGCATGTGGCCTCCACCCTGGCGGAGCAGCTCCAGCAGCTAAGGCTGCTCGTGTTGGGTCTAGGGGATCCCTCTTGGCCGAGGGGGGCAGGGTCCTGCACCTTCCTGGAGGGACCAGCTTGGCCCTGCCAGCGCCACATGAGACGCAGCCCTCCAGGCCTGGGCTCTGGTTGGCCGTGTGTGCTGTGTGACACTGGGCAAGCCTGTGCTCATCTCTGGGCCTTGGTTTCACCTTGGTGGGAGGTGGGTGGTGGCCAGCTCCCAGGTGTCTGTGACAAGCCCCTGAAAGCCCAGAAGGCCCACCCAGACTGTGCTGTCCACACATGGTCTTGCTGACCCTGGTGGGCTGAGATACTGAGTCACTTTCTAAGGACATCCAGCAGCTGAGGGACAGAACTGAATCCTACTTAATACAAAGCCTGAAAATGGCTTAGAGAAGGAAAGAGGGGATCCTCAAAAGATGTCCTGATAAGCTGACCATTCTGTGGCCAGAGGGGAGAGGGTGCTTCATGCATCCTGGGGCACCCCACCTCTTCTGAGTCTCTCTTCACTCTGGCTTAGGCAAGAAGGCATAGCATGTGGCCCCAGACCCATGTACAGTCCCGCTTGGGCCTGTACTAACCCCCCAGCCTCATCACTACATGTTCAGAGTCACAGCTGTGGGCACTATGTCCGCAGGCACATCAGCCCTACCCCCTCAACTGTCTCCACAATGCTAGAGGTCTCAGCAGCCCAGGTGACAATGAGCCAAAATTACTCCCTAGTGACCTGGGAACCCTGGCTGCTGTCCTCAGCCCCTAACAGAGGCCAATATACCAGGGGAAACCCCTTCCCCACCTGACTCATCTCCTCTGAGCTCGCCCAGGACCGATCTCATCGAGTCAGGACTGGGTCCCCAGTGGACAGTGCAGCCCAGGGGACCCCCCCATGTCCCCAGCAGCTGACGCAGGGCTGGGTATGGGGCAGCCTTCAGGAAACCCAGGCCCCAGGGCTGGCCCAGGCTGCTGGCAAGCCCAGTGGCAGCTGAGATTTCCGGCTGAGGAGGGCCTGGCTGTGGCGATCAGGTTTCTGCTTGGATGGGCTGCAGGCCCCACAGGTGGAGGGCCCCATGTGGAGCCCCATGTGCACCCCGGGACCGGACAGGGGGGCCGAGTGGAGCTGGGGACCCCAGCTCTGCCACTGCCCGCTGGCCTCTCTGAGCGTCAGTTTGCCCATCTAGAACATGGGCCTGAGAACAGAGGCCATTTGAGGCTGAAGGACTCAGCAGGCCCCTTTAAGACCACACACCAGGCCCTAGGCTCCTGGGTTCACTGCAGGAATAGTGTGCTATTAACTGCAGGGCCGAGTCTTGTGCTCTCGCTGGCCTCAGTTTGCTTGTCTGAGAAATGGGGAGATTCCGGCTTGGCTGGCAGGGTTGTGGTGAACTTTCTGGGTGGTGATGTGGGCGTGGCCCTGGTCCCGGCAAGGGCCTCTGCCTTCCATTGTCCTCTCATGGACGCAGGGAGGCCAGGCTGAGCTCTGGGGCGGCTGAGCAGAGCCACTTGCCCTGTGAGTCAGCTGCCCCACCCACACTCCTTCCTAAGGACTCCTTAGCCCTTCCCCATTCCACTTTCACTTCCTCCGGCCTCCAGGAGGGGTGTCCCCATCAGACCTCACTCCCCGGACTCCCGGCCAGGCAGGAAGGTAGCAGAGATCAGGCACCCCCCCAAGCCTGGTGCCCAGCCCTGGGCCTGGAGCTTCAGACCCCATGTTACTGGCTGCTCCCAGCGCCCTGGGTCTAGATGTCTCTCAGCCCTTTCGCACAGGCCAGGGACAGAGGCCTGAGGTTCAGGGTCTGGATGGCATGCTACTTGAATTCTCAGCTGCCTGTCTGTGGGATTCCCGGTGGGGGGCTTCTTTGCCAGTACCCCAGGCTGTCAGTGTCAGGAGCCTGCAGAACCCCACCTGGCCTGAACTTGAAGTTGCTGTTGACCTCCCCCCACTTGGTCCAACCTGTTGTCCAGCTTCTCAGGCCCCTGTCTGGAAAACCTCTGCAGAGGAGTCTGGCATCCGAGGGTTCCTTGGCCTCTGGATGAGTTTAGGCAGGTCACCTCCCACTCCAGGCCAGTTGCTGTGGGCCCAGCTGATGAGTGGGCTTCAAGGACCTTCTGGGACCACAACTTCAGGGCAGGCCTGAGGCAGGGACACCCCAGCTTTCCCATAAACCCAGTGTCTACGAGGGTCTTCAGGCCCTGCAAGGTCCTCCCCTTCCCAGCACTTGGGGTCTGTCTGGGTTGCCTCAGTCCTGTTTCTCACCTGGAGAATGGGGACAGTTAGCCCTCCTGGCAGAAGGGCCTGGGGAAGGCCTGGGGGGCTAGAAGAAAGGGCTCAGCTGGTGGGTGTAAGGGGGGGGCATAAGGAACCTTATTTTCTATTTCTGAAAATTCACTCAAATAGGCAAGTCTGGAACTCCCCAGGAGGGCCAGGCCTTCCAGTGCCCTGGAGGACAGGAAGAGAGAGGGTAGTTTTTAAGGATTTTTAAAACTCTCCCAAGAAGTGTCAGAAGTTCTTCGTTTCTCCAGGGCAGGGACCCCCCTTGGGTGGGTGGATGCCCGCATTAGGGAGTTGGGGAAATCCTGGGGCAGCTGGGGCTGGGAGAGACCCTGGCTAGAAGCCGGGCCTTGGGGGGGGGACCAAGGCCCTGGCTGGTGCCCAGCAGAGCACAGAGGGCCCAGCCCAGCCCTCCTGCCTCAGGGGCCCCTCTCAGCCTCTCAGCGGGCTGGCCACCTCCTCAGGGGCGCCCTCCCTGGCTGCCCTTTAAGAAGCTCCCTCTCCCTAACGAGACCTGCAGTTTTCCTTCCCAGGCATCAGGACTTGTCTCACTGCGCTCTCGTTTGTGGTCTACCTCGGGGATCACACCCGCTTTATTCGGGGTGTTGCTCGAAACAGTACTTGGTGGGTCCCACTCTGGAAGCAAGCATAAGTGTTTGGCGCTGGTGTGATGGATGCAGAATCAGTGTGATCTAGGAGGTTCCGCTTCTGGCTGTCGCCTTTGCTGTGTGATTTTGGCTGGGTGGCTCACCCTCTCCGAATAGGAAAGCTACTGCTGTTACAGTAGAGGAGTGAGGAAGTCCCGGCAGGCTTCCTGGACGGGGCAGCCCAAGAACTGGCCCTGAAAGCTGAGGACAAATTGGGCGGGAGACAGAGGAAAGCCAAGCCCAATCCCTCCAGGACTGCAGAACCTCCGCTGTAGCCCATCCTGGGAGCTGGGAGGAGGGCAGGGGAAAGAGGTGGCGGGAGAGAGCAGACCTGGGGACTCAGCACCGTCGCTGTGTGATCGAGGGCTGGTGGCTTTCTTCTCTGGGCCTCAGGAGCTAAGCACTGAGGAGGGAGGCAGGACCCAGGAATTCAGACTTGGGAACAGCTGTTGGACTTAGTCCCTCGGGACACTTCATCCCGGGAGGGGCAGTGTGAGGCCCCTGGGGGCCCTGCGTCTGGAATCCTTTTCCCTGGACTCCAGTCTAGCCTCAGTTTCCTCATCTGCGGAAAGGGGGTGTGTGTGCTCACTCGCGTCGCCCCCAAGGAGCCCCTGCTGCGGCGCCCTGCCTGGCCTCCTGCGGCCGAGGGGCTAGGTGGGAATGCCCCTCCCCTCCTCGGCCGCACATCAGTCCCCGCCTCTGAAAACTGGAGCCTGGGGTCCCCGCCTGGCAGGGCAGCCGTGGGGCCTGAATGCCCAGAGCAGGCGCGGTGGCAGGGCGGCTGCTTCCCTGCACAGGGCAAGGGGCGGGCCTTCGGTGTTGACCGTAAATGTCCCGGGGCCGGCGGGTGAGAGGCTTTGCAGAGGGGGGGAGCGGCAAGATAGAAAAAGCACCAGAAAGGCAGGTGAAGTCCCCACTGGCTGAGCCGGGCTGAGGGCTCGTGTGGGCTGTGTGCCGGCCCTGGAGACAGCGCCGAAAACTCCCCGCGAGGGCAAAGTTCCCAGGCGAAGAACCTGTTCACTTCCTCTCCCGCAAGGCTCCTCCCCCTTCCTCTGGCCTCTCCACTTCCCCTTTTCCTCCTGCTCGCTTTCTCTCTTCAGGTCCTCCTCTCCCCACCAGGCTTGCAGCCCAGCCCCCTCCCAGGGGTCCTTTCTGAGGGCTGAGGACATCCAGGCACCTGTCGACTCACAGTGCAGGGCCCTGAAGGGTACAATGTGAAGAGGAGGATGCGACAAAGAGCCTGGAGGGGAGGTCACGTTATAAATGCCGACCCATGCAGTGGTCTTCAGTGGGAGGAGGTGTCCGTTGCAGAAGCTGAAAGGCTTTCCCAAGGATGGGCCTTCTGGAATGGGCCTTGAAGGATGCCTATAGGAGAGCACCAGGAACTGGCTGCTGCACACAGAGGTCAGGTGGGGCTGGGTACCCCTGCCCCTCAGCCAGCCCCTGGTTGAGAAGAGGCAAGGTGACAGCACAGGTCCTGTTTAGGGACCAGGCCTGCTCTCTAGCCCTTGTAGCTGTCCAGAGCCATCTCAGAGTCTCTCATCTCTTGCCCTGAAGCCCTGGTCCCAGCCTACCCAGCACCCCACCAGGCTCAGCCAATGGCTAGAAGCAGCCCTCATCAACAGGCAACGAAGAGGGTCTCCCCCCTGACCCCATGCCAGCCCGAATTGCAGGGTTGGCAGGTCCCAAGGTGGCTGGCTAGGCGCCAGACTCTGAGATACAAGGCCAAGTTCAGGGCAGTCTGGCCCTGCCAGGCAGGGAGTGGACAGGCTGGCAACATTTGCCCAGGCCCAGGGTGGTGCTGGGGGAGCTGTGGCCAGTCTCTGCACAGTTTTCTGGGAATGTCACCATGCGGCTCTGAGCCTATGGGCTCTGTTGTGCTCTGAGTGGTGGTCACCCTTCCCGCATGGTTGTGGCCTTTGCCACCTTCTGAGTGCCCTGCCACCAGCCTCCTATGGTGGGCAGGGCCGAGCCACCTCTTCTCAGGCCACAGATTCCTCATCCATATATGGACTAATTGTTCACTGGTTTCAACACACACTCGGTGAGTGCCCACTATGTGCTACAAAGCCCTGGGCAGGCCTAGGGTACCCAGGGACAGACCAGTGGTGACAGGCCAGCGCCCCCACCTGGGCCGCCCTTCCTGTTTCCCTTGTCAACACCTTTGAGAAGGTGCATGCTCCTCTAGGCTGAGCCCGGTGCCCCCTGACGTCCCGTGGCCCCCTGGTCTTCCGTCTGCCACACGCTGATCTCTGTGGGCCACCATCTGAGTGCAGGCTCTGCCTGCCAGACTGGCAGCACTTGGAGCAGAGAACGACCCAGAACACTCCTGGGCACCCAGGTCTTGCCCAGTGCTTGGGTGCAGAGACACAGGGCAGGGAAGGGTGACAAGGAGAGGGTCTTCTCTGGGGGCGGCTGGTCTTCAGCTGCTCTCCTTGCTGCCGCGCCCCCCCGCCCTAACTCATCGTCCACACACTTAGTGTCCCTCCTCGGTCCTTGGTGGCCTCCAGATGGTCCAGGAGAGCAGTTCAGCTGTGGCTACACATGACAGATGATGGATGGTGGGCCCTGGGCCTCACTGTTGGGCTGGACGGCCCTACCCACCTGTGCCCAGCAGTGCCTGGATCACCAGCTAAAGGCCCAAGCCTGGCCTTGCTTGGATGGGACCAGTGAGTCCTCAGAGGCAGCCTGGGTCAATGGGAGCAGCTTCTCTGCTCTACAGAGCCCACCTCCCCCTCAGGCTTGCAGCGGTGGAGGCTTGGGCCCTCTTCCCACGGAACGTCCAAGCCCCTGGCCCCTGAGGTGTGCCCTATACTCGCAGACTGTGGCCCCTGTTAAGTGGTTACAAGCCCCCTGATTCCCCTGCCACACCATACTTCTCAACCCCAGGTCTCTTGAGTAGTAACGCCCCCAGCTTAGCAAGCTAAGGAGCCTCAGGTTTTCTGGGCACTCGAACTAATGTTGGCAACGGAGGGAGGTGGCTGTTGCGACTACCTGACCTCCTTCCCAGCAACTGCTGCCGAAGCACGCACCCACCAGGGACCCTCGCATGCGCGCTGATTATTGCCCACGGGGGCACTCATTGCTTATGTGACATCCACACCCAGGGTGTCCCGGGCTTGGGGCCACGGAGAGACAGGCAGGTGGGGGTGCGGGCCTAGCACGCGGGCCGGAGCGGGCACTGCGTAGAGGGACGGACGCCCATGGGCCTAGCACCCCAAGGTGGCCAACGCTAAATCCCTATCCCTCCTCCTCTTCCTCAATCTCTCTCTCTCTCTCTCTCTCTCTCTCTTTTTTTTTTTTTTTTTTTTTTGCAAAAGGAGGGGAGAGGGGGTAAAAAAAATGCTGCACTGTGCGGCGAGGCCGGTGAGTGAGCGGCGCAGGGCCAATCAGCGCGCGGCGTTCCGAAAGTTGCCTTTTATGGCTCGAGCGGCCGCGGCTGCGCCCTATAAAACCCGGCGGCGCGACGCGCAGCCACTGTCGAGACGGCGTCCAGCCCGCGAGTACAGGCTTCTTGTCCTTGCCGTTCCACCGCCGCCGCTGCCGGTTACACCACCACCAGGTAAGGCCCCGCGCCTTTCGGTCAGGCGGCGCCCCGAGATCTCGGCGCGTGGGCAGTTCCCGGACTCCTGCACTCCTCGCTTGGGCCGGGCTACGCTCCTCTCCACCGTGCGCTCCCCGGCTGCTGACGTCGGGGCCGGGACGGCGAGGGGCATTGTTCGAGCGGGGATGCTCGCTCGTTTGGCGAGAGGGCAGGCGCGCGGCTGGGCCGCTGAATGGGCGCGGCGGGGCCGCGGGTCAGGTGGGGGCTGGGGATTCGGGACTCCCGTGCGCGTGCGCGCCGGTCTTGGAGCCGCGGCCCGGCCGGCCGGAAGGGGTGGGGCCGTCGCGGCGCGAGGGCGCCTGCGTGCACTTCCCGCGCCGCCGGCTCCCGGGGTGTGGCTCCCGCGCGCCCGGCCGGCTAGCGCTTTTTGAACGGGGCAGGGGCAGGGGCAGGGGCAGGGGCAGGGGCAGGGGCGGGGCCGGCACCCGGTGGGTAGGCGGTGGGGGCCTGGCTTCCTGCCGCACCGCAGGCCCGCCTCCAACCAGCATTTGCCTTTTATGGTAATAACGCGGCCTGCCGGGCTTCCTTTGTCCCCAATCGTGGCGCGCGACGGCGCCCCCTAGCGGCCCGCCGGAAGTGGGCTGGGCGGGGGAGCCCCGCCCGGTCCGGCTCACGGTCCGCGGTCTCCGCAGCTTGCCATGGATGACGATATCGCTGCGCTCGTGGTCGACAATGGCTCCGGCATGTGCAAGGCTGGTTTCGCGGGCGACGACGCCCCCCGGGCCGTCTTCCCTTCCATCGTGGGGCGCCCCCGGCACCAGGTAGGGGAGTTGGCTACGTCTGACTTGGCGGGTGGGCTTCTCCCTGGGGGTGGGGGCTCGCTGGAGCCGTGCGGGTGCTGAGGACGCCTTGTTCTGCTTCCGTAGGGCGTGATGGTGGGCATGGGCCAGAAGGACTCCTATGTGGGTGATGAGGCTCAGAGCAAGAGGGGCATCCTGACCCTCAAGTACCCCATCGAGCATGGCATTGTCACCAACTGGGACGACATGGAGAAGATCTGGCACCACACTTTCTACAATGAGTTGCGTGTGGCCCCCGAGGAGCATCCCGTGTTGCTGACCGAGGCCCCTTTGAACCCCAAGGCCAACCGTGAGAAGATGACCCAGGTCAGCGGCCCACTGGCCTTCCCGTGCAGCCACCCCTCCCTCCTTTTCTTTCTTGCTCTTCTGTGCCACGCCCTCCCTCACTTGTTCTTTCTTCTGCCATTCTTCTAGGATTTTCTTCTCTGACCTGAGTCTCCTTTGGAACTCTGCAGGTTCTATTTGCTTTTCCCAGATGGAATCTTTCCTGTGCTTGCTTTTCTGACTAGGTGTTGAAAGCATAGTGTTGTGGGTGTTAGGTACTAACACTGGCTTGTGTGACGGAGCCAATGGGGCTGGTGTAAAGTGGCCTTGGAGTGTGTATTCAGTAGGTGCACAGTAGGTCTGAAGTGGATCCCCAGCACACTTACTCCTTGCACTCTGCATGTACCCAGTCTGGCTGACTGCCCCAGTGTTTTCCCAAGTGTGACAGAGCCCCTCTCTCCCCACAGATCATGTTTGAGACCTTCAACACCCCAGCCATGTACGTTGCCATCCAGGCCGTGCTGTCCCTGTACGCCTCTGGCCGCACCACTGGCATCGTGATGGACTCCGGGGACGGGGTCACGCACACTGTGCCCATCTATGAGGGGTACGCTCTGCCCCACGCCATCCTGCGTCTGGACCTGGCTGGCCGGGACCTGACTGACTACCTCATGAAGATCCTCACGGAGCGTGGCTATAGCTTCACCACCACAGCTGAGCGGGAGATTGTTCGGGACATCAAGGAGAAACTGTGCTACGTTGCGCTGGACTTCGAGCAGGAGATGGCCACTGCTGCATCTTCTTCCTCGCTGGAGAAGAGCTACGAGCTGCCCGACGGGCAGGTCATCACCATTGGCAATGAGCGGTTCCGCTGCCCCGAGGCGCTCTTCCAGCCCTCCTTCCTGGGTGAGTAAGGGGGCCTCCCTGGCCCTGCCCCACTTACCGTCCTTGGGGCTGGAAGCTGAGCCTGGCTTTCCTTTGCCTCCAGGCATGGAGTCCTGTGGCATCCATGAAACTACCTTTAACTCCATCATGAAGTGTGATGTCGACATCCGTAAGGACCTCTACGCCAACACGGTGCTGTCCGGCGGGACCACCATGTACCCGGGCATCGCCGACAGGATGCAGAAGGAGATCACCGCGCTGGCCCCCAGCACGATGAAGATCAAGGTGAGTCGGCCCAGCCTGGTGGCCTTGGTGGGGATGGGCGACGGACCAGCCGAGGCAGTCAGCCTGGTGTGGTGCGTCTGCTGCGGGCTCCTGAGGGCCAGGACCCTTGTGCTGATCGCCCCCTCCCCTCCCCAGATCATTGCCCCCCCTGAGCGCAAGTACTCCGTGTGGATCGGCGGCTCCATCCTGGCGTCGCTGTCCACCTTCCAGCAGATGTGGATCAGTAAGCAGGAGTACGACGAGTCTGGCCCCTCCATCGTCCACCGCAAGTGCTTCTAGGAGGACTGTTAGTCGCATTACATCCTTTCTTGAGAAACCTAATTTGCGCGGAAAACGAGATGAGATTGGCATGGCTTTATTTGTTTTTTGGTTTTTTTTTTCTTTTTTTTTTTTTGGCGCTTGACTCAGGATTTAAAAACTGGAACGGTGAAGGTGACGGCAGTCTGCTGGCGCAGGTATCCCCAAAGTTCTACAATGTGGCCGAGGACTTTGATTGTACATTGTTTTTTTTTTTTTTTTTTAAGTCATTCCAAATATTGTGAGATGCATTGTTGCAGGAAGCCCCCTGCCTTCCCAAAAGCCACCCCGCTTCTCCTGAAGGGAAAAGAGCCAGTCCTCGCCCGAGTCCACCCAGGGGGGGAGGGTTGGTAGCATTGCTTCTGTGTAAATTATGTAATCCAAAATTTTTTTTTAATCTTCGCCTTAATACTTGTTCTCTATATTTTGTTTTATTTTGAATGGTCAGCCATCATGACCACGCCCTTTTTTGGTCCCCCAATTTAAGATGTATGAAGGCTTTTGGTCTCCCTGGGAGTGGGTGGAGGTGCAGAGGCAACCCAGGGCTTACCTGTACACTGACTTGAGACCAGTTGAATAAAGTGCACACCTTAAAGAAGCAACGTGTGCTGGTGTGGCCCTGTTAGGTTTTTGGGGTCGGGTGGGTAGGGGAGCTGGGGGCCAAGCCATGTCTACTAGTGCCACTCATCCTGGTGTGAAACGGTGGGAGGGGAGGCTCAGTGCAGAACTTAGACCTGGCCCCCAGGTTACCACTCTGTTGCACCACTATTTTTTGCTGAGTTCAAAGGTCCACATCCTTGGGCAAGTCTGGGCTGTGGGTGGGCTGGGTGGCTCAGGTACTTAACTCCTCATGGACCAGATGGGCACCTTAGCACCGCCTGTGAGAGGAGGTACCTTTGGAACATTGAATGGGGTCCTAAGCCACATCTCTCACCTAAAGGTCGTCCTGCTGTGGGGAGGGCTGTACCTTCTGGCCCACAGTCCAAGGGGCTGCCCTAGGTTCTGCAGGATAGTATCCTGGCAGCTTCCAGGGCCTGGGGGCAAGAGGTCAGGCTGGCAGAAATGTCTCTAGCCGGCCCTTGGGGAGACTTGGTTAAAATCTGGGTTTCCCTTGAGGTGGGAGGGTTGGTTCTTCCTGTACACTAGAGATCCTGCAGGGGAGGTAGCCAGTCTCCTGCTGGGCAGGGTTTGCCTGGCTTTGCAGATGACTGAATTTGCAGTTTACTCTTCAGTAGGAAAGCCAATCCTGGACTACCTTCCCTTGGCTGGAAGTCACAGTTGACACCAGAATAGAAAGGAGAGGAAGTGGGTGAGCATGGGACCCCCACCCCCATACCCTTTCTCTGTCTTGGAGGCTTGGGAGAGCTGTCCCCAGGCCAGTTCCAGCTCTCTGAGTCCAATCAGTGGGGGTGAGCTCTGGGCTCTGGGAGCTGCAAGTACATCTTCTTGGGCCTCTTGTTCCATGTGAAAGCGCCCACTGTGTGCTGGGGCTGCGGTTGCTGAGGACAGGCCCTGCCCTGGAGAACCTGTTAGCCTTGTATCAAGGATCCACTTCCCTCCTTCCTTCCAACTGCTATTTGTGCCAGGCATTGTTAGGGTGGGGTGCAGTGGAGAAGGAACCAGGTGTGTTTCCTGCCCTGGTGAGGTGCCTGGCTCAGTGGGAACGTAATAAGCATGCAGGCAAACGAATACACAGTGGTGGTGATGACGAGAAAGCCAAGGCTGAGTGTGTAGAATCCAGGGCACGGGGAGATGGAGACGGTCATGATGTCGATTATAATGGTGTCATGGGTGTAGGTATCACGGCTCACCGAACTGCACCTTGATAAGGCTGAAAAAAACCCAAGATACAGATTAAAAAGGGTCGTTTTGCCTCTTTTTAACAGGAAATGTAATGGGCTATCATTAATTGGGGTGTGGTGACGGGGGAAGCCAGCAATCTTGGGTGGGTGGCTTTCCCAGAAGGCTGGTGGGATGATACCCAAGTTGGCCCAGGTTGGCAGACACACCTGGGCCCAGGTGGAGGAGGGGGCAGTGTGTCTCAGGGACGTGGATTGAGGACAGAGGCCTGGAGATGGAGAATGGGGCAGGGTTGGGGCCACATGTCTTATCTATGTGGCCTTGGGAAGTCATGTCACTGTCCAGGTGCTCATCTGAGAAATGAGAGCCTCAGTAACAACTTAGGGGGCGGCTGAGGCTGGGCCTCAACTGTTTCTTCCCCTAAAGGCTTCAGAAATGCAGCCAAGACCCTTGAACTTGAGCATCTTCAGGCCCCGATCCTCCTCTCCCAGGACTGCAGCTGACCAGCTGATACTTAGCCTGAAGCAGAGGCTTGGCCCTGGGAGCCCCAGCCCAGGCGAAGCGAGAGCTCGCACTGCTTCCTGTCTTCTGGCAGCACCCTGTTAGGAAAGAGCTGGCCCCAGGTCACCGGCCTTATAAGCAAGAACGCAGGAGGGTGACCCTAAGGCCTCTGAAAGCCGAGAGTTCAGAGGGTGGACACCTCCAGGCTGGAACTCACACACACAAACTGAAAATCTCAACTCGAGCCCGCTGTCTGCTGCACAGCTTGCCTGACCCGGTGGAAGCCCCCACTTTCTCAGGTGGCTGGCTCCCCTGTGAGGCAGCTCTGACCACCTGACACTCACCTTTTGAATGAGCTGAAACCCTTCTCGCTGCGGTGTCCCTCCTCAGCAAAGCAGCCCTGTCTGGATAAGCTGCACCCCCAGCAGAGCTGGGGAGTCCTGGCAGTGCGGGGGCAGGTCCTTCCCTTCATCCCGACACCTCCTCTTGCAGCCCTGTCGTGAGGAGTGGGGAGGCTGCCCAAGGTCACACTGCTGCAGGGCAGCCCTCTTGCTTGTGGGGAAACAGGCTCCGAGGGCAAGACAGGATAGGAACGCACACTCTGGTCTGCAGTCACCCCAGGGACACAGTGGCTGGAATCACTGGGGGCCCCCTGCTGGGGGCTGGTGCCTTCACTCACTCTGTCATCATTCAGCTTATATTCCCAGCAGCCACACGCGCCTGGGGAAGAGGGTACAGCAGTGAGAAGGAGACCCTGTCCCTGCCTTCTCAGCTCTTACACTTTGGCTGCACCGTCTCATAGGGAGGCCACTAACCACATGTGGCTACTTAAACGAATTACCATTAAGAATTCAGCTTCCTTGTTGTACAAGCCTCGTTTCAAGGGCCCAACAGCCACGTGTGGCCCATGCCTCTCACACTGAATACACAGATAGGGAACATCCCATCTGTGAAAATGTCGTTGCACAGCGCTGGGCTGTGGTAGGACTCATGCTGATGGCCGTTTCATCACCCAGCAATACTCTGAGGGGTGGTGACAGGATAACTGATGGGACCGTGACCTGGTTGGCAGGGCAGAAGGGAAGGCTTTCTGCAGAAGGGCTATTGGGAGGTGAGGAAAAATGAGCCAGAGTTGGGGTGAAAGCCACCCGACAGGATAGTACATGCAAAGGCTCTGGGCACAGATGAGCGGGAGGACCTTCGGGAGTGGGGTCAGATACGCATTTTTAAAAATTAAGAGACTTAGGAATTTACCCAAAGAAAACATGATCCTTGATTGCAAAAGACAGATGCACCCCTATGTTTATCGCAGCACTATTTACAATAGCCAAGATTTGGAAGCAACTTAAGTGTCCATCAATAGGTGAATGGATAAAGAAGAGGTGGTACATATACACAATGGAATATTATTCAGCCATAAAAAGAAAAGAAATCCTATAATTTGCAATAACATGGATGGAGCTGGAGGGTATCATGCTCAGTGAGATAAACTAGGTGGAGAGAGACAAGTACCAAATGATTTCCCTCATTTGTGGAGTATAACAACAAGGCAAAACGGAAGGAACAAAACAGCAGCAGACCCACAGACTCTGAGAAGGGCCTAGTGGTTACCAAAGGGATGGGGTTGGGAGGGAGGGAGAAGGGGCATTATAATTAGCACACACACAATATAGGCAGGTCACGGGGAAGGCAGTATAGCACAGAGAAGACAAGTAGTGACTCTACAGCATCTTATTATGCTGATGGACAGTGACTGTAATGGTGGGGTGAGGACTTGATAATATGGGGGAATGTTGAAACCACAATGTTGTTCATGTGAAACCTTTATAAGGTAATATATCAAGGATACTTTAATTTAAAAAAATTAATAGACTTTAATTTTTAGAGCAATTTTAGGTTCACAGCAAAATTGAGAGGAAGGTACAGAGATTCACGAATCTCCCCCGAGCCCTCGCACACCTACAGCCTCCCCCGTTATCAACATCCCTACCGGAGTGGGACGTCTGTTAGAAATGAGGAAACTACAATGACACATTATAAGTACCCAAAGTCCACGGTTTGATTTAGGGTTCACCCTTGGTGTTTCCACTTTATAGGTTTGAACCTGCGTCCACTGTTACAGTATCAGAGTAGCTTCACTGCCCTAAAATCCTCTGTGCTTCCCCACTCACCCTTACTCTGGCCCTGCTAACCCTGGGCAACCACTGATATCCTTACCGTCTCCATAGTTCTACCTTTTCCAGAATGTCATAGAGTTGAAATCACCCAGTATGCAGTCTTCTCAGATGGCTTCCTTCATTCAGTAATAAGCATTTAAGTTTCATCTACATTTTTTCATGGCTTGACAGCTCATTTCTTTTTGGTGCTGAGTAATATTCCACTGTCTGGACAGACCACAGTTTATTTACCCAGTCCCCTACTCGAGGACATCTTGGTTGCTTCCAAGTTTTGGCAAATTTGAATAAAGCTGCAACAGACATGGTCTGCAGGTTTTTACATGGAGTAAGCTTTCACCTCCAGATGTGGTTTTCAAAGGTCATTCTGGCTACAGTGGCAGGAGTTTAGGGAAGGTACTGCCCTTCAAAAACAGTTCCTGTGGAGGAATCCCTCTTGAAGGTGGGGACAGGGCGGGGAACATTCCGGGGGCGGCCTGTGTCTGGTGCAGAAAGATTGCCCCAGGGCAAGTGTGGAGGCCCTGCCAGTGGTCTGCATCCAAGGACCTGTCCCCACCTTGACAGCCTTCACTGGACTCAGTCTACCCTGTCTGCAGCCTCCCAACACAAAGTGGTTCTCTCCTCACTGCAGGGAAGTTAAAGAGGAGAAAGAGAGGGCTGGCCCTGCCTCTCCCAGGTCTTGGGCTCCAGAGTACAGTCGGGGCTCAAGTCCCAGCTTTGCTACTCATTACTCACCTGGCTCTGTGTCCTCTTCTGCAAGATGGGGTGACAACAGGGTCTACCCACAGGGATCCTGTGACCTTTCCAGTTGGATCCCATGTGGGGAGGCCAGTTACAAGTGTGGCTTGGGAATGGCAGCCGTTGTCCTTTATATTAGGAAAGAGCTTTTGTCCACACCCTACTTCTACGTGAACTGGAGGGGGCAGGGGATGGCAGAGCCCACAGCCTTCTCCTACATCATTTCCGGCCTCTACTTAGGGCTTTCCGTGAACCCACAGGCCCAGTGCTCACATCTGGCCCGAGCTGGTGCTGCAGGGGCTGAGATCATGAGACAATGGGGACGCTGTGACGAATTGCCACCCAAACCTGGGAAGGCCTGACAGGGTGACAGGGTGAAAGGCAGCCAGGTGCTGGACACTACTTCCCACCCTGGTCACCTTGAGCCCAACACTTAGTGGTTTCCAACTAAAATATTCCTCAGAATTGGGGTGCTCAGGAAACATGGGACCCCTTGCTCATTAGAACCACTCATTGTAGTAGTGATTATAGCTCTGTTTATTGAATCCCTCCTCTATGCTGGACACCTACATGCATCATCTCACTTAATCCATCATTTGGCAAACACTTATTAAGGGTCTGCTACTACCAAGCCCTGTTCTGGGGCGGGGACCGAAGATAAACACATCTGCTACAATGAAAACCATACCTGATTATAGATTATAGGGTAAAAAAAGGATTGGGTCAGGGAGTCAGGGGACTGGAGGAGAACCCTGGCCTCTATGAAACGCCCCAGATGCTTGACTGGGTCCGAGCGGAGCTCCACTGCCGGTGCTTCAGTAGTAAACTAGGGGCCCCCACTTGCACTCATGTTCCTTATGCCTGAAATTGCACGTAACTGTCAATTTAACTGTCGTTTTTGATGCACAAGCTGCACCTGCCTCCTCAATGACCCGTCCACGGTAGGAGCTTATCAGGGGCCCAGGAGGGCATTATACAAAACTTGAGGTACTTACTGGGTTGAATAGTGACCCCCCAGAGATTCATGTCCATCCTGAACCTCAGAATGTGGCCTGATTTGGAAAAAGGTCTTAGCAGATGTCATTAGTTAAGATGAGGTCATACTGGCTTAAAGTGGATCCTAAATCCAACACGACTGGTGTCTTTATTTATTTATTTATTATTGTTTTTTGAAGTCTCCAAATGTAATTGTGGATGTTTGTTTCTCCTAGTTCTATCAACTTTTGCTTTACATACCTGAAATTCTGTTATCAGATACATACACCTTTAGGATTAAGTCCTCTTTCTGAGTTGACCTGCTTCTCACTATGAAGTGAACTCTATTCCTGGTAATATATATACATACATACATATATATATATATATGTATGCATGTATATGTAGTAAGGTATCATTGTTATGCAATCTTAGGAAGGTTTCACATGAGCAACATTGTGGTTACAACCTTGACCCATATTATCAAATCCTCCCCCCCCACACCCCTCTGCAGTCAGTGTTCATCAGCGTAGTAAGATGCTATAGTCACTACTTACGACTGGTGTCTTTACAAGAAGAGGAGAGGCTTCTCTCACACACACACACGCACACACAGAAGAATTAAGACAGAAGCAGGACTTGGAGTGATGGTGCTGTAATCCACGGGACATCAGTCACTGCTGGTGACCACCAAAAGCTAGTTAGAAGCAAAGAGAGATCCTTCCCTGGGCCTTTGGAAGGTGCATGGCCTGCCAATATCTCCATTTTGTCCTTCAAAATGAATAAATTTCTGCTATTTAAGCAACCCAGTTTGTGGTACTTTGTTACAGCAGCATTAGGACATACGTACATGAGTAGGGTCACCCAGGAGTTAGCACCAATATTCAAACCCAATTTCTTCTGATCCAGAGCTTTCTCCATGGAAATTTTTATTAGTAAATGACTTGATTTTTAGAGGCATAGGCTTACACGTGCGGGCACGTTATCCATACATTCATTTACCTGCCAAGTATTTACTCAGTGCCTACTACATGCCAGAGAGCATTCCAGGTACCAGGAGTTCTGTCCTGTGTACAGCTTACGGGGGAGGACAAAAACTGAAAAAGGTCAGATGGTGCAAGAGCTATGGAGAAAAACAACAGAATCGGGGCAAGTTTAGTTGTGAAGGTGACGCCGCTGTCTGCAGGGTGATCAGGGACCTGCTCTCTGACAAGTCGGTTTTGCACACTGCCGCACGGGAGGCAAATGCAAGACTCGGGACAGGTGAGTGCTCGGCAGGCAAGAGGCGGCCAGCGCCGCTGGAAAGAAGCGCGCAGAGAACAGGGGAATCGGGGATGCTGTAGACAGCAAGCCACCTCCGCGAGTGAGGAGTCGCCGCACCCAACATGGCGGCCGCGGACGCACGCCGGAAGGCGAGCGGAAGTACGTAAGGGAAGCGCCGGAAGTGGGCGCGGCCCCGCCCCCCCGCCAGGGTCTCTGTGGAGCCTCGGGCGCGCCGGCTTTGAGCATCCCTGGCGCAGCAGGCGACAGGCCTCGGGGCTGCTGCGCCGGCGGCCACGGCTCTGCCCACCCTCGACATGGCCAGTCCCGGAGAGGTATGGCGGTGCTTCTGCTCGCTCTTCTCCCTGCTCGACGGCCTCGGCCCCATTTGGCCCTTCCCATGCTGACCCCGGCCCTCCTGCGTCCTTTCCATCCCGCCCTGTATCCGCTCCGTCCTTCGCGACCCGGCCTGGCTCTGTGCTTTCCACCCTGTTCCCGTTCCCCACCCCTACCCCGTCTGGCCCCTTCCTGTCCCGACCCTGGCCTCAGCTTCGGCCTGCCCATCCAGGCCCTGGCCTTGCCCCATCCTTGTCCCACCCCACCCTCCAGGCCCTCACCGTTACCGAAGGGACAAGCCTTCTCCCCCTTAGGTTTTCCATCACTTTCCCAACCCCGCATTCCTGATCCCAGAGTTCCTCTTCGCCCCTCCGCCCCGTTTCTAGGCCCCTCTGGGCCTGTGAGGACCTTTTCTCATACCCTTGTGCTTTGGCTCAGCTCCTGGAGCTCTGAGACCTTCCCCTCCGTGCCCGGTTCACACTCCATCCGCTATCTCTGGTGACTCAGTTCCAGTCCAGCCCACTTTTCCCTGCGCCTGCTTGTTGTGTGACTTGGGGGATGATGGAGAAAAAGCCTTTTCACCTGGGGGGACTTAGGACTTACCCTCCACTTCTTTCCTTAGCGCCCCCAGAGCTGGATCTGAGACTCTGTGATGTGGTGCAAGGTATTTTATCTGCAGAACAGGTTGTGGGGGTTTGGGACTGTGACTATATTGTCTTCCCTTTTGTTACTTCCTGCCTACCTCTGTGTGACTTGTATGCATCTCTGTGTATATTTACCATCTGGGACTCATACCCTTGAGTACACGTCCTAAGCCTTAGGGATTTACTGGTGCTCTGGGGAACAGGAATAAGAGGCTCAAGTGTTTTCTTCTCAATGGAGGGGGTGTGGGTTTGTGGAAGGTGGCTGGAAGTTGCTGAC
Source organism: Phataginus tricuspis (assembly GCA_029783875.1). NCBI lineage: Eukaryota > Metazoa > Chordata > Mammalia > Pholidota > Manidae > Phataginus > Phataginus tricuspis. The sequence goes on from JAQQAC010015366.1 coordinate 3,181,578, forward strand.
AGGTCCTCTTCCTTTGAGATGAGTTTGGGTCAGAGTGGCCCTTGATTGAGAGGGAGGGTGTGGGACCCACATGAAGACTGGTGGTAGGATTGAAGGGCCAGAAAGCTGCAGCTCCCGGAGGAAGAGTTCTGGGCAAGCCTGGCTGTGCCAGCAGATTTCAGTTAGTCAGGTGTCCTCGGGGGAGGAGGCAGGGTCAAGGTATGGCACCGTGGTCTTAAGGAATCCTGGTGCCAAGACCCCTTTGCTCCTTGAAGCATATGTGGGTAACTTGGCCATCGAGCCTTTTGTGGCATTGCGGGTGTCACTTGAGTTGCGAGGAGAGAGGGGAGCCTCATTCTCCTGTGGGTGTGGAGATCGAAGTCCCTTCTGAAACTACGTGAGTTATAGTTCACATACCATACAATTCAGTGTTGAAGTGTAGGATTCAGTGGTTTTTAAAAATAATGTTCACAGGGTTGTACAGCCACCCAGTGTCTGATTCCAGGATGGGGTGGTCTGGTTTAGAAATTCATTGCTGGCTTTCAGGTGCAGGTGCCCAGGCTACTCCCTGCGTTTCTGAGGAGCAGGGCCCTGCGTTTTTCTTTCTTTCTTTTTTTTTTAGTAGAATACAAAACAAAACAAAACAAAACCCATATATATGTTATATATATATATTTGTTTTAAAGTATTTTTCTTTTTCTTTTAATTAAGGTATCACTATATACAATCTTATGAAGGTTTCACATAAACAACATTGCGGTTTCAACATTCCCCCATATTAAGTCCCCCCCCCCTACCCCATTGCAGTCACTGTCCGTCAGCATAGTGAGATGCTATAGAGCCATTACTTGTCTTCTCCGTGCTGTACTGCCTTCCCTGTGACCTACCTATATTGTGAGTGCTAATTATAGTAGGGCTCTGCGTTTTCAATGGCCCTTCAGATGATTCTGAAGCAGTGGTTGTTGACTCACCCTGACCAGTGTTGCTTTCTCTTGAGAATTAACAAACAACTCCTTTTCAGGAGCCACTCCTGGACCAAAGAGGAGGCAAGCAAGCAGACAAACCCTTGCCTCTCATCTGATGAGGCCGGTGTCTGGTGGGGAGGAGGGTATCTGGGGAGGAGGCGCAGGAGGGTTAGTTAAGTGTGCGTGGGGCTTGCTGGGAGAGCTTCACTGCACTTGAGCTCATCTTCTTCCAGTAGCAGTTTGCCCTGCACCGTGGCGTGTCTCAGGGAGGGAACAGCTTGTGCAAAGGCTTGGAAGTATGAGTGCTGTGTGTCAGGGGACACTCGAGAAGATGCCAGCTGGAGAAGCAAAGACCTAAGAAGAGTGTAAACCTTAAAATTGTGCATCCCTTTGTTGTCAGGCAGCTGTGTCGGGGGAGGTCTTTCCTGTGCGCGTGGTGAGACCCTAACCTGGACACGGGAGAATTCTTGACTCTGATCAAGAAAGAATTCTCGACTAGGGTGGACGAGTGTAGATAAGGAAGCAAGGAAAAACAGAGGGAGAAAGGGAAGTTCATGAAACTCCTGCTCAGCATAGGGCAAATCTCTTGCCGACTCCTGGAACCAGGGTCACCTGGTGTCCAGTGTCCGCTTGCATTTGCACAGCGTGGGAATTAAGCCTGTACAACCCCAGGATTTGGGGGAGCTGCGGAGGACTGGGTGGAGTGAGTTTATATTCCAAGAACTTAAACTCCCCTCCTGGTCGGAAATAGACAGAGAGAGAGGAAAGGATTGTGTCAAGACTAGAAAGCCGAATGAAGTAGCAAAATGACAGACATTTACTATCGGAGGTGGAGGTTGGAGAGTTGTATCTTTATCATGAAAAGCGTTCAGAGACAAGTGCCATGGGCTCATGTGGGCTTATGCCACAAGAAAGTTTATTTGATATGAGACAGTACACACTCAGAGAGGCGTGCGGACAACCTCAGAGAGGAGTTTTTAAGGGTTTAGGGTTTGCGGTTTTGTAGGGCCTTTTGGGTAGGGGTCAGCATAAGGCATGATGTGTACAGGTGATTCATAATTCCTCTGAAGTTTTGTTTTAAGAATAGGATTATTTAGGTGACTGTGAGGATCCAGATCTCCGCATTCTTTATCCACATGGGTTTGTTTAGGCATTGGAGGTCTATCTCTCATCCTGGTTACAAAGTTACTTAATTGACGAAGGGGCTGGAAGAAGAGAAAGAGCAGCATATAGATTAAGTCAACGAATAAGCTGGGCCTTTTTTGCAGGCTAGATTTTACACCCGCATGACCGTTGTCTCATTTCCCTGCTCTGTTTCACCTTCAGATCGCCCCTGGGATCAAAAAGATTTTTATAATGTTAAATTCCACACGTTTGCAAAAGACCGGCACGATGAACCTCTCTTGTGCATGCATTGTCCGGGTGTAATAGTTGTTAACACATGACCAGTCTTGTTTCATCTCTGTCTCTACCAGCTGCTCCTCCTCTCCCCCTGGGTTATTAGAGTGTATTCCGGACATCTCATGATCGGTTCATTTGTGAGTCCTGTGATTTCTTTGGGACCCTGACTGGTAAACAGTCAGATGGTAAACATCAGGAAGGGATGTTTTTTTGGGCAGGTACTGGCTGTTTCAGTACTTTAAAAAAAATTATGAAATGTTATGTTCTGAAAAGTACATAAAATTCTTTTAACCCCTACTCTTCAAACCACTTTCAAGTTGTCATTATCCCGTTCTAGCCAGGTGGTTCCCAGATGTGCCTGATAAGATCACCTGGCCTCTCCTCCACCTCTAAGCTGGAATGTCCAGAGTCTCCGGGAAGTGCCCCGCGGGACCTCCCCAGAAGCCCCAGAAGCCCCTTCGCCCCTTTCTTTTGTGGTGGAGGGCAGGCCAGTTCCCCACTCGGCTAATCAGGCCCTGCCTTAGGTGTCGCTGGCCCTCTGACCTCGGGCTACTTACCTAGTGTTTTTAAGATGGAGAATAACTCTGCTTCAGTTTCCCCAGTGGCTGAGAACACAGTGTCCTGAGAGGCAGAGGGTAGCGAGTACAGGTGTGTTTGGGTGCTTGTGGAGGTGGGCATTCTCTGGGCCACCCGCCCTGCCATTGCCTCTCCAGAGTTTCCACTTCTCCCTAGGAAAGGCGTGCGGACCTACAAACCACTGGACCCTAGACTCAGGAAGCTTCTGTTCCAGGGAAGGACTTCACCCCAGCAGCTACCTTCCTGGACCGGCTGTTGGGAGAACAGGGAGAACAAGTGCCGGTCCCAGCTGGTGGGGCGCTGGGCTCAGGACAGCAGTCGGAACCCAACGAGTGGACTCCTGTGGGGTGTGCCGAGACTGGGTGGAGGAAGCTGTGGCTCAGTTCCTGGTGTTAAGAGAGATTCGTGTCGGTAGTGGAACTACTGTGGAAATTGTAGGATGCTGGAGGTATTTTTTAGTGTTTTGCTTTGTGTTCTCATCGGCCGTGGAGGCATTCCTGCTTTGATAAACTGCAGAGTGGGGATCAGGGAGGGTGACCCTGAGGCTGCTCGACTGGAATCAAGCCCAGCCTTTCCCTCTTGTCCCCAGGCGCTCTGTGCCAGAGCCCTGTGGGCCTCGCTTGCCTGCTAAGGACTGTCCCTGGTAAAACCCTTCCCTGCAGATGAGTCCCTAAGCCTAGGGTGGGGTCTGGGAATCTGATTTTTTAACAGATGCCCGGGTGACCCTCATGATTAGCTCTGGAAACACTGACCTACGGAAAACCACAGAATGCAGTGGCCCTGGGCCTGAGGGCACTTCAAATGGAAGGAGGGTGAAGGCAGTCGGGCTGCTGCCTCTTAAGAAGGGAAAGTGGGGAGGGCTGAGGCTGTGGAACAGGTGGGCAGTATTCGTGGAAACCCCTTCCTGGGTGTGGCAGGAGGCAGGGTAGTGGGGGTCGCAGTCAGAGTTCCTAGGGAACCCCTGGTGCCTACGTGGGGTGTGCCCACAGGCTTGCCCTCCCCAGACTTCACTGTGGCTGTGGCAGCAGCATGGCTTTCCAAGCCTCGCAGCTTCCGTGCACGCAGATACGTACTGAAGAGACAGGCTGGGGGCCGAGGGGCTTCAGACAGACCCGAAGCGGCAGTGGGCATAACTGGGCATGCTGTCTTGGGACTGGGCAGCGATCACCCAGTGAGCACATCTCATAGCCAGGGGATTCCCCCTGGGGAAGATGCAGGATTTCTCCCCCTCAGGAACTCCGCTTAGAGCCTCTGACTTCCTTTGTCCTTGATTTGGGGTTTCATGGCACTCTGACGTAAGTGAAGCCCCTCTCCCTCCTGGTTGTCCACATCAAAAAGCCATTGACCAGTGGGATGGAAGGCACGTGTGAGGGAAGCAAACCTTTTGCAGAAATCCACAAAAACAGCATGGGATTTGGGGACATCTTACTGGAAATACCAACACACATTTTTAACCAGAAAATAAGATAAATGGAGATAAATTGTGTAATCCTTATCATTTATTACTTAAGATTTTAAAATGTTGTTAGTCTGGTAGGTGCAGCTTCCTGTTTATTGGGGCATTAAGTTTAGTCTCAGCGGCGGCCCCTCACGTCTTCCTGGCCCTTAATGTCAGAGCGCCGTCAGCCATGGCGCTGAGGACCTAACACGCAGGAGCTTGTTTACCCGTCCCTGTGACCCTGGGAGGTGGAGGCACTGCTGTTATCCCGAGTTCTTGCTGTTTCCTGATAGAAGTCTCCTACCCAGGGTTTGAAGACCATACCTTGACGCTGGGACAGTGGGGGCATGGTAGCTTTCACAAAGGGAGAGCCTTGGCCAGCGGTCGTAAGCTGAGTCTGAAACATGCCAGACTTGACCAGACACCTTAGATTTTGAGAAAATACCGGTGTGCAGATCTGAAAGGGGTTTTTGAAGAATGTCATGGGTTCTCGCTCTGTCGTTAACACTTGTTTTTGGTAAGAGCACCTTCTTTCCCATGGACCGTTCTGAGGGCTTCTTTCCCTGGCCAGGGAGGCCGGGATGAGGGTCGCCTTCGGGGATCCCATGGGATTCATGTCTCCCTTATTTTCAGGACACATCTAGTGATGGAGACGCACCCCCTGCGTCGGCCGCGGTGGCGAGCGGTGCCCACTTGCTGGGCTTCTCAGACGAGATCCTCCTGCACATCCTGAGCCACGTGCCCAGCACAGACCTGGTTCTCAACGTGCGGCGCACCTGCCGGAAGCTCGCAGAGCTCTGCCTGGACAAGAGCCTCACCCACACGGTACTGCTGCAGAAGGACTATGAGGTGAGGCGGCGTGGGGCGCTGGCACTCGTGCTCGGGGGCAGGAGACGGCGAGAGCCCAGACACCTGTCTGAGGACCGGCACAGCCTGGTAGTGGGGTGCTGTGCACCCAGCTACTGACAGGCGGCGGGCGCTCGGGGGCCGGACTGGGGGACCAAAGCGAGAGGCTGGCCAGTGCTGGTAGTGTGCCCGGGCATGGGAGGAGGTCGTGGGTACCACGGATGTTGCTCTGGTGGGGGCAGGGGCAGGAGGGAGACATCTAGCAGTGGGATTGCCGGGTCCCGCAATGGGTGTTGGACTTCGCGTAAATTCACACGTGTGCCCAGCAGCACCGGTTGCTCCGTGTCCTTGCCAACACCGGGTATTGTGGGTTTCAGGTGTCAGCTCTTCTGACGGGTGATTGCCTTGTGGTTCGGGCTCATGTTTCCCGGGGAAGGGTGCTTCGGTGATGTGTTCCTTGAGGGCGCGGGCCACTTGTGCATCTCCACGGAAGTGGCTGTGTGAGGCTTTGCCTGCAGATTGTTGGTCTTACTCAGTTGTGAGAGTTCTTCAGATTCTAGATACAGGTCTTTTGTCAGATGTACGTATCATGGGTATTTTCTTTTGTAGTCTGCGGCTTGCCGTTTTGCTTTTTTAACAGTGTCTTTTGAAGAGTGTAAGTTCTAATATATTGAATTTTTGAGTTCATGCTTTTTGTGTTGTATTGAAGAAACCTTTGCGAAACCTGAGGTCATGAAGATTTTCTGCTATGTTGTCCTATGGACGTTCTGTACTCTGGGCTCTTACGGTTAAGTCCATGATCCTTGCCGTGTCCATCTTCATGTGTGGGGTGAGGTAAGGGTTCAGGCTCACTTTTTTACATATGGCTACTCAGTTGTTCTAGCACTGTTTATTGAAAAGGTTATCTCTTCCTCATCGAATTGCCTTGCATTCTTTGTTGAAAATCAGCTGACAACGTATCTTAAAGATAAAAATGAACCGAGGCCTGACCTTAACCCAAATTTCAGGAGACCGTGGAAGGGACTCCCAGCTGTTGTTACTGGTGTGAAGCAGTGCTGTTGAAACCTAGAACCAGGCCCCTCAGAGCTTCGGTGCTTTCCGGAAGGCCATGCCGTGCTTCCCTCCAGCCCCCCAGGGTTCTTTCTGTGGAGGAAGGGGCAGAATGCCCTCATGCAGGGCTGCAGCACAGGGTATCTGGAGCATTTAAAACGTGCATGTCTTTCACCCCCTTGGACATTGACCTCGGAAGTGGGCAGGGCCCCGGGCCGGGGGGACGCAGGCTCTCAAGGCCGTGTTGCCTCTGAAGGCCTCACTGGCGACAGCCAGGACATCTTTTGGCGCCGGGCTGCTGGGCTCGCTGTCGGCAAATTGTGGCTTGCCTGAACTGTCTGGGCCAGGCTTTTGGGGGGTATTGAACGCTGCGAAAGTGCACATGATGTGAAAGAATACAAAGCAGGTGGGGGGACCTGATGAAGGGGGTAGTTTAATAACCATAATATTGCACATGTAATTGTAGATTAATGATACCAACCCCCCCCCCAAAAAAAAAGAGAATACAAAGCAAGCTTCCAGGGCATGACTTCACTGTGTGACTTAAAAAACCCCACTAAACATAAAATTTACCACCTTCACCATTTTTCAGCATACAGTTCTACTCCTGAAGCATTAAGTACATTCACAGTGTTGTGTACCCATTGCCACTATTTACAGAAGGTTTTCATCTCCCTAAACAGAAACTGGGGACCTGTTAAGCAATAACTCCGTATTCTCTTTCCCCCCAACCTGTGGTGACCTGTGTTCCACTTTCTGATTGTGAATTCGCCTATTCTGGATGTTTCATAGACGTGGACTCTTACAGTATGTGATCTCTCGTGATATGATGTCCTCGAGGTCCATCCATGTGGTAACGTGTCAGAACTCCTTTCTGTGGCCAAAGAGCATTCCACTGGACGTGCACACCATACCTTGTTTATCCATTCATCAGCCGGCAGGCATTTGGGCTGTCCTGTCTTGGCAATTGGGGACAACGCTGCGATGAACATGGGTGTGCAGGTGTCAGTGTGCATTCCTGTTGTCCATTCCCTGCACATACTAGGAGCAGCATTGCTAGGTCACGTGGTAACTCTGTTAGCTTTCCGAGGAGACACTAAACTTTTCCCCAGTGGCATGTGCACCATTATGCACCTGCACTTCTCTGGGGACTCTTGACTGTTGGCATAAGGTAAGTGTGTGGGGAGGGGATGGGGCTCTTCCCAGGAGGGCCCCTCCTCACCTGGAGTGGGGAGCCCCTGCAGGGCCCCTTGTCTCCCGGATTGTCATGAGGGGCAGCACCTCAGAGGTGAAGGAGACCCTCGGTGCCTCCACCCCTCTCCTTGTCTCCCCACCCATCTGCCCTGCAGGTGAATGAACACAAGGTGAAGCAGCTCGTGAAGGACATTGGCCGGGAGGTCCAGCAGCTCAACCTGGCCGGCTGCTATTGGCTGCCGGGCTCCACCATCGAGCACGTGGCCCGCTGCCGCAGCCTGGTGAAGGTGAACCTCTCAGGCTGCCACCTGACCTCCCTGCGCCTCTCCAAGATGCTGTCAGCCCTGCAGCACCTGCGCTCCCTGGCCATCGACGTGAGCCCGGGCTTCGACGCCGGCCAGCTGAGTGGCGAGTGCAAGGCCACGTTGAGCCGCGTGCGGGAGCTCAAGCAGACGCTGTACACGCCCTCCTACGGCGTGGTGCCCTGCTGCACCAGCCTTGAGAAGCTGCTGCTCTACTTCGAGATCTTTGACCGCACCCGCGAGGGCGCCATCCTCTCGGGCCAGCTCATGGTGGGCCAGAGCAACGTGCCCCACTACCAGAACCTGCGGGTCTTCTATGCCCGCCTGGCCCCCGGCTACATCAACCAGGAGGTGGTGCGGCTCTACCTGGCTGTGCTCAGCGACCGCACGCCCGAGAACCTGCACGCCTTCCTCATCTCCGTGCCTGGCAGCTTCGCTGAGAGTGGGGCCACCAAGAACCTCCTGGACTCCATGGCCCGCAACGTCAAGCTGGACGCCTTGCAGCTGCCCAAGGCCTGGCTCAACGGCTCATCCCTCCTCCAGCATATGAAGTTCAACAATCCCTTTTACCTCAGCTTTAGCCGCTGCACCCTGTCTGGCGGCCATCTGATCCAGCGGGTCATCGATGGCGGGAAGGACCTCCGGAGCCTGGCCAGCCTGAACCTCAGTGGCTGTGTCCACTGCCTGTCCCCGGATGCCCTGCTCCGTAAGGCGGAGGACGATATCGACAGCAACATCCTGGAAGCGCTGGTGGCGTCCTGCTCTAACTTGCAGCACCTCAACCTCTCAGCCGCCCACCACCACAGCTCCGAGGGCCCGGGCAGGCACCTGTGCCAGCTTCTGGCCCGGCTGTGCCACCTGCGTTCCCTGTCCCTGCCAGTCTGCTCCGTCGCCGACTCTGCGCCACGGGCCGACCGCGCTCCCGCCCAGCCCGCCATGCACGCTGTGCCCCGCGGCTTTGGCAAGAAGGTCCGTGTTGGCGTGCAGTCGTGTCCCAGCCCCTTCTCCGGGCAGGCGGGCCCTCAGCCCTCCTCTGTGTTCTGGTCTCTGCTGAAGAATGTGCCCTTTCTGGAACGCCTTGAGCTGATCGGGTCCAGCTTCTCCTCTGCCATGCCGCGCAATGAACCCGCCATCCGCAACTCCCTCCCGCCCTGCAGCCGGGCGCAGAGCGTTGGGGACTCGGAGGTGGCCGCCATCGGCCAGCTGGTGTTCCTGAGGCACCTGACATTGGCCCAACTGCCCAGCATCCTCACGGGCTCCGGGCTTGTCAGCATCGGCCTGCAGTGCCAGCAGCTCCAGTCCCTTTCTCTGGCCAACCTGGGCATGATGGGGAAGGTGGTCTACATGTCTGCCCTTTCGGACATGTTGAAGCATTGCAAGCGGCTGAAGGACCTCAGGTGAGGGGGCCCTGGCTGCTCCTCCTGGCCTCTGCTGGCCCTTCAGAGGCCTTAGGGGCGGCAGCGAGGAAGTGAGTAGCTCCACCTTTCATTCGGCAAGCGTATGAGTACGTGCTGTGCGCCTGCCGAGGCAAACGAGATGCAGGCTTTTCCTCCCGGGGCTGAGTCTTGCGGGGCAGGGGCTGATGGTGCAGTGGCAGGACCCAGGGAGGCCCGGGGCTTGGGCAGGCAGCAGTTGGCAGGACCCAGGGAGGACATGCAGGGGGGCCAGTGCCTGAGTCAGTGCATCGTCCTTGTCACTGTGGCTGGCGGGGTGATCGCGCTGGAGGGCGCTGCTGTGTGCACAGTCTCGTTCAATCCTGTGGCCGCCTCACGAGGGGGCTGTTACTGTTCCCATGTAGCACAGCTGCTAAGTGGGGATCAGGAGTTGAACTTGGGGCTTTTTGCCTAACTGGCAGAAGCCCCAGAAGCTTCCAGGTATGCCGTGTGCCCCAAAGTAAGTATTCTCAGGCACCTGCCCGGTGGGCGGGACACGGCGGGAGGTGGGCGGTGGCCCAGGGGTGAAGGTGCTGGGAGACCTCGGCCAGCAGAGGGGGCTCTGATTTCCAGTTTCGGAAGGTCCCCCCGGCGTCCCACCTGGACTAGAGGGGCTAGGGTGGAGGAGATGGGGAGATGGGCTCGGGAGGGGGACCATGCTGCTGATAGGTGACAGTGACCTGGGGCAGAAGGGCAGGGCTAACTGGACATGGTGAGGGGAGGTGGGACCCGTGAGTCTCCGAGAGCCCCTCCCAGACTGTTGTCGGGCTGCTGGCAGTTTCCAGAGCCCAGACATGAAACGGATTCCCACTGAATCATGCTGTGGAGTGAAGGGTGTTCTTGGGAGGGCCCGGCATTTAAAGACTAAATCTTTGCTAACTGGAAATGTATTGAAGATCTTCATGGATCTGATCTTGAAAAATTGCACCATTTTGGGGGGCATGTGGAAGGCAGTGCAGCACAGAGAAGACAAGTAGTGACTCTGTAGCATCTCACTACGCTGATGGACAGTGACTGCAATGGGGTTGGTGGGGGGACTTGATAATGGGGGGAATGTAGTAACCACAATGCTGCTCATGTAATTGTATATTAATACCAAAAAAAAAAAAATCGCACTATTTCCCAGAAACTGCCCAAAATGTAGTGACGGCTCTGTGAGGAGGGGAGGAGGTAGCTGCAGCGCTTAGCTCAGTTAGCTGGTCTCTCTGGGAGGCCGTGGCTCGTGAGGGACATTGGGCACTGGGATACCTATGTGTGTCATTGTCCCATGACAGTAAGCGTTCACTTTGTGCCTTTGCTGAAGGCCGGGTGCCAGGCCATGGGCTCTCAGGCCCTGTCTGGTTTAATCCCCTTGACGGCCCACGAGGAGGCCGTCTTTGATCCCATGGCACAGACAGGGCAGCAGAAGCCTAAGGGAGGAGCTGGGTTCACCCAGGTCAGTCTAACTCCAGAGCTTGATCCTGGCCCTTGAGCCACGCGAAATGGAGATAAGTGTGTCCTCTGCAGGCCTCCACTGTCCCTCTCGGGAGGCATCATGTGACAGAAGCGGACCAGATTTGAATCGTTGCTGCTTACACCTGGAACCTGCCAGGCTGTGCATCCCCTCTGCACCATCTCCAAGCACAACACACACCTGGGCTTCCTGAGCCCCTCGGATCTGGGAGTGAGGGGCCCGGAATCCCACCCGGCCTTCCTAATGGCAGAGAAGGCACAGAGCCTCTGTGTCGCCTCCATGTGCCCCGGACCTGCAGCTGTGGTTCTAGCCCAAGTGTCTGCAGAGCCCCCGTCTGGGGAGAGGGTGGTTTCATGCCGTGTCCTGTGCATCCCAGTCACACTTGCCGTGAGAACCATGATGCCAGGTTTTCTGAAGCCCCCAGTTGAGAAATCTGAGTCAGAGTTGACTTCATACAAATTGTGAGCTTGGTTTGTTAAGCCCTGTAGCCTCGAGTGGGTCATGCCTGCTGGGGCTCTGGCGTGGCCTCCCTGTGGCTTTCGGAGCCTGCGAGGAGATGACACGAGATGTCACGAGGCATTAAGGATGCGTGGCCCACAAAGGTGCCACTGCCACTGCCATCCAGGGCCTCTTGGGGCCCTCTGTCCCACTCCAGGTGCAGGGTGCCCAGATGGCGGGTCTGCTCCTAGCCGCTGGCTTCCCGGGGCCTAGCATGCTGGAGGACCACAGGCTCACTCTCCACTTCCTGATTCCAGCCGCAGCCCCTCTCCCCACACACCTTGGCCTCGAAGCCCGCGTTGAGTCCTCTGTGTTAACTTCTCGGGCTTGGGCCCTCCCCCTGCCGGGTTGCGTTGGGGGATGACCGGGAGTGGAAGAGGGGCTCTGACCGCAGCAGTCGGCCCCCTTCACCTGGGCGTCCCGCTTTGCAGCCTTTCTGCCTCACGTCGGGCGTGGGTACCCGCCTTCTGGCCTCGCGTCTGCAGCCGCCAGGAGGCACCTCTCCTGTCACCCCCTGGTCTGTCTCTGTCCAGTGCCACCTCCTACTCTGCCTTCCCTGTGTCGTCACTGTCAGAGCGCTGGCCTTGAGGCAGTTGTGGCGAGTGTGTGGTCGCGGGCCACGTGTGGCTTGAAGCTGCAGCTGGGTCACAAAGTACGTTTGACAAATGAATGCCCTGGTCCGCTGTCCTGTCATCATGAACTGAATATTCCTGAACTTGGGGAGCCTGAGAAAGCAAATGCAAATTAGTTCTGGTTTAACTAAACTCAGAGCCGAGGTATTTCTGGATCTGTCATTTTTGCCGTCAGGTTTTTTTTCTTGATACTCTTTAAACTTTCCACTTTTTCCAGCTGGACTCTGGTTGATCCATTTAATCATTGTCAAGGAGTGTTTGGTAAAAGCAGGAATCAGTGAGAGTAAGATAAAGCCACACAGCCACAGGGTCAGAGAGTAAGAGCGCTCAAAGGCGGATAAGGAAAGCCGGCCTCTCTCCCAGCGCATTCATTACGTGTCTGCTGCCTGTAGAGTCGCCTGGAGATGGCAGGTGCCCCCAGTTTGTCTGGGCTGCTGGTCCTGTCACAGCAGGCCTCCACTGTCCCTTCAGAGCTGCTCTGCCTGGGTTTGGTGTCTAAGCTGGTCCCATGGGACCCATGGCTGGGGTCCCTGTAGAGTCCTCTGGGTGCAGCTGGCCTGGGGGACCTCGGGATGCATGCGCCCAAGGTCTTACCTGTAAAGTGGGGCTGTGTCGACTAAAGGAATTTGTATGTACAGGCGTGAGACCAGGGCAGGGTTGCAGGAAACACATTGCTGTCCAGCATCCATAGAACGCATGTTTGAGTACCTGTTGTGTCAGGTACTGTTCCAGGCACCAGGACACCAAACAAAACAGAGATCTTTGTCCTTGGGAAGCCTACATTCTAATGTGGGAGACAGACCACCAGTAAGTGGAAGAAATGAAGTATATGGTATGTTAGAGGGGAATGAGTGCCGGGGAGAATAGAATAGGGCAGGACTGCCGAGTGCACGGGGGCACTTAGGGTGGATTTCATGAAGAAGGTGAGATTTGAGCAGAACTCAAGTTGCGTTAGCAAAACAGAACCTGGGGCACCCTAGGGAAGCCTGCTCTGGGCCAGGCAGATGGAGCTGTGTTGGCCAGCACAGTGTCCACGAGCCACAAGGTGACTACATTTACATGAATTAAAATGAAATAAAACTAAGTGCTCAGGTCCTTAGCAGCAGTAGCCATTTTCCAGTGTGCATTGACCACACATGCTAGTGGTGCCATATTGGACAGAACACACGTGCAGTGTGCCCGCCTGCAAAGAAAGCTCTGTTGAGCGGGGAGCTGAGTTAGTGCCAGGGCCCTGAGATGGGTTGTGGCAGGTGTTTGAGGGCAGCAGGAAGCCCGTGTAGCTGGAGGGTGCTTTTGAGGGGAGAGAAAAGCAGGTCACACTGCTGTATTGAAAATAGATGGGGGTTGGGGCAGAGCAGGGCTGCGTCAGGAGGCCATGCCAGGCACTCACTGAGAGACAAGGGACGCTGGGTGGGAGAGTGGCCAGAAATGCGCAGATTCTGACTTCACAGAGAGCCTATTGGTCGGTCAGATCCGTTAATCCATGGGAGGGTGGGGTCAAGATGGCTCTAGATGGTGGCAGTCCTTCTGGCCGGAGCGGCTGACCTGGCGCGGCTTCCACTGGCTGGGGGGAAGAAGGGTAGGCAGCGTCGCTGTGCGGGGGCACACACGGGTTTGATGTGTGTGAGAGCCATCTGCCAGCCAGTTCATGGAACTGGAGGGCCCGCAGACTGGGCCTGGGGACACTCAGTAGACGTGGTCAGAAGGTGGAGGAAGAATCAGCAAAGGAGGCCAAGTGGGAGCCGTCAGGGAGGCCGAGGCTGGTGGGGGAGCCGCCAGGAAGGCCGAGGCTGGCGGGGGCGGGGAGACGTTCCAGAGACGCAGGAAGAGATGGCAGCTGCTGCTGTGGGTCCGGTTGGCTTGCTGGTGACACTGCTAACAGGTACCGGCCCCCTTGGACATTTTCAGCGCATAGATAACTATTGTCCTATTTTGCAGGTAAGGAAAGTGAGGCCCAGGGGTTAATGAGCTCGTTGCAGTGACACAGCTGTTCTCAGGCAGCTGGGACACTTCCTGCTTCTTGGGGCTGTTGGACATCGAACTGGGTGATGCAGTGTTTTGTGCCCCCGAGCGCCTTCCAGGGCGTGGGATGTGATCCTGGGGCTGAGATCTTCCTCAGGACCAGAACCGTGCATGCTGCCTGTACTCTTGTGGCTGGCCTGTGGCATTGGAGATAAATGGGTTTTGCAGGCTGGCATGAGAACCATTTGTAAAGCCTCTGTGCACACTGGGTGCTGAGAACCATGTCTGATTAGAGCTAGGTACTGCCTGTTCAGAACAAACACCAGTTTCTAAAACCCCCGCCAAATGGCCCCGTTCCTCTGGATTCCTGCCTTCTGTGGCAAGCTGAGCCGGGGGAGCTGGAGAGAAGGAAGCAGGTGGTGCCCGCCCACCTGCCATGGGTATAAGCCACAGAAAGGAAATTGTGTTCCACGCTTGGGAGAGGCTGGCGCACTGCTGTTGGTGCTGCCTCCCTGGGTAGCTCCTGTGCTTGCCAGTGGAATATTCCAGAGATGGCAGCCCTTGGGACCCCAGGCTGGCTGGCCTCACCAGCAAGGCCACGAATTTGAGCTGTGCCAGCTGGGGCTCCTGGCTGGATGCCGTGTCCACGCAGCCAGTGCCACTCCTGCAGGGAGGCAGTGTAGAACGTGACATTCTGCCGGGGCCCCGTGGCTCCGGATCTGTGGCACACCTTGGCAGCAAGAGGACTGCAGTTTGGACAGGGAAAGGCATCTTCTTTCCCAGGGCTGATGAAGGTCTGTCCTGTGGACGAGGGAGGGGAGTTACTGAGTCACTCAGCTGCCCGTGACCTCAGAACCAGGACAGTGTCTGGGTGGAAGTGAGTGGGCCCACTGGGAGTCGGGCCCACCCTGGAGGCCTGGGCAGTGCCCGGGGCCCGGCAGGTGGGCAGGCAGAGGAGAGAGGGTACCCCCCCACCAGCGCCTTCCTGTGTCCACAGAGCGGGGAGGAGACCAGGCTGCCTCTCTAGGAGCAGGGTTTGTAGGCCAGGGGTTTACCGACTGGAAGGCTGAGGCCTGGCCGGGAGGGAGAGGACTTCAGGCCCCCCAAGGCAAAGGCCTGGGGGCAGGTCTCTTCCTCCCTCCCTGCCCCAGCGGCAGCCGCCTGTGCCGGGTGGGGCCTGGGGGAGGCATGGATGCCCCAGCTGCCCGCCTGCCCGTGCAGCCGGGGATGGGAGCAGGGCAGTCTCACCAGGCCATCCCCCGTGAACACCTGTGTCAGGTGGCTTCCTTCAGAGTGGGAGCGTCTGCGAGTGGCTGGCTAGTGTTTAAAATTGTGTATGTGCAGAAACCGTCGCTCACTCGTCCTGCTCGGTCTGCCGCGGAGGAGGTGGGCCCCCCTCCTCGCGGGAAGCGCAGGCCCGCATCGCCACCTAGTGGCCGAGGCGGCGTCTGCTGCTCGCCTGAATTTCCTGTCGCAGCTGCCTCGCTGCTCAGCGGTCATGGTTCTGGACTTCCTGATCCTCATTTGCTCGTAGGACTTTTCTCTAGATAATTTATTTTTAAAAGATAGAACCAAATAGTGTGTTCAAATATTTTCTTGAGAAAAATCAGCTTTTCGAAAAGTTCACGTCCATGACAAGGACGCCACTTGCTCTCTGGCTCTGTGTGATGCAGGTCACCCCCTGTCCTTGGCCGGGGTGAATCAGGGCCCCGCACAGCCACCTTTGGTCTCTGAGAGGTGCGCTCTCTGCTCACGGCTCTGATCTCATTCTTTAGGGGTGCGAGAGGGTCTGGCTCTGAAGCGGGGCATCCCCTCGCATCTCCTCCCTCGGAGCTGTGGCCGCCTCCTGCCGCCCCAGGACTGCTGGTAGGGGGGTGAGCGTGAGACTTTTTGAAATCATACCCCAGAAGGACTGCATTCCCCCCACAATCTCAGTGTCAGGAGCTTATTAGAATTTCTACTTATATTTAATTAGAGTGAAACTAAAACCCACTCCCATTAGCCGCCCTTCAGTGAGTGGGGGCTCCCTCCCGGAAAGGTCGGGATAGGCCCTCCCGGTGCTGCAGGACGTGCTGTTGGTCACCTGCTCTAGGTAGCTGGCAGCTGCCTTTTCCTTAAAGACCCCATTATAAAATCCCTTCTCTGCCCTGTGTTTTGTACCCAGCGTCAGGGTGGTAGACACGAAGCACAGGACTTATGTGGGTCTTACTTGGCCTCGAGGACTGGGGGCCGCCTGTGACCGCCCTCCCTCAGGTCCTGGGTGGGTCAGCCCCTAGGGGGTCTCTGCGTCCAGAGTTCTTAGATCTCCCTCCACCTGGGGACTGGGGCTTGGATGGGGACGGTGTGTCCCCAGCGCAGGCCCACTGCCTTGTGGGGGTGTGTCTGTGTGAGCATTTCTCGTTCCTCCTGGAAACTTCCCTCCTTTTATGATGAGAGCCCACAGCTACTGAACACCTCGGGCCTGGCCTCCTGTGCTGATGGAGAGAAACCAGCCTCAGGGCAGCCCTGGGTCTCTCACAGAGGTGGGAGTCCTGCCGGCCTTCCCACCCAGGGGGTCTGTCTGCCCCATGGGCAGGGCCTGACTCAGAGAGACCCAGGGGCCCCGACCTGACGCCTGTTTCTGCAAGAGGGATTTTCATAGTGCTTAGGCCTTGGGGAAGAGTTGCCTGGCGGATTTGCTTGGCTGGACTTGGGGGAACTGGGAACCCCACACACGGCGGGGTCCTTGTAGTGGGGTGCTGTCTTGGGCCTGCCTTCTGGGGAGGGCCGAGTCCCCACCATTACTTCATGAAGTCTGCCAGGGGCCCTGGCGGCTCCTGGAGAAATAACCCTGCCTGATGCCTGGCAGCCACCCTTGTGAAGTCCTCGCTTTTAGTCCGTTTCAGACATAGGCGACCAGGGATGGGGGAAGCGCGTTAGCGGAGGGGAAGGACCTTCCTCGCGATTCGCCCCCCTCCATGTGCTTCTTGCCCTCCCTGCCTCCAGGGGTGGCGGGGTTGCCTGTGGTTTGGGCCCAGCCCCTGTGGGCGGCTGGGGTCCCCGCGTTGGGTGGTTCGTGCCCTTGAGCTGCGGCTTCCCTCAGTTGGGCCCCAGTCCCCGACAGCCATGGCCTCTCCTCCCCAGGGCTGCCATTGTGCTCTGGGCAGACGCTTCACTGGCCTGTCCCGCTGTGTGCCAGCCTGAAGCTGCTCTGGCTGGGTGACCGGTGACCCTCTCAGAAGTCAGAGCAAGCTTTTTGAAAGGGCAAGTGAGACACGTACATGTCTGAGTGGGACGGAAGGCCTGCCCAGGCTGTGGAGTTAGGAGGTGTCTCCACGCCTTGCTCTGCTTTCCAGGGGTGATCGTCCTGAACAGCTTCGCGTGTGTTTCCTGGGGGAGAACTTTGCACGGACCGGGGACACGCTGACCTCTGCCCACAGGCTGTCTCGGTGTTCCTGTGTAACAGTGCGGAGAGGTGTCCGTGCTGTTTGCCCTCGGCTCCGTCTCTCCTTGGCTCCTGTGTCTGCCCTGGAGCGGCTCTGATGAGTGCCCACAACTGCATGGCTTACAAAAAAAGAAATGTACTCTCTCAGCTTTGGAGGCCGGCAGGCCATGTCAACGGGTCGACGGGCTGGTTCCTTCTGCAGCCCCCGCTCCTGGCGACTGCTGGCATCCCTTGGCTGTGGACGCGGTGCTCCAGCCTCGGCCTCCGTTGTCCTGTGGTGATCTCCCTTGTGTCCCTGCGCCGCTGTGCCTCCGCATGGCCTTCCTATAAGGAACTGGTCCTTGGGTCGGACCCCACTGTGATCCCGGGTGATGTCACAGCAACTCAGCTGCACCGTCAAAGACCCTGTTTCCCACTGTGGCACATTCACAGGGGAGTTAGGACCACCGCCTCTCTTCTGGGGGACACAGTTCATTTCCCCTCCCCATCCTCCTAGGCTCCACCCTCCTCCAGCCGTGGGAGCCCCTGGCAGCCCCTGGCATGCTGTTAGCTGGCCCCTGCCCCTCTGCTCTTCCCCACTGCTCATTCCCAAGGGCTCTTGGGGCCTGTGGCCAAATGTCCTGCCGTGAATCCAGGCATCTTCTTGTTCCGCAACCAAGTTTCCAGGAGGAAACTGAACTGTCCTTTCAGCTTTCCTTGGCACGTCCCACATTGTGTCCCCCGCTTCACTGCATCCTTGAAACTGCCCTGTCCTCTCTGCGGTCTGTCTGGGAGCATAGATGCCCGAAGGAAGGGTTGGAATGTTGTCCTCCGCTGTGCTCTCTTGGGTCCTCCTCTTTGTCCCTGTGGCTAGAGCCTCGTGCAGACTCAGGGCACCTCCTTCCAGCTGTGCTGAGACCCTACCCTGGTGGCCTGGGTCCAGTTTTCTAAAATAGGACCGGCCTGGTGGGGAACCCTTCAGTCTTTGTTGTCTGCAGCTGAAGTCTTAGCTTCTTAGCCAGGCCCCTCACCCTCAGCTCCCACTCTGGCCTTGTAGCCGAAGGGCCTCACCTGGCTCAAGTGCCTCCTCCTCCCCACCCCAGCCTCTCCCGACCCGTCCTGCAGTGGCTCTTCCTTCACCGTAGGTGAGCAGTGCTGTGGGTGTCTGTCCCTCGGCGGACCGGCCCCCCGCGGGCAGGGGCCGCGTCTAAGTGCGTCTCTGCATCTCTCCGCCCAGCATTCCAGCTTCTGAAGGAAGAGGAGTGCCCAGCAGGTGGGCCCCTAACAGTGGCCGGGCTGCCTGTGCACGGTGGCTGGCTGGTAGCATCAGCCTGCTGGCAGGTCTGCCCCCGAGCCAGGATCTCTGAGGGAGACCCCCTTGGGTCCGAGTCGTCACCGGGTGCTCCAGGGGACTGTGGTGTAGACAGGTGTCGGCCGGCGGGTCTGGGCCGTCCTCAGCTCTCAGACATGCCCGGGGCTCCACCCAGGGCCCTGCACAGGCTGCCCAGGCCGCCCCGCCCGACCGTCTCACGCTGTGCTCTCCCCACAGGCTCGAGCAGCCCTACTTCAGCGCCAACGCGCAGTTCTTCCAGGCTCTGAGCCAGTGCCCCGCGCTGCAGCGCCTGTGCCTGGTCTCCCGCAGCGGCACCCTGCAGCCTGAGGCCGCGCTGGCCTTCATGTCCCGCTGCCTGCACGTTGTCGTCTGCCACATGTTCACCGGGGAGTCGCTCGCCGCCTGCAGGAGCCTGCAGCAGTCCCTCCTGCGAAGGTGAGTGGGTGCGGTGGGGCGGGCCTGGGCACAGAGGCCTGCTCGTCCTCCCTCCCTCAGGCTTCTTCCGGAGTCCGGCAGTCACTGTTTGGATCCAGAAATGCCGGAGGGTGGGCCGATGACAGAGGCCGCTTCCTCGCACAGCGGCGCCTCGCGTCCCTGGCCACGCTCTGCCGTCCTGCTGGGGTCCTGCGGCTTCCGGAAGGGGCCGCTTGGGCTCCCGCAGCTCGGTTATGGGCGCGGGGACAGAGCGGCGCCTGGGGCTGCTCGGGCTTGGTCACGTTTCCCAGGGGGCCTTTCTCTTCCGCGGTCTGACTCGGAGCCCCCTCATGCTTGGTCGTCGCGACTCCTTAACCCTCTTGTCTGTGACAGTCCCTAGTCTTTCCTGGTCCCTCGTGACTTCGACACTTCTGAAGAGCGCTGGCCAGGTGTTTGGTTGAATGTCCATCGGTTTGGGTTTGTCTGGCACATTTTGGCCAGAAAATCACAGAGGGGATGCCATGTCCTCAGCGTGACCCATCAGTGACGGGTGTTGTCACGTCTCTCACCCCTGGTGACGTTAGGTGGCGTCTGAGGTTCCTCCACTGTGAAGCCACTGTTACTCCCTTTCTAACTAATAAACATGCTGTGGGGAGATACTTCAAGAGTCTGGGGGTACCCTGTCTCTTGTCAGACCTTTGCACATTGACTTAGCACCCAGCCATGGATCTCGTCAATAGCAGTTGTTTGGTGTTTGGCTGATGATGGTTTTCTGTTGTCTTCATTCCTCCTCCGTTTGTTAGTATGAACTCTCCTGTGAGAAAGCTGTCCCTTCTCCCCATTTATTTATTTATTCAATTATTTTCTTACCTCAGTGTGGACGTGTGGATGTTGACTTCATGCAGGAGGTTCTAGTCTGAGGATGCTGTGCACGTTCGTGTTGTTACACAGAGTGTTCCGGATTTGGCTGTGGGGTTGAGCCCTGTGCCCTTACATCAGTCCCCGTCCTAGGCATTCCAGGCTCATCTTAATCGTCTCTGCCCCAGCCCTGGCATCAGCGCCCTGCCTCCACGGAGCCTGGTCCATTCCATTGGAGAGGGAGATTAGAGACCAGGCTTGGGGTTTTAGGTGGGCTCACTGCTGCTGGGGTGTTACTGCCTCCAGGCCCTTCGGTGGACGGAGTACGAAACTGATCTCTGTATGTCCTGCCCAGCAGTACAGGGTTCCGTCCATCTGCGAAGGCCTGGCCCTCCTTACCCACAGTGTGCTGGCTGACTCGTTCAGTCCTAATGTGTGTGTGAGGCAGTTTGGGAATGGCCGGCCGTCCTCCCTGGGAGAGACAAGTCTGTGACCTGGAGGAGAGTATTTGTGTACGTTCTTGTCTCATCCTCACCGTCTCCGGTCTGAACGCTGCTTTCCAACGTCACGTAGGATTGTACTTTGCTTCCCTGCATCCTTCGGTGTGAGCAAATTGTTTGTAAGACAGTCAGGTTCATCTATTACTGCTTTTATATTCCATGGTGCGTTCACTCCATGTCCTGGTAGATTTTATTTATTTTTTTTGTATGCAAAAAATGTGCTTGGAGAAGAGCCACCCACGGCCCGTGCCTCTAACCCTCCCCCCCCGGCCACCACCCGCCCCTCGCCAGCCACGCAGTTCTCACCTGATCTTTCTGTGTTTCTGTTGCGCAGACAAGCAGGTATGGAATACTTACTCAGATCCCTGTCTTTTTCATACGTAGTTTGTTTTTTCACTGAATGATGTATGTCTTGGAAATCACATCGCCTCAGCTCACGCAGCTCCTGCTCATTCCTCTTACGGCTCCACATTCTCTCCCGCAGTAACATACAACCGCAAAATTCACCTGCTTTTAACTGTTCTTTCTAAACTGTTTTTAAGCGTCTACTTCGGTAGCACTGAGTGCATCCATGTTTTTGGGCAGCCGTCACCATCGTCCTTCCACGGAACTCACCATCTTTCCTATCTGGGACTCTGTCCTCACTAAGCTCTCACGCCCCATCTTCCTGCCCAGCCCCACCCCCCAACCCTGGCGCCCACCATCTCCTTTCTGTCTCTGAATTTGATGACTCCAGGGACCTCATAGAAGTGCAGCCATACAATATTTGTCCTTTTGTATATGGCCCTTTCAGCATTCTTTTCGAAATTTAAGAAGCTTAAAAAATAGAAATAAAGGATTATCCTATATTGATTGAAATAAAGCCCCTTTAACTCCCTGAACCTACCAATATGGGTTTGCTTTCTGAATCTTTAAAATGCATCCCCAAGTACCCATGAGAAGCAGTGTTCTGTTTCGGTGTGTCCGAACCTCGGTTGCCGTGTGATGTCGCCCCTGGGTGTGCAGACTGGTTTCCATCAGGCATTGTTCGAGATCTGTCGTTTTCTGCTCACGCAGGGCTCCTTCACTCCTGTAGGCGCTGTGTGTAGTAATCCTTCAGACAGATTCATTGCATTTTATCTTTCAAGCTATTGATGGATATTCTGGTTGTCTCCTCTGTCCCAGTGAATATCCTTGTGTGGCTTTGTTTGTGT
The DNA here is from genome assembly GCA_029783875.1 of Phataginus tricuspis. Lineage (NCBI taxonomy): Eukaryota > Metazoa > Chordata > Mammalia > Pholidota > Manidae > Phataginus > Phataginus tricuspis. The sequence goes on from JAQQAC010015366.1 coordinate 3,203,008, forward strand.
CAGGCAACAGGTTCCCAGAAGTGGCACTACCCAGGCGTGTTCAAGAAAATGCCAAAATGCTCTCCAAAGCCCTGCTTCCCCTAGTGGGGTGGGAGAGTTCTTGCCCCACGGCCTTGCCCCATTCCGTGGTGCTGTCAGACTTCCCAGTTTCCTGGGTCCTCCATGCCTCCTGAGCTTGGGTCTCATCTGTTCCCAGCAAGGAGCATTTGGCGTGTTTATTTGCCAGGTTGCATCTTCTCGTCTTTGAGCATCTGTTCGGATCCCTGACTTTTCTGTTGGATTTCTTAGGAGAGGGAAAGGGAAAAGCTCGAGGCCAGTGCTTCCCAGCGGCGTGCTCGGCTGCAAGAGGCTGGGCTGCGGCCCCTGACTCGGTGGGCCCACGGCATCAGGTCACCCGAGGCTTCTTTTCTCCTAGTTTTTCCTGCCGACAGTGTCACCATTGTTTTGGGCTGCTATCATGAGTGTAGTGGCATCTTTGCCACCCCGGTACTGCCAAAGCTTCTCTTTAAGTCTGTGTCTTGCCCTGTACCGTGGTCTGAGGTCTCAGGCACCAAAGCCTGTTGGTTCATGTGTAAAGTGCAGCCAGGGGTGCTTTAAGTGGTGGCTACGAATCTCCCCAGGGACCGCCACACATGACCTTGACTGCTGTGTGTGCCAAAGGCTCAGGCCTGTAAGCACAGACGCCACTTGTGTGTTAACTAATAAGTTGCCGGATACTTTGGTCAGGTGTGTATTTGCCGTCCCTCCAGCAGGAAACGGTGAGCTTGGTTTTGCCCAAAATTTGTGGGCGAGCAGTTGGTTTGACGTGCTGTTCACCGGCTCTCCTTCAGTAGAATGCCCCAAATTGCATGGCCTCTTGTACCCGTGTGTTCCTCTGTAGCCCACCACTCTCCCCCAGGTGGGCTGTGTGAGGGCAGTGAATGTCAAGTGCTAATCCTTTCAGGGCTCCTGAGCTTCTAACATACGCTGGGAGGGTGGGGGTCGGGATCTGCGTCTCCAGTCACTGCCTGCAGTTACCTGACATGGGACCACTCACCTGCCTTGGGTTGGCCTCAAAGGCGGAGAATATTGTGGGGCTGCGGGGGTGCCAACAGGCCTTGTCTGCAGCCATCCGGGAGAAGAGGTTTTAAGCCAGCAACCTTAACCTTTCACGTCTATGCCGAAGGCTTTGGAAGTGCAAAGATTTTTTTTTTCTTTTTATAATACGAGAGAAAAATATTTCTTAATTTTAAAGACTTTCATATATATACTTAAACTTTACCATTTTAAATATCTTTAAGTGTACAGGCACACCTCATTTTATTGTTCTTCACTTCATTGTGCTGTCCAGGTACTACCCTTTTTATACATCGAAGGTTTGTGGCAAGCCTGCGACGAGCAGGTCTGCCAGCGCCATTTATCCACCAGCTCTCGCTTACTTCGTGTCTCTGTGTCACACTTTGGCAACTCTCGCCATATGTCACACTTTTTCATCACTACTCAGTTTGTTACGGTGTCTGTGATCAGTGACTACAGCTTGCTGAGAGCTCAGGTGACGGTGAGCCTTTTCAGCAATGAAGTATTTTTTAAGTTAAAGTGTGTATATTATACACACCTTACTACACTCCAGTGCAGCATAAGCATAACTCTGATGTGCACTAGGAAACCAGAAATACTTGACTCACTTTATTGTGCTACTTGCTCTATCGTGGCGGCGCCAGGCCCGCCGTCTCTGAGATGCGCCTGTACAGCGGCAGCTGCATGGAGCACATTCACTGTGTTGTGCGTCCGTCACCGCCACCTCCCTCCCAAACTGACACTATACCCGTTAGCCCATCCCCTCCCCAGCTCCTGGGAAGCTTTGTGCCGCTTCCTGTGTCTATAAACTGATGGGAAGATCTTTTAAGTCTGTTTTGTGACTTTGCACTCGGCTTAGGTTTAGAAGTAGTGGTATGTGGGTTCTCCCTCGTCGGGGATCCTCTCCCCTCCTCGCCCGTTCGGGGCCTTTGTAAAGGTGTGGTCTTCCTGCCTGCAAACGAGGGCCCCATCTCCCCTGATGAGCGCGCGTTCCTGGAGTTGGGGCTGGGCTCAGACACCCAGCGTTTGAGTGCAGGCAGGAGGAATGCGGCCAGGAGAGAGCGTGGCCCCAGCGGGTGGTCTGGGGAGTGAAGCGTTTGGCGACCTTGCGGCAAGTGCTGCAGGACTCCTGGAATGGAGGCGAGTGTGGAAGCTCCCCTTGCTCCTCCAGCGTTCTGTGTCCTCAAGGGGGGGCGGGGAGGTGACTGAGAGGAAACGCCCCTACCCCCAGTCACAGAATCCCCAGAGGAGCCGTCGGCCAGGAGGTCTGCTCTGGCAGCACGTCCGTTGTCTTTGTGGTCTGCTGTAGGATTTCTCAGGAAAAAGCCTAGCTAAGGATTTCCTCTCCCTGGTTGTAAAATAATATGTGTTTATAATACCTCTAAATACTTAAACTATGTGTCAGGTTATTTTTAACTGAGAGCTCCTCATGGTTCCACCAGCCAGAGATCACTGTGGCCAGCAGACCCAGGGAGGAGTTATAGGGTTTTGTACTCTGATTTTTTTAATTTAATACTATATCATGGGTGTTTTTTGGTGTCAATAAGCTTTCAGCTGTTTGGTACCCAGCGCGTGGATGGCGTGGTTTCTGGTGGTTTCTCGTCTGGCGTCAAGCTAAGTCTGTCGTGTGCCATTCGCTCTCTTTATTTTGGACCTTGAGTTTTCTCGGTTTGGAACCTGGGTGACGCCCAGGTGTTGGGGAGGGGTGCCCGCCGCTCACCGTCTTGCTGTCCTCCTTCCGTGAAGTGGAGCTGAGACCTGCTGGTGGGTTTGGCTTTTGGGGGGCTGGATGGAATACAGGCTGTACGGTGTCAGGCACATGCACTTCGTGTTAGAGGGCAGGGGTTTGGGAACCCTGCACGCTCCTCCTCTGCCTGCTCTCGGCCCACTGGGCTGGCAGCTGGCCAAGGAGGAGGCAAAGGCTGGTGTTTTCAGGTGCCAGGACTGCTGGGAGGAGTATTGGCATGTCCTCACCCTCGCCGGCTTGCCGCAGGTCACCGCATTCCCAGGGGCTCCTGCTCTGGGGAGCTGACGCCTCCCTGGTGGACGTGTTCTGCTGAAGGGCTTGGACTGGCCCGTCGGCCCCTCCTGGTGCTGAGAGCCAGGGGCTCTGAGACCCGTGCGGTACGCTGCCTGTCTCAGCCCTGAAGGGTGGCCTCCTGCAGAGGCAGGGACCAGCTTTGGTGCTGCTGCTTTTCCTGCTGTGTGTGCACAGGGGCCTTCTCCAAAGCAGGAACCTCGGAGGGCACCCAGCACTCAGAAGAGCTGTGCTTGTGACAACACAGGGTCCCAGCAGTCTTTTCCCACCACAGTGCTGGGGGCCAGTTGATTGGACTTGGCACTAAACGCCAGGCCCTATCCTAAGCTTCTCTTTCTCTGTCTCCATTCTGCTCACAAGGTCCCTCTTTGCCTTGCCTCTTCCTGCCTGCAGCCTGGCCTGTCCTCATGGCCTGTCCTTGTGACCTGTTGCTGGGCTGGGCTCTCCTTCCTCTGGCCCTGGGACCACATACCACATGCTCCTTAGGGCACCATAAGTATTATGTACCATAATATTTTCCCCCAAATATTATTATTGTCTTTGCATACCCCTTTAGATCATGATTTTTTGAGGGCTAGTGTGCGATCACTTTTCTTAGGCATCTCTGAATCCCCTAGTACAAGCCAGGTCCAGTGCTGGTGGCCCTGGTGGACGCTGGTCATGGCCAGTTTGGGAGAGCTGTTGATTGCTAATGCTCAGTGCATGCTCTTTGACCAGACTTCAGGTAGGCCTTGTTAAGTGGACTTCCTGGGTGGAAGCTGGGCAGTCTCTCTGTGCCGCGTGTCCCAGGCCCGTGGCAGGGCCCACTGAGTGCCTGGTGCCAGTTGAGGGCTGCCGACGGAGCTCTTGGCCTGCAGAGCCGAGAACCTGGGTGGCCCCTTTTTGTGTGCGTCCCCAGCAAACATTCTTCAGCCTCTGCCCCGGGTCCCCTGTCCTGGATGCTGGGGGCTGTGCCAGCGCCTCTTCCCTGAGCCCTCCCTGTGTCGCAGCACTGTGCATTGCCTCTGTTGTTCACACCCTGTGAGGCACACGCCATTAGTCCTGGTGTGCAGATGGGAAACAGGCTCCACCAGGTGGGGCAGTAGTGCCGTCAGGACCCCAGCTCTGGAAGGGTGGGAGTTTATGTGCAGAGGGGAGAGGGGCACCCACAGCCCCCGGAAGGCCATGCTGCATGCTGCGCAGGGCACTCCGGGGCTGTAAGGGCATCTCGCCCTCACCCTGAGCCCCTCATGTCCTGATGAAGCCCACAGGGTAGACCCGGGGCTACCGAGAGCCATTCTTCTCCAGCCGTGCTGCGGGCAGGGCCGGGATGCAGCTTCAGAGATAAATGGGGAGACGCCTTGGTGTGTGTCTGTGCGGGCATCTTCCTGGTGGCCTTTGCTGCCTGCGCTTGCCTGTGGCACCTTCTGCCCACAGTTGTCTGCAGTGTGTCCCCCACCGTGGGTCTGCCCAGCATGGCCTGCAGAAGCCTTTCCTGGCCGGGAAGCAGCACTGGGCAGCGCAGGGCTCCGCTGTGCACAGGCGACCCGCAGGCGGTCCTTCCCCTCTCTGCAGCCTCGTCAGGCCTTGGCCGAGCGCAGTCGGGTCCCAGCTGCCTTTCTGCAGGTTCCCAGCAGGTGGCGCCGTGGCTCGGTAAGCGGCACTCCCTGAGCTCACCTGCTTTCTACCCCGTACCTGCATCTGCCAAGGACAGGCTGAGTCTGCCGCCACTTCTCCTGAGAACTTTCTTTTTCTCACCCCCCCCCGCCCCCCTCCCCCCGCCTCAGGCTGAGAGCGTTACTGAGCGGAGCACGCAGCCGGCCTCAGACGGTTCTGCTGCCCACCTGCCAGCTCACCTGGGTGGCACCGAAGTCTTGCCTATTTCTCTGTGACTCAGCCAGCTGAGCTCGCGTCTCGTTGCAGCCCTGCCCCTGGGAAAGGGTCTCCTCTTTCGGGGTCAGTGTCCTCTGCGCAGTCCACACCTCTGTCCTGCCTGCGGGTCCGTCCCAGCGGCTGGTTCCCAGAGCCCCTTCTTGCTGTCCTGTCCTTTGTGGGTTTGGGCCTGAGACCTGCCGCTCTGGACCCCGGGTCCTGGGTGTGGGTCCGCACCCGCCTCTCAGAAAGACTGGCCTCAGGCGGGCTGCCTCGACCCCCATCCTGTCTGGCCCAGGAGGCAGTCGCCACGGTGAGAGGTGATGTGTGTCCAGCCGCCCAGCATCCCGGCCGACATTAATTCTCTGTCGCGACTTCATTCTTTCAAGTTTGAGACTTAACCCTCTTGACCTTTTTGTGACCTTGTGTGGCAGGTAGCCTCGCCTAGGTTTGGGTTTGGGGTTCTTTCTTCTGCCTCTTCCCCCTTTTGGTGGCCCCAAGGCTGTGTCTGGACTTAGACTTTGGGACAGTGCTATGCAGGGAAGCGGCTCCTGTGGGCCCAGCAGGGCCCCCCTGGCCTCCCCAGGGAGCAGGGTGGCTGTCCTGCCTCCCCCGCTGGGCGCTCCTGCTGTGGGAACACCCCCGGCTCATCGGGTGTGGTGTTCGCTCCCGGCTCCCTCCTGGCCTCAGGGGCTTCCTGACCCTCTGTCTGCGGCACTCCGTGTCTCTCCTGTGTCGCCTTGTCCCAGCCGACTCAGGAATGTCCGGCCACCCTGCCAGAGCCTGCCCACCGTGGGGGCCGTGTAGCCCGCTCAGCCTGCTGGGACCGACGGGCTGGGCCGCAGGCTCTCCGCTCTCGTCTCTGCGCTGTGCAAGCCTCCCCTGCTGCCCACTTTCCCAGACACTGCATCGGTTGGGGACCCCCTCCAAGGGGCCTTCCGAGCTTTTCTGATTCTTACCGATGCCTCCATTCCCCTTCCTGAAGGTTCTGGGCGAGGCCGCGGCACCCAGAGGCTGGCCAAGGGCCGTGTCAGCACTCCGGCTCCCTGTGGTTTTCCGCACACAGCGACAGCTGGCTTGGTCCATGTGGCCTGCTGCTGAGGTCGGACCCGCCTCGCACCCTCAGGCCCCACAAGCCAGGCTCACCTCCTGGCCCTTCGTTCACTGGCTCTGTGACTTTGAGTGAACTGCTTCCCTCTCTGAGCCAAGCTTCCCGTCTGTGAGAGAGCAGCCACTCCCGTGCCTCCCACGCTGCTTGACCTTCTGGCGATGGCATTGCTGCCGGCTCTGCTGCCCTGGTGGCTGTTTCACGGGGGTCCCCCTGATGGTCGTGTCTGTGCCTTCTCCCCCCCTTGCAGGCGGGGGCGCCCAGCTTTGTGAGGTGTGGGGATGGCTGTAGTCATCCTGCGAGTAAGCTGCCAGCAGGCATCGGGTACGGAAGGGCCACTCTGCCTCCCGTGGTCTCCCACGGTGACCCCACCGAGTGGCTCGGCCACCGCAGAGAGGCAGGCAGGTGGGGTAGCCAAGTCGTGTGCCCTGACTTCCCCGTCTGAGATGAGGACATGCTGGTTCTGAAGCTCAGCTAAGGGTTTCCAGAAGGTGGTGGCATTCCCCATGCCAGCACTCTTGGGGGGGCCTCGTCTGCCCCTGGTCTTTCCAGGCCTTTCCATGCTTACCGTCGGCCTGAGGGGCCTGGGATGGGGCACTGCAGCCTCCTTTCTCGGGAGTGCCTTGGGCAGGGGCTGGTGCGACTTGGGCCCAGCATCCCACTGGACCGGGTCATATCTCCGCCTCTGAGGCCCTTTCTTCCCCCGAGCAGTCCTGGGGTGTGTTGCCCCGCCTGGTCTTAGCCGGCGAGGCCTGTGGGCCTGTGGGGTCGGCAGGCAGCGGCAGCAGCAGCCCAGGCGGAGAGGAGGCGGGCCCCTAGTCCCCGCAGCTGGAGGAAATGGCTCCCCACCGCGGCAGCCTGGCGGCTCCCCAGCTCGGACCGCGCTCCCCGGCCTCCTGCTCACAGGTACCACTTAAGGCCCAGAAAACCCACAGGGCTTGTCTGTGTTCGTGTTCTGTGAACTTGTTTAGAAATGAGTAAAGTTTACAGATGGAGCGATTAGTTGTTTAAGTCTGGGAACACTGGGAGCTTTAGAATTGAAAGTGGGTTTTAAAATATGGAATTAGCACTGTTCTGTAGCCTAAATTGCTGCTGAAGGGGCAGTTGAACTTCATTGCATATCGCCTTGGCTCACAACTGTCTCCTGGTGTCTGGGGCGGATTTGTCCTTCCCGCCTGGAACGCCAATTTGCAGGGGTCGCGGGAGAGGAGCTGGCAGGCCTCAGGCTGGGCGCTGTGGGCCGCCCCATGACCATCCAGTAGGTGGGACAGGGAGGAATGTCGGGGGCCTGCCTGTGACCCCCCACCCCTCCTGGTCAGTGTGGAAAATGCTCACTGACTAGACAAGGCGCAGGTCAGTCTCCAGGACCCTCGGTGGCTGGGGCTGTACGTGCTGGCCGGCAGGAGACCTCTGCCCAGCACCAAGGACTCTTTCTTGGTGGCCTTTCTGGCCATGAGGGGAGGATTGTCGGCCTTGGGCCCCCATGGGCTTAGTGGGGGGCCCGGGAGGCGCGCCACCCCCCCACACACAGCACAGCATCTGAGTTCCGTGAGCCTTTGGTGGATGGCCCCTCATCAGCGCCAGGCTGGCTCTGTTCTCAGCCACCATCCACCTTTGTGCTTCTTGAAGGTAGTCATTAAGGTGGTTTTTATAAGAAGTCTTACTCCTTTGGCTCTAAAAGACCTTTATTTTGTGGGGGAAGAGGCTGTCAACCTTAGTTTTGTTTCTAGTTTCTCAGGCAAAGAAACACACGCAGCAGGTGTTTCTCAGGTGATCAGGCCAGTTCTCCTCGTTTTGCTGCCCCTCAGGAGGCCTTTCCAGCTCCGCAGTACCTGCAGGCCGGGCCTGGAGGCTTGGCGTGCCTGGTGTCCTACCTGTGCTCATGCACGGGGCTGGCCTCGGAGCTGGTTCAGTGTGGTGGCTGCCCAGGGCGCGCCTTCCGGAGCCCTGGCTGCTTGTGCCGGCGATGAGCTCGGAGCTCAGTGTGCCCGCCCCAGCCAGTTCTCTCGGCTCCTCTGAGAGGCCCACAGGCAGAGGAGACATGCTTACAAAATCAAGGGGCCCTGTAGGTCCGAGAGTCCTCCTGGTTGGTCAGTCCAGAGCAGCGTTCTCCTGGCCCAGAGGGGGTTGGAGGTCAGCTGGCCCTTCACTGTGGCCCTAATTGGTGTCTTGAGTCCATTGTAGGCTTCTTTTGAGGTCTAAAAATATTTGTATATTTTGACCCTAACCCTATTACTGGGATTTATTCTGAGGAAACAGTTAAAAACTCAGAAATAATGACTGTATTAAATGGTGCTTATTGATGTAATAAAAAAGGAGTTCCTCAATTGTGTCTTTCCGGGGAAATGGCTAAATAGATATGAAGCCCTGCTGGCCGGACAACGCCGTAGGGACAGATGGGCACTGGGGCCTGGGGAGTGCTGGGCATTTTATTCCTGTTGGGCGAGTGGATGGAGGGTCCCGACTGCCTCGTGGTCACTTCGCATCTTTAACGTAGAGATGTAAGGAAATACAGCCAGCCTGCCTCAGATTATATTTTGACACATCACCTCAGCCACCTCTGGAACAAGTATGTGAAATATAAGAGGATAACACAAAATAGGGAGACAAGGATGAGGCGGTGGGCAGGGCCCACGGCTGGTGCCCCACAGGACGGGAGGGATGCCAGGTTGGAGCAGCGGGCCGGGCAGCACATGGCCTGCACTCCACACATTTCTGTAATACTCTCTCTAAACAAAGAAACAAAAAATATTTTCTGCTTCGTGGAACACTCAGAGACTACATTTTGGGTAGCTGAGGCCCCATTTTAGATACCCTTGCTTGTCTTTTAACAGCCTCAGGTAGAAATTTGTCCTCAATGCTGTACATTCCTTCAGCCATTATGAATAGCAAAGAGTCAGCATAGTTCAATTTTCCTTAAACTCTGTCTTTTTGGAGGCCCTGAGGGAATATCCGCAGACCCCCCCGGGAGGGGCTGGCCTTTCTGGGACGCTGGCTCCTGTGGGTCCTGGTCTCCGCGGGGATTCCCCCTGCACGCCCGCCCCGTTGGCAGCTGCTTCTTGCTGCCTTTCGCAGGCGCTGGGCCTCAGGGTGGGCAGGCAGGTCTGCGTGGGCTCTGGAGAGCTCACCTCTTTTGCCTCCAGGGGAGATTCCTGGCTAAGAATTTGCACAATTCCAGGGGAACAAGGGCTCCCACCTTGTGTCGCCGCTGGTGCATGGCCCGTACCAGCCTTGCTGCCCAGGACAGTGCGGGGTGTGGCTGAGGGCAGCGCAGGGCCTGGGGGGCACACCCGGAAGCCCCCGTGGGGGCCTGCATGCCTGTGCCCAGAGGGGAACCTCTCGGGCCCAGACTTTGCCCTCGGCCCTTCATTCCCGGCTGCAGAGAGGTCCTGAGAGGTGGCCTGTTCTGCTCTCAGTACCAGCCTGGCTCCTAAATGTGAGTAGCCGGGAAGAGTTTTATGTCATTGCTTCTATTTACTTGAATCTCAAACTATATTGGTTCTACAAAAATACAGTATATCACGTACACCAGTCACACAGAACCCCCGGAGCACACGAGCCCCGCACAAGCTCCCGGGAGCTCAAGACCCCACGACCTCGCCTCCACAGTGGGCCCTGCCCTCCAGAGGGAGCCCCAGCCCGGCACGAGGACGCCAGCCATCTTGGCCTCTGCTTTTGCTGTCATCCCCACTTTCTGGCCACAGACTCTAGGCTTCACCACCAACGAGGCCCACCTGGCTGCCGGACAGCAGGGCTCCAGCCGAGGGGGGCTGTGCAGGCTCCTCGGACCAGGATGGGCTTTCCAAGGAGGATGCCTGGGTGTGTCCACGTCCAGGGCGTCCAGGTGGAAGCCTCAAGAAGGCCATGGGGTGGGATTCCCTGGTGACCCCTCACCTGTTGCTTGGGGACCTCTGTGCAGGCCCCCGAGGGCCGTCTGCCCGCTCACCTGAAAGGCTGCAGCCGCCCAGAGCCGCCCCAGGCCGCAGCGCTGCATTCCTGGCTCTTGGTGAGAGACGAATCCGCCTTTAGTGTCTTGACAGCAGCTCATTAAGAGCTTGAGGTGACTCGGCCCGGGAGGGGAGGAGGCAGGCAAGCAAGGAACCTTTGCACGCACATCCCACATCTGAGAATATTTTGTTTCAAGTGAAGTAAATCCAACATCAGGTTTGCAGGTGAGGACGTGCCTGCAAGGTTCATCGGCATGGACAGGAACAGCGCGCAGAGCTGGGGGCCTTTCCTGGGCATCCCTACTGACAGAACATCAGGGTCACGAGCCCTTTTCTGAAGTTTACTTTACGCATGTCATGAATCCAGTGCTGTGCCCACCGGGGCTGCGGGTAGAGGCCGAGCCTGTGGTTTCTCGGTGAGCAGGTGTGGGGAGGAGGGGACACGCCTTGGTTTTTGCTGAAGGTCAAGTTCCCTGTCATGTGGGCGCCTTACCGTCCCTCGCCCTCTGGAACCTGCAGGACAGAAGTTTCTCCCTGGACAGAAGCTGGGATCTGGACATCTTCCTTCTGCAACGTGGGCCACTGTGTCCCTGCTTCGCCTCGGGCTCCCAGGGCCGGCCTTGGGCTGCTGCACGGGGTGGGCGGGTACGAGTGAACGGGGCCCCACTCTGCTGCTGGCTGGGCGAGGGACCTCCGGTGGGAGGGAGGCTGGGCACTGCAGTGCTCTGGCCGGCCACGCGGGGCCCTGGGAGGGCGGCGTGAGGCCGTGCCTGTGGGCGCTCAGCACAGTCCCTGGCTCCAGCAGACGCTCCCTGGGCATCGCACACCTGCCCTTCTCGTGGGGACCTGCCCCTGTGTGGGGCGGAGGCGGGAAAGGAGCCTGACAGCCATTTGTCACACAGCTCATGGCTCCTGGCGGCAGCCTTGGCTTACGTCCTGGCAGAGGTGCTGCCTCACCTGACTTGGGAGTTCATGTCCCTCGAGAGTGGCCTGCGGGCATGCGGGTTTGGTGTCTGTGCCTCTGCTCCACTCCCTGAGGGTGTCTCCCTGCCTGTGGGGCACCTGGTGGCCAGAGGCCTCTATTTCGCAGCTCCCTGGACACGCTCAACCTCTGGGGAGACCCCAGGAGTGCAGTGGCCTGTCTGACAAGCTGTGCCCCGCTCCTCCCCGCGAGGCCGTGCTGGTAGGCGGCCTTGCTCGGCCTCCGTTCCTCTGCCCAGCTGAGCGGGCGCCTCTCCTGTGCCCAGACAGCAGCACGGCAGCCCCTCCGCCTGCCCCCCACCGCCTCTACTGGACCCCCAGCGGGAAGGCCCCGGTGGCACATTTCTGCATCAGGAGGCCCCCTGATGGTGTGAACGCCTGCGCCTTCCCCTTCCTCCATGTCTCGCTGGGCCCCGCTAACCGTTTGCCTCTGGTTTAGTTTCCAGGCCGAGCGGCCCGCGCTGAACGTCGTCATCTTCCCCCTGCTGCACGAGGGCCTGACTGATGTCATCCGGGACGTCCCCATGGTGCACCTGGATGAGATCACCTTATTTAAAAGCAGAGTGGCTGAGGAGCCCCCAAACCTGTGGTGGTGACCGGGACGGCCAGCCCTGGCCTTCTGCCTGCCGCCCGCTATCTCTGTCAGTGTCTGTGGCAAGGAGGCAGGGCCGCCCCGGACAGGCGTGTGGCCTCCGGCCCCTGCTTTGGCCACCTCTGCTGCTCGCTGCCCGCCTGAAGACCCCCGGAGCCTGCTGGGCGCCAGGACCCCTTGGTGGGTCACGAGGAAGGAGGCCCCCTCCCTGGCCATCTGGCCCTGGTGTTTTTGAACTGCCCCGGGCCCCATGGAGGGGAGCCTGGGCCGGGGCTGGCCGTGCCTGGGCGGGTGTGCACAGGGCAGGCGTGCTCACCCTGGAAGACATCCACGCCGAGCGTGATGGGAGGCTGGTGGCCGTGCGCCAAGAGCCCCCTTCCTCGGGCAGCCGTGAGCGTGAGGAGCTCGCGTCGCAGATTGGGGGCTTTCCTTGCCAGTGAGACACTTTTTAACCCGGTTACGTCTCCGATATGTTTCCAGCTGGATGATGTCAGAGAAGTTCGGGACCACTGGCCAGGCAGGGTCGCCCCTGGGGCTGGGATTGCTGGTTGGGGCCCCGGAGTGGGGCCTGCTATGGTAGTTACCGAATTTAGCTCTAGGAATTGTGAGGATCTGTGTTTCCGGGGAAATATACGTATCCCTGGCTTCATTAGAAGAACTTGAAATATTAAAACCCAGAAAGAATGTTTAAGGCCGGAGTAGTGGTCTAAGTACTGTTTCAGATAGCTTTATTTAGCACTTTAAAAAAGTTAAACACAGCTTTTCCAAAAATGGGGACCGCCTCCCTGAGTCCAGGGCCTAGCCCTTTGCTGAACCCACTGCCTCTGTCTTCTCAGCTGTGACTCCCAGAGCCACCATCCCCTTGGCTGGTGGGCTTAGGGGGCCATGGGTGGGTTCTCTCCACCTGGAGTCCTGCCCTGGCTGCTCTCGGAGGTGCTCCGGGAGGCTTCCCAGGAATGCTGGGCATTATCAGGGCCACCTTGGTCTCCAATGAGGCCTGACCCCAGCACCCCTGTGCGGCGATGTCTCTCACCCTGGCCACCCTCCCTCCCTGGGCTGAGGGTGTGGAGCCCACCAGGCCCTGCTCTCACGGCTGGTGCCTGTTCTGGCTCTGTGGTCCCTGACCCACCTGTCTACCTACTGTTCCCATGGTGACAGTCACCAATCTGGAGCGTGTCCTGTCATTTACCTATTAAAGCACCTATGGCCCTGGGCATTCATTTGCCTGCCCTTCCTAGGTTCTCGAGGGGCAGTTAGGCAGCCTCCCACCCCCAGGCCAAGGGGGTCCAGGAGGCCCCCTGCTGGCTGCTGTAGGCACCGAGCACTCCTGGGGTCAGGCCCTGGAGGAACCTAATGTGGCAGCTCCATGGTCCCCGAGGCCCTGGCTCTGCCGGTCTCCCCGACTGAGTGGCCAGGGCGTCTTCAGGCTAGAGCGGGCGGTGCCCTTCCCCCTCCCCAGCTTTCTGACTGTGGGTGTGGCTGGCTGTGCCCTGGAGCATAAGGGGCCCTCTCCCTGCCCTGGGCTGCAGCTGGCGGCCCTTTGCCTCCTGGCCAGGCTGGTCTGCAGGCTTCCTCCAGGTGGAGGAGGTCACCTTCGAGGTCCCAACTCAGTCTGAGAGCCACAACCGGGGTCCCATCTCTTCCTGCCCTTGCAGGCTGAGAGGTGGGCTGCCTTGGGCCCCAGGGAGTCAGGGCTGGGGTCCCTTCAGGACCACACAGCTGTGGATGAGGGTCTGAGGGGCTGTGGGAGCCCCTTCCCACCCCAGTTTTTAGACTTCGCCCTCAGATGGTTTCTGGAGACCACCAGGCAAGGGTGCTGGGAAGGGGGTGTGGCCCGTCGCAGCCCAGCTGGCAGGGGGACAGAGCCCAGGAGCCAGGCAGTTGGCCTGGCTGGCCCCAGGGTCCCCATGGGCCAGGCCAGGTCTGCCCTTGGGGGCTGGGGTGGTTCTGCATACCTGTCTCTGTCCATTCAGAGCAACCTGCTCTTAGGCCAGGGAATTATCTTCTGCTGGGAATTTACCTCGGGTCTGCGACTGTGTCCACACTCTCACTCGATGGCCTGTTCTCGTGAGCAAGCAGTTTTCACCAGCAAAATTATTTATGCCAGCAAGCAGGGCTGGGAGGTGCCATTCACAGGAGGCTGGGCCTGTGAGCTGCCTTGGAAAGCAGCCTCCAAGCAGTATACCCTGCATTTTTAGAGTCCCCCTTAGAGCAAGAATTTCCGCTGCTTCCACACCCGAGACAGGATTCGCCAGATGTTAATAATGTGCTTATTCTTGCTAAGTGCTGTTTTGGCACCGGTGTTAATTGCAATTTATATTCTGCGTCGTTTTTTGCTGGGGAAAGAACCTACCCTAATGGTCCCCAATTGGCAGAACTGGGCTTTTAAGCGGCGAGCCATATGCTGCTGCCGCAAGGGGCGTGGGCAGCACTGGGGCCTGCGTGCACGGTGCCTGGTGCATGTCTGGGTGTGTGCACGCGAGTGTCCGTGTGGTTGTCTTGTGCATGTATATGCATGTGTGTGTGTGTGCACATGTGAGAGACACACCCACACACGGGTAGTGGGATGGGAAGGAGGAGGGAGGGATCAGCGCATTTATACCTGTGTGAAAGGAGAGGCCCCCGACCCCCGGCTGCCCTCCTGCCATGCTCCACCTGATCCCCTTGGTCCTGCGGCTCCCTGCTCCGGGCTCCAGCTTTGCTGCCGCACTGCTGGGTTAGGGACGCTTGGTCCTGCGATGAGGGTTTTATTCCTGTGTGCTGCCCTTCAGGGGCCAGAGGGACACAGGTCTTAGCCCACTTGCACATGCTGGGAGGGTGCTTCCCGTGATACCTGGGACTGACCCTCCCTGCCTCCTGCTCCTGCAGGGCTGGCTGTTGAGGGTGGCACTCTCTTAACTGGCCCTGTGCCAGGGGGAGCTGCAGGCCACTAGGCGCGGGTGGAAGTGCGGTGGAGGCCTGGCCGGGAAAGCTGGGCTCGGGGAGCAAGGCTGCGGGAGCTGAGGGGCCTGGGCCTCTGCTGGCAGATGACGGTGTGAAACCAGCACAGGCAGTCTGTGACCCCTGCTGCCTGCAAGACGGCACCCTGCCCCGTGGACGTGCCCTGGCCTCTCAGCTACCCTGGGGCAGCAGGGAGCCCCTGCCTCTCTTGCCCTTGTTAATGCCCTCCTTTACGATTTGAAAATTGCTGAGACTTGTAAGAAAAATAGGGAGGAATGAATTAGTGGATGAGGACAAACCGTGGCTGTTGGCAGTGGGTTTCAGCCATAAACCTGAGGCGACGGAGACGCTGACCTGTGGGCATGGTGGAGACGTGATGGGGCGCAGGCACCTGTGCTTGTGGCGTCAGCCTTGAGCGCCCCGTCCCCCCCTCTGCCCCATCCCTTTGCCAGGAAAGGGACCATACTGTGCAAGAGGGCGCCCGCACCTTGTGATGGTCACTGCCCTCATCTGTGTTGGGGGCACGGGCTTCTAATTAGAAGTTTCCAAGATTGGGCTTAATGAACAAATACCGACAGAAGTTAAAAAAAATTGACCCATGCAGGCTGGCCAGTGTTGTCCAAATGTTCCTTTGTAAAGTGCTTTCAAAACCCACCAAAGTGTGGATTCAGCACTAGCGTCACAGGGTCAGGGCAGCTGCTGCGCGCCCCTCCCTCCAGGCCAGCCGGTCCCGGGGAATGTGGGTGACCCCGGGCAGCTTGTCAGCCGTGTGTCATGTTCTCACGGAGTCGAGGCCGGGCCCTGGGAGACTGGGTCAGAGCAGAAGCTGCTGCTCTGTCCCCCCAGGGACCTGGCTTCCTGCTGACCCCAGTGGTGTGAGCGGAGACCCCTGCTGTGCTCCCCGCGGGCCGGCATCCAGGGGTGGGGGGTGAGAGGTGCTCTCCGCAGGTGTGCAGTGGGTACTGACACTCACCAGGCCGTCGGCCCCAGCGCGGGCGCCCCTCCAACCACTGGCCGTCCACATGCCACTCCAGCTGAAAACTGATGGGCTCAGCATGTTATTAAGGGGCAGGGGTGCGTAGGCCGGGGGGCCTCACGGTGTGTGGTGACCAGGTGCTAAATGCTCTGCCTTTCCACGGCAGACCACCTCATCTGTCTGGTGATGCTCGCTCCTGAATTTTGTGTCCAAACTACTTTTTGAATGGGTATTTTCATGTAAATTTGTGGCATGTGAAAAATTTCAAATAAAGTGGACGGTTCAGAAAACCAGGTGCTGCGTGGGCCTTGCCGCAGGGCCACTCCCTGCCCTTTGCCCCGTGAGCCCTCCCCAGCCCCGGGGGCCCTCAGCCCAGGGCCTTTGCAGGCTGGGCGGGCAGAGACTGGCAGCCAGGGGCCGGGGCTGCGCTCTGCAGCCAGGCTCCATGTGGCCCGCGGGGCCCCCGGTCAGCAGTGGTGTGATCTCAGGCCCCTGGGGACTAAGTCGGTTTTGTTTTTATTTAATACATATATATATATTTAATTGTGGTAAAATAGACATAACAGGATTTACCATCTCAGCCCCTTTTCGGTGTCCTCTTCAGTGGCATTCAGTACCTCCACATCGTGCAGCCGTGACCGCCATCCGTCTCCAGAACTTTCTCATCTTCCCAAACTAGCAGCGTCCCCCCACTGCACGCCCCCCCCCCCCCCCCGCCGGGCCCCGGCGCCCGCCCCTCTTCTCTGTCTGTGAATTGGGCTCTTTTGTGACTGGCTAATCAGCAGCATCGGTTTTGGGCAGAACCTTCCCTCTCCAGACGTGGGCTCTCGGGTGGGGCACCGGCTGCAGCCCAGAGCAGGTGGAAGGTGGCGGCCGGGCGGGAGACCAGGCAGGTGCCGGGCGGGGCGGGCACCTGGACGTGGAAGGGGCGGTAGGCAGGGTGAGCCCCAGGGACCTGCAGGGCACAGGGATGAGGGCAGGGACTGGCCGGTGGCCAGCGAGGTTTTGGTGTTGCCTCGTGAACTCCTGACTCGGTCCTTGAGCCAAGAATCGTCCGAGCAGAAATCCTTCCCGACTGGGGGTGAGCCTCTCACCCTGGCCGGCTCGCACTTCCGATGGCTCGCTTCTGGCCTGGGGCCACTGAGAAAACCGGGCGGTGCTCGTGGCGTCGGCAGTGTCACAGGACAGGCAGGACTGACCTTTGGCATCAGGGAGGCTGGACAGGAGGCCGGGTGTGGCTTTCCCTTCCGACACCTGCGGGGTGCAGTAACCGCCCCGACCTCAGGGTGTAAAAGCTGTCGGGAGCTGCTCCTGGCATCCTGTGGCCAGGTGTCGGGGCAGCGTGATGGGCCCAGAGCCTCTGGTGGGGGCTGGAGTCATCCGGAAGCATCTTCGCTCAGGTATCCAGTGGTTGATGCTGGGTGCCGACAGGTCTCAGCTGGACCTGCGGCCGGAATGCCTACGTGTGGCTTCCATGTGGTCCCTCTAGGTGGCTAGTGGGGCTTCCAGAACGGGCAGCTGGGTCCCAAGAAGACCCGGAGGATGTGCCCTAGCCTTGGACGTCCCATAGCATCACCTCCACATGCTCTGCAGACTGAGACACTCTCAGAGGTCAGCCACATCAAGGGGTGGGGACAAGACCCCTGATTTGGTTTCTGCGAAAGCATATGGAATGGGCTCGTGTTCCCGCATTTTTAGCAAGTGCGTCATGGGCGGAGCACGGCTGCGTGCAGGGCTGCCATGCACCCCGAGACGAGGCCTCACCCTGCCCGGGCCTCTCAGGGTACAGTGCAAGGCCACCTGCTGCTCTGGGGGGACTCCCGAACATTCCCACGCCCGTCCTGAGCAGGTGGCCTGGAGGCGGTCAGTCAGCTCCGGCGTGTGGACTTGACTGAGGGTGTGAAGCCACTTGGCCTTTGTTGATTGGCTGAGTCTCAGAAGAAAAATGACCCCAGTAAAGCTGCGCTTTGTGGCAGAGATGAAAAGGTCGGGAGGCCATGGTTTGGACGGCTTGCATTGGAAGCCTCTGGAGTCAAGGTTGGGAGAGGGAGGCGCGGCATGGAAAAAAGCTTTGATTGTCACCAGGACCTTCGCACAGGACTGACTTTCCAGTGGAGGAGGCGCGCAGTGCAGAGTCCTCACACACGCCCCCGCATCCGCCCCCTCCCGCGCCCACACCCGCACGTGGGGCTCTTCCGTGGGCCACCAGGACCCTGTGTGCAGGTGAGGCGCAGAGGCTTGGGTCTGTGGGCAGTTACCTGCCCGGGGCCAGGCTGGGTTAGTGAGTGTGTCTCCACCACAGGCCCGGGTCAGGCTCCATGTGGGCTCACAGAAGGCGCTTCCCCTCTGACCTTTCCCCTCGGATCTGTGGCTGGAGCCGTGCGGAGAAGCTGCCACATGGGAGTTTTGCCTCCTCTTTGGAGGCTGCCTGCAGCAAAGCAAGTGAGAGTTGGCCAGAATGAGTAGGGAGGGCCACCCACCCACCAGGAAGGAGAGGCGGGTCCTGTAGGAGGCCAGCGGCCTTGGAACCCCTTGATTTGCTGGGCCAGACCCGGGTTAGCACCCTGGCTCCTGGCAGGCAGGAGACTGGAGGGTGTAACTGGGAGAAAGGGGAGTGGAGGCAGGGCTGGCCCTTCCCAGGTGCCGGCTGCCCCCCTAGCTGAGTTCCAGGCCACTCGAATGCTGCCCAGGAGGGGCCAGGGATGGGGGTTGGGGAAGGGGCCACAGTCTGGGGTGGGAGTCAGGGAGCCCTGTGCAGAAGGGCCCCAGGTCTTCCCTCTCTCTCAACAATGGCACGACACCTCTTGCCTGGCATTCCTTGCCTTGGTGTACCCTGTGGAAGGCTGGCATCGTCCGCGCTTCTACTCTGGTGACACTGAGGCAAGTGACTGTGGCTGGGCCCTGCCTGGCAGTTTCTTCTCTGCAGCTCAGCGTTGTAGCTGGTCACGGGGCCACTGGCCCATTCCTGGCTGACGGGGAGTCCAGCGTGGAGGGGCCAGGGTCGGGGCAGCTGCTCTGGGCCTGGGCTGGGCATGGTCGGGGGGGACAGGATGGATGGGTGGGTGAGGACAGAGCTGCTGGTGGGGCATGGGGGCTCCTGCGGGTGACGGTGCATCCTGCTCTGGCCACCAGGTCACCCTCCGGGAAGCCAGGCAGCTGCTGGGAAGTGTGTGGGCTGCTCTGGGGGGACCCCAGATCTGAGGCCCTCAGCTCCAGATGCCCACATGTCTCAAGGCTTTGTGGCGTCTCAGGACGGGTGCTGGGGGGGCTGGGCCTGCTGGCACAGCCCTTCCCTCTTTCCCCCCTCCAGGGCTGGGCCCCAAAGGCACTCGCCATCAGCTGTGATCACGGGCCTTTGCACGCGCACTTGTGCACACACACTCACGTTTACACACACAGTTCATGCCTGCAGGCTCACACACACCTCAGTGCCCACCCCCTTGCACACCTGCACCCACGTGTATTTACACAAGCACTGAAACGGATTCACACGTTTGCATATTCACACATCCACACCAACATTCACACATAGATGTCCTCACGTGTGCATCACGTACACAGGTACATGCTCATTCATACATGCACACACATGCAAACAGTGGCGCATACGTGGATACCCTCAGCATGTGTACTCGCACCCACACCTAGTTCCTATTCACGTCCAGTCATACTCAGACACAAACAATATTCAGAGACACACTGCAGTTCTTCACTGCTCCTGCCCTTACATGTATTCACACACACACATACTCACACCTGCACGCTGATAAACATGCACACGTTCACACCCTTACACTAGGGGGCTGGGCTGGTGTTACACACGAATTAGTTAATACAGCCCACTCTGTTAAAGGTAAACCTTTCTATTATGTTCATCTCAGGAAACTTGAAAAATTCGGAGAAGCAGAGCAACAGGGAAAAGAACTCACCCAAATTCTCGCCGGCCAGAGAGCCCCTGGGGACATGTTAGTTAATTCCTTGGAGTCTTCAGTCTGTGCTTTTAAAACTGCAGCTGTGGTCCTCTGGTTTGGTCCCGCTCGGCGCTCACCACCACGGAAGCGCTTCGCTCGCTCGTGTTCTTCCAGCCTCACTATGTTAGTGATGTGCCAGATGGCCCGTCACGTGCCCGGGGGTCCCCCGCTGCCGGACAATCGGGTCGCTCCTGATTAGTCACTCTTCCGAGGAAAGCTGCCCCAAATATCCTTGCGCTGGAGTGTTTTTCTCTATTTAGAATTATTTCCTTAGGAGAGACTCTCGTTGGTGAAATTTCTGGGTCTAAGTATGAATTTTTTAAAGCTGGGAGGAACTTTGAGGAGGCTGTAGAACCAGAGCTATATTTGGGTGTGGGCTTAGCGCCTTTCTGCAGAGAGATCTGGCCTCAAACGTGGAGCTCACCTCCCAACTGTTCAGTTCCCTGATGTCAAATGTACTAATTACCCAGGATGTAAAAGATTATGAAGGCATACAATGGAACAAATTCAGATACACCAAAATTAGTACATTTCAGATGATGTGAATCCTATCAAATGGTGATCCCCATGACCCCCAAGTCCACTTCAGTGTCCAGGGGTGCTGCAGCCTCCCGTTGGCTGTCCTGGATGTGAGGGGTGTGGAGTCAGCCAGAGCCCCGGCGCCCCCGCCATCACCGGCACAGGCCTCAGGCCTGGGTCCTGGTAGCGCCACGCCAGGCCAGCTGTGGGGGTAGAACAGCTGCTCCAAAGAAGTCCGTGCCCTGTTCTCCAGACGCTGTGAGTGTGAGGTTGCGAGGTAAAGGGGAATCGAGTTTGCTGGTCCGTGGGCTTGAGATGGGGAGATAAGCCTGGGGGCTCCGAGTGGTCACACAGGCCCCTGAAGGCAGAGGCGGGAGTGGACAGGGGGCGAGGCCGGGGTGGCAGCACGAGGGCCGGCGCTGCGGGGCGGCGGGCCATGCACCAGGCCATGCGGGCACCTCCCGAGGCCGGGAGAGGCAAGGAACCCGGGTCCCCGCCAGAGCCTCCGGGAGGAACCAGCCCTGACGGCGCCTCGCGTTTAGCCCAGTAGGAGCCGCATCGGAACCGGAAGAAAATGAACTTGCGTCGTTTCAGGCCGCCGAGCCTGTGGTGACTAACGCAACATTAGCAATGGGAAAGAAGCGCCCTGTCAGTGCTGTCGCCAGCTGCCTCTGCCAGGCCTCCTGCTCGCAGGGCCGCCAGCAGGTGACAGGAGAGACATGACCACCAACTCCCCAATGGAAGGCTATCTGGTGACTTTTTTTTTTAATTCTCTTCTTTCTCCAAATCTCCAGTGGTCACGGATGACCTTAATTGTGACATGTAAACAAAACAACATGCATACATAACAACAAAGTAAATCAAAATAATGTCCTTGAAAACGTGCCGTGGTATGGAGCTCTCAACAAGAATAGCTTATGTCTGGATCTAATACAACAAAAAATTGCTCCCCGTGTATTGATCCCAAAGGCAAGTTGCAGGACACCGTACGAGATATGATGACCTATTTTGGTTAGAAGAAAATCCTTACCAGCGTAAGTCTGTGCAGAGCAAATCTGGACCAACACGAGTATTCACGGGCCATCAGTGGAGGGGTCCACCCAATGCGAGACCGGATCCAGGCCCCCGGGAGCTGGCGAGAGGCAGCCTGGGCGGGTGGGCCCTGTGGCGGGCCCTCTCCAACCGGGTGGATGAGGAGAGCTCAGGGCCGGCCCTTGGGGTGGGTCCAGGCTCCCCTCCCTGGGGTCGGGTGGCAAGCATCTCACAAAGCCTTGGGGGCCCCTGAGGAAATTCTTCCAAGACACTGGTCAGGTTTTCGACAGAAGGGAAGCCATGAGCTTTGTGAGTGGTAACCCTGGTTCCCCAAACTCCGGAGGCTCGGCTTCCCTCCCCCAGTGGCCACGGCTGCCTGCTGGCCATCCGCCGCGGGCCCCGTGCCAGGGGATACTCAGCGCCGCTCAAGGCCCACAGCGCCCCTGCCCAGCAGGGAGAGGGTGGAAGGCCTGGATGTCCTTTAACCTTTTCTTTTAAAAAAAAAACCAAAAACAAACCCAATATAGAAAGTCATACAAAACAGGCAGCTTGATGAGTTATGAAGTACCGGAAGCAGCTTTGCCGCCACGCAGGAGCCCAGCCATGCCTGCCTCCCTCCCTGGCCCCGAACGAGCCGCTTTGTGCTTCCTTCCCGACCATCACCTGCGACCCTGCGGCTCAGTCTGGCGCCTTTTTAGTTTGCACCATCTTTTCGGTCTTGCACAAAGGTTCCCATCCTTCCCTTTCTTTTCTGAGCAAAGTATTTTGGAGAGGCTGGGTCGGTGAACCTGGAGGGTTTCCTATGACCTGGCTTTCGCCGTCTGCGCCCCGCGGCGTCCTTCCACGAATCCCGCATCGCCTGCAAACCTGCAGCTGTACCCAGAGGTCTGCTCAGACGTGGGTTCAGTCCTTCATTTTTTAAACGTGATTCCTTTTCACTGATTTCATTTTTAGATGTAATTATTGGAACACGACTACGCTGGTGTGATTCAGTGACAAGAAAGCATCCCAGCAGTTGTAGCAAGAAGCCCCTTTCTTACTCCGGCCTCACCCACCCGGCTGGCCACCCAGGAAACCGCTGCTCTGGTTGTCATGCTTCTCTCTAGAGTTTCTTTATACACAAGCAAATACGCACATACACTCCCCCCCTTTAAAACCACCTGAACCACTTTTAAGCATGAGGTTCAGGGGTATTAACACTCACCGTACAGCATCACCACCGCCCATCCACAGACCTTGTTTCATCTTCCTAAATTGTCCCCATTAAACACCAACTCCCTGTTCCCGTCCCCCAGCCCCTGGCGCCCACCGTCTATCTTCTGTGTCTATCATTTGGCTTCTCAGGGCCTCATACAAGCGGAGCCACACAGTGCTATCTATGGTCTGAATGTGTGTGTCCCCCCAGAATGCACACAGCGTTATCCTACCCTCCACGGTGATGGGGTTGGGAGGCGGGGCCTCTGCGAGGTGGTTAGGTCATGAGGGCAGAGCTCTCAAGAATGACGTTATTGCTCTTACAGCAAGGATCCCAGAAAGACCCCTTGCTCACCAAAAATTTAAGATCTGAGTATGTTTGAGCTTTTCAAAGCTCCCGGGACATCTCTCATTCCTCAGTTTTTCCTTCTGGGTTAGTCTGTTATTTGTTATCTGTTTATTACTTATTTATCTATTATTTTGGTTGGTCTATATTTGCCCCAGCTGTTCTTCACTGCCTCGGGGCAGCTGCAGAGCTAAAACCCTTGTTTGTAAATATTTTCAACAAATGCTCCCCAGGGAGAGGCTTTTAGCACTGAGTGAACTCAGAGTTACCACAAATAAAGGCAATTTTTTTTCCCAATGGGGACCTCTGGGGAACCACCGGACATGCCCAAGGATGCCGGTCCTTTGAGAAGGAGGCTTTGGAGGCCCTCAGCTCCATCCTGTCCCTTCCGGGACAAGGAACGTGGGCTGTTGGTTTTCAAGGCTGGCGCTGAGCTGGAGAGCAGGAGATGGCGCAGGGCAAGTTAAAACTCCATGGAGATTTGCTATTCCTGCTGAGATTCAGTCGTTGTTCTTGAATAAACATTCCCCAGGCTGCTGCAAGCCTCTGGTTAACTTCCAGAGTCTGAAAAAGTTGATTCTGATGATTTCTGCCACCACTGCTTCTACAGAGGGTGAATCTTCAAAGGGTCTGACTGAGCCAGCTTTGCTCATATCGCCTCCTCAGTCACTTTGACAGTTGTGTATTGTTCCACTGGACAGATGTAACTTATTTAACCCATCCCCTGTGGTTGGACACGGAGGTGGTCTTCCATCTTTCGCAGGTGCATACGATGCTGAAGGTTAAATAACTTGAATACCTATGATTTACATATGTGCATGTGTCCATCAAAAGGTGCCTAGAAGTGGCATTTCTGGGTCATGTGCATTTGCAGTTTTGGTAGATGCTGTCCACATGGTCTTCCACAGAGTTCGGGTGAACCATTTACAATCCCACTCACCATGTGCAAGAGTATCTGCTCCCCACAGTCTTGCCAATGGAGGGTGGTCTCTAACTTGGATTTTGCCGACTTGGTGGGTGAAAAATAGTATCTCAGTGTAATTTTACTGTGCATTTATGTTATGAACAAAGTTGAACATCTTTTTATACAATTTAAAGGCCCTTGAGATTTTTTTTGTTCTGTTATTATGTTCGTGTTGGTTTATAGGCACTCTGTCTACAGGGAGGCAGGGGCGTTTATTTTTACACAAGTAAGTGTGTGCTGTCTAACACTACTGCCGCTTGGACTGTGTGCTCTCCATGGACCTGGAGACGGTTGAAAGCACAGAGGCTGTAAGCGTCCACACAAGCTGCTCCTGCTGTCTGGGGCGAGACCGGGGCCCTGGGCCCTCCCTGGGGCTCTGGCTTCCTGATGAGCAGGGCTCGGGGACACACGTGGGTACCAGTTGCCCCCTGTCCACTGCATAGGCTTTCCCTCTGCCTTCTCCTCTTGGGATTTCAGCAGACTTTGCACTGTGTCCCTCAGAATCCAGAGGACTCTGACGTTAGCCTCCAGGGGAGCTCTTTCCCTGGTCCTGGCCCTTCAAACCCAACAAGCCACTTATTTATTTATTTTTATTAAGGTGTCATTGATATACACTCTTATGAAGGTTTCACATGAAAAACAATGTGGTTACTACATTCACCCATATTATCAAGTCCCCCCCATACCCCAATGCAGTCACTGCCCATCAGTGTAGTAAGATGCCCCAGAGTCACTACTTGCCTTCTCTGTGCTACACTGTCTTCCCCGTGACCCCCCACACCATGTGTACTAAGCATAATACTCCTCAAGCCCCATCTGCTGCCCTCCCCACACCCCTCCCCTTTGGTCACCACTAGTCCATTCTTGGAGTCTGTGAGTCTGCTACTATTTTGTTCCTTCAGTTTTGCTTCGTTGTTATACTCCACAAATGAGGGAAATCACTTGGTATTTGTCTTTCTCTGCCTGACTTATTTCACTGAGCATAATACCCTCCAGCTCCATCCATGTTGTTGCAAATGGTAGGATTTGTTTTCTTCTTATGGCTGAGTGGTATTCCATTGTGTATATGTACCACATCTTCTTTATCCAGTCATCTACTGATGGACGCTTAGGTTGCTTCCATATCTTAAGCCACTTATTTTTTTTTTGCACTATTTCTGTACCTTGTTCAGACTGTCCCTGTTAATTGCCATTATCCTAATGAATTTGCTTTTTCAGCCAGTCTTTTGTTCCTGATAAAATAATGCTCATTTGAAAAATATCGCTAACATAATTAAACAAAAGGAAAAATAATTTACACCCAGTATTGGTATTTCAGAGTGTATCTTTCTAGGCTTTGTCTTTGGACTTTCCTGTGTATGTATATATTGAAAAAATTAGAATGAGAATGACTGTGCTCTACAAACAACTTTGCCCAGTGATGTTTTTGTGGATGCAGCACTCGTGACGTGACTCTGCCTCGCGTCATCTCCCACACCATAATTTGTGACAGCTTTATTTACGTGAGTTATTTAACTGATCCCCAGTGATTGGACATCTAGGTTGTTTCTGGCTTTCTGCTTTAATAAAGAGCCGTAGTGAGTGTTCTTACAAACTTAATATTTGTGCATAAGTTTTTCTCCAAAAAAGAAACCATTCTTAGAAATAAAATTTCAGGGTCCAAAGGGGGTTAGGCTTTGAGGTGTCAGCACACACTGAGCTCACCCAGAAGGACAGGCACCATCCCCTGGTAGCGCGTATCACAGGAGCTTTGCATCATGCAGCCCATTTGTTCCCTCACAGATGGTGAGCTTCCCCCAGGGAAGACGCTGGTCAGTCTTTTCCTGTCCAAGCCCCCAGTCTGGGCAAGGGGTGGGACTGGTCGTTGAATGTTTGGTGACATGGATTCAAGTCACCGAGGGGGAGAAGGTAGAGTCTCGTCAACCCAGTTTGGCTCAAGTCAGGCTCCATGAAGCAATGTCCGGAAGAAACATCTGGTTTCTAAGGATCTTTGTTCCTAAAATGTGTTCAAAGTTCTAAATGTTAAAGCGACCACCCTCAGTGCAAACCCTGGTGCAGTAATGCATTTGTTCTGAGACGCCCTGCACCCGGAGGGGGTCACTCCAGGCAAGAAGGCCTGGTCAGTGAGCGTGATGGGCCCACGGCGCGCCTGAGAGAAGCCAACACCTCCCACAAGGGCAGGGCTGGTGCTGGGCCAGATGTGGCTGCTGGGCCAGGGCCTCATGGGGCCCCTCTCCGCAGCTTCTCCTTGGTCCCAAAGCGGGTCCCAAAGCAGTTGGGCCACCTTTTGCGTCTCTCTAGGCCACAGGTGGTTCCTGGGCTCTTTGGTAACGGTGAAGGGCCGGGGCTGGCCAGCTGTGCTCTGGGCCACATTCAGGGTCCCTGGTGCATGGTCCTCAATGCTGCCCCCAATTAGAGATGAGGAAACCAAGGCCCAGACTGGGCGGATGGGGCCTGCGGCCAGCATGTGCACCCACAGGCTCTCGCGGAGGCCCTGCTGGGGTGAGCACCCCTTTGTCAAGACCCCTGGTCCCCCATCCTGGCCCAGCTTCCCCTCCTCCCCCTGCCTGGGCCACCCTGGGGACCCGGGAGGACGCAGCGGAAGAGGGACGGTTTATGGCGTAAACACAGCACTTGTGTGTGGAAGAAAAATATTTTCTTTAAACAAACAAGACTCTCAGCCCTGTTTCCCAGAAGCACTATTATCTCAGAGCAGCTCTGCTTCCAGAAAAGAAAGAAGAGGCACGTGAGGGGGAAGAAAAACCTTTGCAGAGGCTAAGCAAGTGCTCTGGGCTGGGGAGCTGCTGGAGGGGCGGAGGCGGGGCTGGGGGGCTGCGGGGGCGGGGGGGGGGGGGCCCCTGGGCTGGGGAGGTGCGGGACGAGCGGAGGCGGGGGGGGGGGGCGGGGGGAGGGGGGCGGAGGGGGGGCTGGGGACTGCGGAGGAGGGTGGAGGCTGGGCTGGCGGGACACCCGCAGGCCAGGGCCCAGCGCTTCCCTGTCAGATAAGGTGGGTCCCGCCTCAAGGACTTCAAACCCGTTACAACGCTTTTGCTGATGTGCTAGGGCCGGGGCACTGATCGGTCACCCTGGCATCTGTCACTTTGGCAAAATAGGCTACCCCTCCAAAAACAAAGCATTAAAAAAAATACACACGCCTTTGTGCATATAGCTGTCTGTCCGCACACCTATGCGGCCTGCTCGCGCAGCGGCCCTAGGAAGGTCTCACCTGGAGTAAAAGCCCCCTCCTTGGCGTTGCCTGCTAGGTCCTGCCTCCTGGCACCTCCGTGACCTGGCTCGGGGGCTGCAGCAGGGGCCGGTGGAGTCTGCTGTGTCCCCAGGGCTGGGCATGGTGCCTGGCACATGAAGGCACCCACGAGTACACAGGAGCTCAGAGTTTGCCCTTCTCTCTGTTCCAGGTTCCCAGGAGTGGCCCCCGGCGACGTCGCTGGGCTGGGGATGGCGGGTCAGGGTGAGGCCCTACCCCCTGTGGGATCAGCTCTGGGTGGGGCCCAGTTGGGTGTGGACCGTCCTCCCAGGTGCCCACCCCATCCCTTCTAGGAGTTCCTGCCATCCACAGGGACTGAAGGACGGCAGGGGGCAGATCCTGGCCCTGACCTCCCCCCGTCTGCTCAGAGAACGCCCCCGACCAGGTGTGCCCACCTGCCCGCCGCAGGCTGGAGCCCCACCGGGCCCTCTGTGCAAACTCCCTCAGGGCCCATCACTGGGGGCTCAGCCAGCTGCTTGACTCCCTTCGCTCTTCTGCGTGTGGGCCGAAGCCTGACCCAGTCCACCGTCTTCTCCAAGCAGGTGGCGATTCTGGGAGAGCCTGGGTGGAGACGCTCAGCTCCAGAGCACCTTTCCTCCGAAGGTGTGCCCTGCAGGTCCCAGGTCGGGGGATCCCCTTTCCAGCTCGGCTGAGGACATGGTGATCGATGGACTGGGGACACCTACCTGGGCATAGCCACACACGCTTGCCTTCTGCTCTTGGCAGACCCACAGAACACCTGCGGCCCCACTTTGCAGGTGAGGCCCGGTGAGGTGGGGTGTCAGCAGGCGCCAGGCAGGGCAGGGTTGACTTCGGGCCCTGCACCAGGGGTCATTAAACCCTTCTTCCCGGAAACCAAGTCGTAGCAAAAACAACCACTCCCGCTCTTGGCCTGTGGACAACCTAGGTGACAGCGGTGATGCTCTGGTGGAAGGGGTCTGTTGGATCAAAGTCCCGCCCCAACTATCACATCTGGGGTCCCCAACAGCAAGGAGCATCTCCCCCAGCCCCAGGGCTGCACAGAAGAGGCCTCGGGGGCCGAGGGGCCTTTGGCATTGCTCCCTGTGGCCCGTTCCCCATGCAGGGCCTGCCCTGCGGGGAGACTACAGGCGGTCACTGCCCGGCTGCCCCATGGCACCTGGAGAGGCCCGGGGCCCTCTGGCTGTGGCCGCCGTGCGCTCTTGTGTGCCTCGGCCAAGCGTCAAGTCGCCCAGGTGGCCCAGGCTGTCCCTTTGGGCCTCACTCAGCACCGTGGGAGTCATGCTGGGGGTTGCTGGGGCGTCTCCTCTGCTCAGATTCCTGTGAAGACACCTCAGTGTTTGCCACCCTTTTCACACCTCGCCCACAGTAAGACCTACATTTCACATCATGGACGTAGGACACAGCGCGAGTACATAGGACGCCAACCGGGTAACCGAAACAACAGTCACGGGGCGGTATCTGTCCTCGGTGTGAGGGACACGTTGCCAACGTTCTCTCATCGATGCTCCGAGTCTAGTATTTTCTCTTCTCTTTAATTGAAAGACTAAAATGTGGTTGGATGGAACCCATTAAACTCATTTTATGCCTTTCTGGCAAATCCCCCAAATTAGCTTTTGGGAGAGGCATTTTGCCTTGTGGGGTGCGGCTTATGACTGGAGGAGGCTTAGCCCCCTTGGGTCCCATGCCCCGAAAACCAGGGGCACCCCATTAACTATGGAAACCGAAGCCCGCGGACCTGGCCGCCTGCCCCCGGGGGTGTGGGACCGGGGCCAGCCCTCTGGTCGGGAAGCTCTGTTCCCATCACTGAGCACGAGTCGGCAGACGGTCCTCAGGCTCCTGGGGGGCACACTGGGTAAACTGAGGGTGTTGCACCGAATCCTCACAGCACTGGGTATGGTTGACCTTTCACCTTAGCCATTCTGGTGGGTGTTTGTCTTGTTGTGGTTTCAGTTCCCATTTCCCCTACCAACTAATAACGTGGAGCGTCTTCTCCTGGGCTTATTGACCATCAGTGTATCTAGTTTGGTGACTTGTCTGTTCTAATTTTTTGCCCATTTTTCTAACTGGGTCATTTGTCTAACTATTGAATAGTAAAAGTTTATTTTTTTTTAATAGCAGAACAAGTCATTTGTTAGATACATATTTTCTTCTGGGCTGTGGCTTGTCCTTTCGGAAAATTTTTTTGATGAAGTCCAACTTACTGATTTAAAAATTTTTTTTAATTTGTGCTTTTTGTGCTGTTTTTCAGAAATCTTTGCCAAACCCACTGTCCCTAAAATTTCTCTCGTGTTTTCTCCAAGAAGTTGTGTAGTTTCAATGCTGACAATTAGGCCTGTGATCCGTTCTTTGTATAAAGCACATTCACGTCACTGGGCAGCCATCCCCACCTTTCATCTCCAGGATGTTTTCATCTCCCCAAATTGAAACTCTGTCCCCGTTAAACATGAACCCTCCATTCTCCTCCCTTAGCCCCTGGTGCCCATTCTATTTTCCATCTTTCTGCATTGATGACTCTGGCTTCCTTGTATATGGGAAGTTACAATGTCTGTCCTTTTAGGTCTGACTTATTTCACTCGGTATAGTGTCCTCACCGTTCGTCCATATTGGCCGTGTGATAAATTTTTCCTTTTTAAGGCTGAATAATATTCCCTTGCATGGATGGACCACCTACTGTCTCTCCGCTCATCCACCCGTGGACTCTCAGGTTGCTCCCACCCTCGGACTACTGGTATTCATGCTGCTATGAATGTGGGTGTGCCAGCCTCTCTCTGAGTCTCTGCTTTTGGTTCTTGGGATGTAGACCCAGAAGTGGAACTGCTGGATCACATGGTGATTTTACAGGTGACTTTTGAGGACTCACCTCTGTGCCTTCCACAGCAACAAAACCATTTGGCATTCGCGCCAGCAGGGCCCGACGGCTGAGCAGCCTCACAGCCTCACCAACACTTGTTTTCAGTCTTTCTGGTAATAGCCGCCCTCATGGGCATGAGGGGGTCTCACTGGAGCTGTGGGTCATATCTCCCTGATGACCGGTGACACTGAACCTCTTTTCACGTGCTTGTCAGCATTTGTGTCTTCTTTGGAGAAATGTCTATTCAAGGTCTTTGCCGGTTTTTGAATAGAGTTGTTTGGTTTGTTGTTGGGTTGAAGAACCTTTCTTAATCCCATCTCAACCCCCTCGGCTGCCTGTCCCCCAGGAAGTCGTCTCCCGCACCTTTGCAGGAAGCCAGTGCTCGGTTTCTCCCTCACCACGGGGCATCCTTCCCTCCTTCTTCCCGAGGCCGCTGGGTCCCAATCTCCAATTCCTTCCGCTTTGCTCATGCACAGGAGACACCCTCTCCTCTTTCATTGGTCTGTGCAGCCCCCGGGGGGGGACTTGGCCTTATTCACCCCAGGAGGCCGGCTGGGGTTGCTGAACCAAATATAGTCAGCCAGTGAGTAGATACCTCCCCCTTCATTTTCTTTTCATGTAAAAGTTTATTTAATGTCAACTAGGTGTAAGATGTTGAGTAGGGATGTCCAGGTGGTAAAAAGATGCTACGTGAGCCGGCTTCTGAGATGCCCCCACCCCACTGGCTCCGTGCCATCTGCCGGGTCTGCCCTCCATGGCCACGAGGCCTGATCTGTGTGATAAAGAGGATACGGTGGAAATGACGGAGGCGAGTTCAGAGAAGATGTTAGAGCTTTGGCGTCCCTCTCTGGGATCACCGGCCTTGGGAAACCAGCTGCCATGTGGCAAGGATGCTCAAGCAGCCCCCGAGCAAGGTCCGCCCGGGGAAGAGCTCAGGCCCCCTGGCACCTGCCCATCTGGGAAATGGAGCCTTTTGATGACAGAAGCCCCAGCCGACAGCCCGACTACTGCCTGGACAGAGAGCCTGAGTCAGAGCCACCCGGACAAGGGGCTCCACGTGCCGCCCCCAGCAAAACTGCGAGATAATAAATGCTTATTGTTTTAAGCTCTTAATTTTGGGGGTGGTTTATAGTCCAACAACAAATAGCTCATGCAGATACCTACACAGATAACTATTTCAAGGTAGTGAGTGACAAAGGCCACTGGAAAGAGACAGATCCGATAGGATTTGAGTAGAAGGGGCACGTTTTCCACATGCAGGAATCAGGAAAGGCTTCATGAAAGAGGCAAAAATTACTAAGTTTACTACTATGGCTAAAAGCAACAGATTGAAGCCTTGCTTACAGGAGGCAGGAGTGAGAAAGGGACAGAGGACGGGCGACAGAGGTCATCCCATGTGTCTTCAGCCGCTGACCGGCTTTTCGTTTCAGGAGTGTTCTTATGACATTTAAGTGGCTTATATCATAACACAAGCAGCTTATACTTAAGGTCGCTCACCACGTCTCAGGTGACATTTTAAGCCGCCTTGCCACTAACTGAACACAACCTATGGAGTGGATGCCGCCGTCTCCCCCGTTTCTAACCAGCTGACCACCAGCTTTCACAGTGACACACTCCACGGGGGTCACAGCTGCGGGCGGGGGGCTGTGTGCCCCGCGGGGTTGGTCGGGCGGGGGTGGCGGTGAGACCCAACGCTTTTCGTGTCTCCTTGATCTTTGGATCAGCGGTGCATCCCATCAGGTGACTGCTGCGCCCTGGGCCACCGGGGACCGACCAGTGGGCCAGAGCTGCGCCGAGGCCGAGCCCGGTGGCCCACCTCTGTACACCTGTCTCCAGGATGTCCATCAGCAGCTCCTAGTAAAATCCTGCCGCCCGGTCCCCGAGTCGGAGTGCCTGTGCCTGTGAAAGCGCTCGGAGTGCCCTGCGCCGCCCCCGGGGACAGGCAGTGTCGGCATTTCTGCTCCATTAAGATGTCGTTCCACCATTTCTGCACCGGCCGCCCCTCCCTTCTGCTCCCTGTCCCTCATGGCCCCCAAATGCGTAGGGGTGAAACCTCTACGGAATGGGAGAGGCATGCTCCCCAGCTGTCTTTGGGGGGCCCAGGGGATACCCCAGAAACGCTGGGCACGGCTCCCCGCAGGCTCACTGCCGTGTTGCCCAGCAACTGGCTGCTCCTTATCGGCACCCAGACAAGCTCTAGCCAAATCCTGAAACGGCCCCACCTGTTTTTCAGTTTGTGGTTTAGGTTTTTTCATTTTATTTTAGGAAGTGAAATGAACAACCCTCGTTCTGGAAGGGGAAGATAAGGCTTGGATCTGCTGGAGCAATGTCTGCTGGAAAGAAATCTCTTTTAACTTGTGGGCAATTTTCCAGTGCAGCTCGGGTGGTGCGGAAGCTCGCGGTGCACTTGCCGAGAGAATTGGACGACGAGCTGTGGGCCCGGGCCAGCCAGGCGCAGCAGCGGGGGTGCTGTTCCCCTGGGAGCTGGCCCGGAGAGCTGGAGAGCAGGGCGGCCTGGTCCGCGTCTCCAGGCTGTCCACCCACCGGGGCATCGCAGACGCCTGCCGTTGAAGGGCTAAATCTCCCCAGGTCTTATGTTGCTTGATCCTCCCAAACACAGGAGAGGCACTTCTTGCTTTACTGCCATCTGGAAACTGTTCTGTCTGGCTTCTGAGGTGGACTGATTGCTGTGTGGAGTGTCTGGGAGAACTCATTCCCACCATCTCTATCAAGATATGTTTGGTAGCAAATAATAGAAAACCTAGTGCCAAAGGGCTTAACATTCAAGGGAATTTATTGCAGTGAAGAAATGATAAGGGTGGGCTTCATGTCAGGATTGATCCAGCAGCTGAGTAGTATCTCTAAGGACTCGGTTTAGGATAGAGATTGGCTAACTGGGCTGTAGGATTCCTTGTTTATTCTTAATCCTGAACCAATCGCTGTGACCAAGGGAAGAGAACCCCTTGATTTGCCTAGACCGTTCAGGGCCCGTCCAAACCAGGGAACTACTACAGACTGTAGCTGGGACAGAGTGCATCTTCAGGAGCACATAGAGTCTCCAGGTCCTTTTCTGATATGCAAGTGCAATGACTATGGTGGATCTGACTGAGCAGGGCTGGTCTCTGACCGCCAACCTGTGAGTCTGTTCTGAGCAGGGATGACCCTGCTCTGAGTCTCAGCACCTGGGGCTGTCCCCTTGGCTTCTCATGCCCTCCCCTCTGTATGCTGTGCTCTCTGCCATACTGTCTCCTTTCAGGTCTTCCAACAGTCTGTACTGGGCCCACCACAGGGCCTTTGCACAGGCTGTCCCCCCGGTTGACAGAAAGATATCAGCTTACAGATGGACAGGGGCTGGAGAGAGGAGAAAGAAAGGCCAGGGGAGATAAAACAGAGGTCTTGCCTGGGAGGCCAGGCTGGGCTGCTGACCAGTGCACGGAGCCTCTCCCAGCCTGACATGTGGCCGCTGTTCACATGGCTGTGGCTGTGCCAGACTTGGCCGAGATCCCTTGCATTCAGCTGCCTCCCTGAGCCAGCAGGGCCCGTAGGGCTGGGGGGCTCTCAGCACTGCTGTTTGAGGGATAATCAGAGCGCTTCAGAGAGGGGACAAGAGAGGGGAGTCCTTCCTTCCCCTGTGGGGCCAGCTGAGGGTCAAGACTCTGGGGGACTCTCTGGGCACCAGTGCGGAGGCTGCCACCAGACTGCCAGCTGCGAGACTGGGGGCAGGTACTGGACCGGACCCTCCTGGGGGCTCCGGCAGCACTGGAGGCCCCCGCATGCTGAGCGCCGGGGGAAGGGCTGTTTTCCCCTTGGCCACCAGGGTCTGGTCAGATGGGCCCAACCTACCACATACAGACGGGGACGCCGAAGCCCTGGCTGCAGGCGCCAGCCCAAGCCTCTAGGCCGCTTAGGGCAGGACCAGGGCTCCAGCTCCCGAGGGCCACCCCTCCTCTGGGCCCTGTCAGCCCACTGCCCTATCCAGAGGGGCCCGGAGAAGCTGGCCAGGGTCCATGACCCGCCCCTGCCACTCCGAGGAGCCATGTCTATGCTTCCTCTCTCTGTACTGAGGCCCAGAGCAAGGCCCCGAGGACAGTGGGCCCTGGGCCATACTGTGCCTGGCGTGTGGGCTCAGGCCTGTACAAGGACCGGCTTGAGACTTCCTGCCATCCCCCGGGGCGCGGCCAGCAGGCCCAGGGAGACCCCTGGGGGGGGCGGGGCCTCTTCAGGGAAGGGCCGAGAGGGCACCAGGTTAGCCAATGCCTCCCATGCTCGCTGGGGGCTCCAGGACACAGTGCAGACCCCATAATCATGGCAGAACCGCGGGGGACACCCTGGCAGGGAGAGGGACATCTCCAACTAATGGCAGAGCCCAGGGAGGTCACAGCTGGTGGAATGTTCTGGAAGGCTTTGCTGAATCAAGACCTAAGAAGCTGGGCAAAGCGTTCTGGGGAGGAGGAAAGCATCCTCGGAGCTCCCGGGTGGGAGGAGCAGGCCCATGCGGCCTGGCCTGAGGGAAGGTCTGGGCCTTTCTCTGTGGGCCCCGTGCATGTGGGGCTGCCGGGCGCACAGAGAAACTGCGGGTGGGGGAGGGCAGTGCTGGGGCTGGACTGTCAGTGCTCAGACGAGAGGGGACAGCTGCTAGGGTGAGGGCGCAGAGGAGGAGACGCAGGAGAACGAACCCATGCCCGAGGTGCACAGGAGGGAAGCCCGGAGAAGCTGGCCTGGAGGGCCCTGGCCTTCTGGGGTGAGTGCAGGGCTGACTCCTGCAGTGAGGACCGGGGGGCTGGGCTGGACCCCTGACCGCAGGGTGGCCGGCAGGAAGGGAGGCGGCAGAGGGGTGCAGGCGGCAGGGCGCAGGCAGGGCAGGGGTAGTGGGAAGCTGCTCCAGGGAGAGGTGTGCGCTGCTGGTGGCCACCCTGCGTGCCACCCCCCACCCCCACGGCAGGCGACCCCTGCTCCAGTCACTGCCCCCTGGGGGGGCGGGGCATGGCCAGGGTTGCTATGGTGATGGGAAGAGTGGCCAGCAGGTGTCAGCAGAGCCTGTGGAATCAGGAGTTGGTGCAGGTGGGTGGGGGTGCGGGACCCCTTTCCTGGAGCCCCCTGCATCCAGGACCCCCCCAGTGTCCCCCCGCCTGGCCCAGTGGGCCCTCGGCCTGGAGTCTGGGACCACTGCCCTGCCACGGCCAAGGACTCGTGGGGGGCCATGGGGGGCCGGGAGGAGTTTCTCCCACGATAGGCTGGGGGAACCCAGGCTCCACCCTGTGGGGATCTTGGGGAAGCCGCTGCTCCCCTGAGCCTCGGTTTCCCCATCTGTAGAATTTTGCCCAGGAGGTGGTCAAAGGCTTGCCCGACATGAAGAGGGGGCCCTTCCTACCCGCTGTGGCCAGAAGCATCCCTAGGTTGGAGGTCACCTTGCCCTGGGAAGTGAGGGGACCCCCGCCGCCCTACAGGCACATGGATGGGCCACATGGGTTCATGAACCTGTCATCCCATTGCACAGAATGGTCCCTGAGTCCCAGGGGCAGGCCGCCCGGGCCTGGCCCTTCTGTCCCGCTCTGTCCTCATCCTCCAGTGGGTCCCTGGCCCAAGGGCTCCTGGAAGTGGCCTCTCACCCCCCAGGAACCCCTTGACGCCTTCCCCCAGCCGCCGCAGCGGAAGCCACGTGACTGATATGTGGGTAGACTGAGGTGGGCTGAGCGAGGGGGTGGAGGGAGCGGCGGCTCTGCGGGAATTGGATGAAGCCACAGGCTCCCTCCTCCTCCTCCCTCTCCTCCCCTCCCCGCTCCCAGGAATGCTGCCCGGGCGAGAAATGCTGAGCCTTGCTCTTTTCCTACCGTCTCTGCTGCCTCCATTAGCTTCTTTTCTGCAGAAGCAAATTAAAGAGGCTGCGGAGGGAGCCCATTTGGGTGGGTGGGGCTGCTTCCACTGGATCGCTGCCCCATCCAGTGGAGGTGCAGCTGGCCTCCCTGGCCCCTGGGACCTGGTGGGACTCCAGCTCGTGGTCATGTGGACTAAGCCAGAGGGACAGGGGAGAGCTGGGGCTCAGGGATGTCACCTGCCTGGACGCACCCCCTCCGCTCCCCCTGCCCCGCCTCCCCCACCGGTCCCTCCAGGTCCAGCTTGGCCGCGGAAGGAGAGGTCCGTGCCTGAGCCCTTCCCTGCTCTGTGCCCAGCACACAACACTGGAATAACTGTGTGCCTGTCACTCTGCGGGCTGCCAGCCCCTGGGGGCACAGATCGTGTCTTGAAGACTATATTTTTCTGATTCTAAACGCAGTTGCTTTCACTGTGGAAATGTTGGAAAACGCAAACGAGAAAGTTGACATCCCCTGCCCGCATCCCAGCCCCGCGTGCTTCTGCTTTCCTGCACGTGCACTTTCCAGCATGTTCTCCCCCAGGCCCCCAGCCCACGCCCCTCACCGCTCCACCTCCCCGTCCCACAGCCCCCTGGTGGGCAGGAGCCCACCTCAGAGGCCACTGCCCCCATGTTCATTAGAGGAAAGTCAGAAAGGACAGATAATGGCAAAAGAAAAGGAGAAAGCCCAGTGAACCACAGAACATCCCGCCTTCCCCAGCTCTTCCCATTCAGGCTGGCATTCTCTCCCAGCCTCTTTCCTTGGGTGAGAAAAATGAAATTCAGTTCAAAAGAGTGTTTATGGAAAGCAGGTCCTGTGCGCAGTGCTGGGTGAGCAGGGGAGCTTAGCCCCAGGAGTCCTCAGGTGGGGCTGGGGCAGCACCGAAACCCCTTCCCCACGTGGCTCTCAGGGTCGGCCTGGGCAGGTGCACAGAGGGGGCCTCCCCCAAGTGGGGCTTGAAGACGGTGTAGAGCTTCTGGGACCCCCATAACAAATGACCGCTAGCCCAGTGGCTGGAAGCAACAGACGTGGGTTCTCACACTGTGGAGGCTGGAGGTCCAGACCCAGGTGAGGGCAGAGGTGAGGGCAGGGTCGGCTCCTTCCGGAGAATTCCCCATGCCCCCAGCTTCTGGTGGCTGTGGGCAGTCTTTGGGGGTCCTCAGCCTGTGCACGCACAGGCCCATCAT
The DNA here is from genome assembly GCA_029783875.1 of Phataginus tricuspis. Taxonomy (NCBI): domain Eukaryota; kingdom Metazoa; phylum Chordata; class Mammalia; order Pholidota; family Manidae; genus Phataginus; species Phataginus tricuspis. The sequence goes on from JAQQAC010015366.1 coordinate 3,239,660, forward strand.
TCCTGTGTGCACTGGGGAGATGCCCGGGGACTCTGAGGGCCTCCCACTCAGGGCTGAAAATGCTCCCAATTAAAATGGAAGCTGGCGTCGCCTCGGGCCAGGCGCTGGCCTCTTCCTTGGCAAGCTGGATGCTTTCAAACCCCCAGGAGGGATTAGGTCTCTAGGGACAGCCTGGTTCCAGGAAGGAGAGAACCAAGCTACACTCCCCACCAGGTCCTCCCCAGGGAGCTGGATCCCCGCAGGAGCGAGCCCGCCCCTCCACCTGGGGGGACCGGCCCGGCGCTGGGGTCCACCTGGGGGCCGGGTGTGGGGGTCACAGGCCCTGGAGGGTCGGGCACAGTGGGCTGCATGGGTGCTGACCGTGCTCCAGGTGGGGCATTGGGGCTGTTGGGTGCGGGGTGGTGGGCTCTCAGGAAGCCACTGGGCAATGCTACTCGACCTTGGCGCCCCCCAGGCACTCTGAGAGACCCTCCCTGTTCTTTATATTGTAAAAATTGTGGTAAAATATACATAACATGAAATCAACCATTCTAGCCATTTTAAGGCGTGCGGTTCCGGGGCATTGTGGATGTTCACAATTGGCATACAGCCGTCACCACCGTACACCCACAGAGCTTGTCCGTCTTCCCACCCCGAAGCCCTGTCCCCATTAAATGCTGCTCCCCACCCTGGCCCTGGTGATCGCCACCTACTTCCTGACTCTGAGCCCGACCTCAGGTCCCTTTGACACATGCATCTTCTCAGAGGCCTGCCCCTCGGTCACTGCGGCCACTTCGCCCATGTGGCAGAGCCAGAGCTGGTCCCTGTAAGGGTCCCCGGCCTTCGGGGCAGCCCCAGGCTGATGACCCACTGGGACAGGTGGGCCGGCCCTCTCGGAGGTGGGGACAAAACCCTCACCTGCTGCCTCTCCCCGGCTTGGCTTCTCCCGCACCCTCGCCACTGTCCCTGGAGATGCTCCCTTAGTGGACCGTCCAAGGTCACGGAACAGAGGAGATGGAGCCACTCCCGCCCAGGCCGCCCTGGTTCCCACTGCCCAGACTCCTGAGCACGCAGAGCCTCGGAGGCCGGCCAGGGCACCCGAGGGTGCCTGGGAGTCCGTCCGCGAGGGGCAGTATGGCTGCCGGCCCGTGTGGCCTGGAGCAGCCCCGCCCTGTATAGCCCCATCTGGGGAAGGACGTGTGGTCCAGACACCAGCCCTCCCACGGCCTTGGCCCGGCCCCCTTCTCACTCGAAGGCAGCCTCTTCCCCGGTGTGTGGCTTGTGCTGAGCCCTGGAGGCATAGCACAGGAAGGGAGGACAGGCCGCCCGAAACACACCTGCCCGGTGACGGTGTCTTGTGGCCCTGTGTGCGGAGCGACATGCGGGGACGGCTCGCTGCTGGGCCCCCCGCCCCGCGCTTCGCTGGGCCAGAGTAGGAGTTTGATGTCTATTTGCTGAGTGTGGACACCCTGCAGGATTTCCTTCACTCCCGGGTGGTCCCCCTGCTTATCAGCGCCTTACAGAGGGGACACCGAGGCCTGGAGCTGTGGGGTGACCCGCTGTAGGTGAATCGGCGAGTCGGGACCTGTGTGGCCGGTGGCCTTGGCACCGCGTGGCTCTTCACCCAACCAGAGCTTTAGGCCCCAGGGTGGGGCTGAGGGTGGAATTCCAGACCCTGCAGTGGCTGAAAGGCATTTTTAGGGGAAAGCAGGAGAAGAGGAGGGGGAGGTGAGCGGGAGGGGGAGCGGAGCTGGTGCTGCAGCGCAGCTCGGGCCCCTCTGCCCGCCCAGCCGGTCAGCAGCCCCTCCGGGACCTGCCTTGCGTCCTTCTCCCGCGGAGGCCTGTCTCCCAGGCTGAGGAAGGACTTTGAATCCCCCGCTTTCAGATTTAGGGGGGCTGTATTTGAAGCCTCAGGGTTCTGGACCTTTAATGAGCATGGCCAGGTCCCGGCCTGTGCTCCCCCGGCCCCCCCAGCTGTGGAAGGAGGGAGGCCACAGGACCTGGGTTTGTCCCCGCCGAGCAAGGTGCCCCCTCCCCGGCAGCCTCAGGCCCTGCCCCAGAACCGGCCTGCTAGCCAGGGGCCTTGTGGGTCCCGGAGGCAGTCCACAAGCTTCGTGGACACGGCCTGCTGGAACCTCAGTGTGTCTCTGCTTCCCGCTGTCGCAGCCTTAGCTGACACCTGGGGGCTGCCGGCGGGGGCAGGGAGAGAAAGAAGGACAGACAGACAGCCCCATCTCCCTGCTGAATCACGCCACAGGATGTCACCTCCAAGAGGTGGTGTCTTCAACCCCATTTTGCAGATGAGAAACCAAGGCCCAGGGTAGCCGTGTCAGGCTGGGCTTGATGCCCAGGGCTCAGTGCTCATCCATAGCCCTGGCCGTCTTCACAGGGACAGCTTGCAGGCAGTGGCCAGTGGAATCCTCCACAGGCGGCCACAGCAGTTGCTCAGGTCCGGGGCTGAGCCATGAGCAGTCATGGAATCCACTAGCAGCTGGTGCAAGCGTGTGGGGCAGTGGGGCAGGAGGTCTCCTCCCTGGGAAGAGGGGGGGGGGCAGTGTGAGTGGTCCTGCTCCTCCCCTCCTGTCCTGGGGCATCGCTGTACGAGTTTGGGCTCCCCACTGGCAGGCCTGGGAAGCCTTTGAGGGCACGTGACGAGACACCTGTAGGGAAGTGGGAGCCGAGGCCTGAGCGGGAAGGGCCAGGGAAAGGTGTGTCACTGAGCAGGTGACCACTGTGGGCACCTGGAGCTCAAGCCCGCTGGGGCCCTGCTGGGAGAGGGTGAGGAGCACACACCTCTGAGCTCTGCCGCCCAAGGGATAGGGGGCTGGGGAACTGATTCGCCAGCTTCCATTAGTTACTGTTGAGGACTGTCCCTGGAGGATGTTAATCCTTACCCACCTTGAGGGTGGCAGTTAGGCTCTGGGTTCTGAAAAAGCCCCCAGGTGTGCTGATGCTGACCGTTGGAAGTGCACCTGGGCCGATGTACACTGAGATGGTAAGGACAAGAGGAGGTGGGGCAGAATGTCTGGAGCTTCAGCAGCCATTTTGTGATCATGAGGCAGTGGCCAAGAGACTAGCGTTAAGGTCTGAGGTGACTAAGATACTCAACTAACTTACTTCAGTTCCCCTGACATAGGCTTGTTATGTGAGAATGTCAATGCCTTTTTTGCTTAAGTTGTTATTCAAGTTTTCTGTTAGTCGCAGCTGAATGCTTCCCAAGGGCTAACAAGCCCTCAGAGCAGGTAGAGGCCTGCTGCAGGCGCATCGAGAGCTAATGAGCAGCTCGGGTAGGACTGGAGGGCAATTCTCTTGTCCCAGGCCTCCCGTAACCTCCTCACCCCCTGGGAGGCCTTCCCCTTCTTGCCCCGGCTCGGATGCCCACCATGGTCACCCCACCGGGGCTAGGGGCGCAAGGGATGGCTTCCAGGTGAGCACAACTTCCTTCTTTTCCTTAGCCAACAATCTATGTCTGCTCAGAACGGACACGACTGCCACAGGGTCATGCTGTGAGCTGCCGGCCGCCTGTTCTCATGCCCACCCTGGTTCACCACGTCCTGAAGCCCACGTCTCCCTGCGTAAGCCCCGCCCCCAGCTTGGGGCTGGATTGTCTGGGTGAGGATCAAGGCAGTTATTCAACTGGCAGAAACCAGTCAGAGGAGACAGCCTGGCCCGGTGCCCCGGGGACCCCTGCTGGGCCAGATACCCATCCTTTAGCTATTGGGAAGTCTGGGGAGGGCCAGCGTGGTGGCAGGTCGAGGGGTTCCAGCCAGCAGCTCTCTGCAGACTGGCTCAGGAGGATTTTCAAAATTTAGCCCTTCGTTTGCTTGGACTCTGTGTCGCTGTGGGCAGAGGCTGGGAGTCATCTCGCGTGGGAGCATGCTCAGTCCCTCCTGCATGTGGCGGCTGCCCCTCCCATGCGCCTGAGAGGTCTGCCCCCCTCCAGATGCACTGCCTGGAGGAGGAGCCTGAATCTGTCCAAAGCCTGTTGTAGGTGGAGCTGCCCTTCTCTATAAAAAAGCTATGCTGCAGTTCTGACCCCTGATACCTATGAATGTGACCTTATTTGGAAATGGGGTCCTTGCAGGTGCCATCAAGATAAGGTGAGGTCTTCAGGGTGGGCCCTGATCCAGTGGGACTGTGGCCTTATAAGAGGAGGAGACCGGACGCACGGGAGATGTGTGATAACAGAGGCCGGGATCGGGGTCGCGCAGCTGCAAGCCAAGGATGCCAAGGGTCGCCGGATCGTGGGCATTTCCGGGGGACAGGAGAGAGCCCGGAAGGGCTCCCCCACAGGCTTCAGAGGGCGCAGTCCCGCTGACATCCTGCACTCTGGTGTCCGGCCTCCAGACTGTGAGAGAGTAAATGTCTGTTGTCTTAGGCTGCCCAGTGTGTGGGAGTTCGTTTGGCAGCCCCGGGCGCCAACCCAGACATGGAGGGCGGGCTAGGCAGGGGAGGGGGCTGCTCCAGAGGCCGGGGTGACCTCCACTGGTCCCCAGGAGGTGGGTGGGCGTGTGCACCTGTGCTTGCGTGTGTGTGAATGCATGTGGCTTTTTCCTGCACTTTAGGAAGGCCCAGGTTCTCCTAACAATGTTTAAGTACCAACCTCAAGGCAGCCTGAAGGAGCCAGGTGGGCAGGGATGCGTTGCCGATGGATTAAAGGCCTCAAGGCTGCTATTTTAAATCAAGGCCCTTGGCCAGCCTGTCTTGGCCCTTCTACCCTGGGTCTGGGAGGCTGTGGGCCACGGGGACTGGTGTGGCAGCAGTTGGCATGGGCGTGCAGAGAGCCTGGGGGTGCCTTGCCCACATGCCCCCAGGCTCCCCCAAGGCCCTGCCGGGGCTCTCTCTCCTGGGAGCAGCAGCCTCTGCTGTCTCTGAGGCTCCCAGAGGGTCGTCAGCTTGTGGCTAGCCTCTCGCCAGGGTGCGGGCAAGTCACCTGCTGTGGGGTCTCCCAGCCAGGGGTGGGGAGGGATGCTCTGCCTGGCCTGGCAGCCTGCGCTCCACTTAAGCACCAGCACCCCCTGGGTCCAGTGGCTGCTCTGGCTACCATCGCTGGGCAACAAATAGGTACAAAACATAGCAGCTTTGCACCATCTTTATTTAGCTCAGGATTTTGCGGGTCAGGAAACGAGGAAATTGCCCAGCTAGGCAGTTCCCACTGGGGTCTCTCAGGCGGTTACAGTCACATGGCCTCAGGCACTGCAGTCACGTGAGGGCTTGGCAGCCTGGACCTGGGAGGGCTGGTGGTGCTGTTGGCCGGGCCACCTCCGTGTGGCCTCTCCATGTGGCAGGGGGCCTTCTCGCATCCTGGTGCCCTGGGCTTCTTAGATTCCTCACCTGGTGACAGGCCTGCCCCAGAGTGCCTATGGGCCAGGTGGAAGCCGCTCGGCCTCTTGCGGCCCAGCCTCGGAGGCCACACACAACACTTCTACTCTGGTTTGGTCAAAGCCATCACCGGCCTGCCCTGGTCCAAGTGGGGGGACTCCGACTCCACCTCTTGAGGCAGGTGTGTGAAGTCCGTGCGGCACATTCTAAAGCTGTCAGTGCCAAGAAGGGTGACCATCCCATGCATGGCTGTCTGCATGGCCACCCATCCTTTGGCTGGCAGGGTCCCTGCCCACCTTCCGGGCCAGACCCTGAGCTCGTTTGGGGGAGGGTCCATCGGATGAGGGAGGAGGAACTGGGGGGATGAGTGAGTTGGGAAGAGGGCAGGTGGGTCCAGAGGCCAGCCTGGCTGGACATGGCTCTGTACTGGCTTCCTGGTGGGCCCCAGCAGTTCAACCACAGAGTGAGTGGCTGAGGACGGGAGAAACGTCCTCTCCCAATTCTGGAGGCCCCAAGTCCTAAGTCAGGGTGTCGGCAGGGCCGCGCTCCCTCTGAAGGCCGGGGGTGGAGGGTCAGTCCCAGATTCAGGAGGTGCCGGGGGCCCCCAGCTGTCCTTGGCTCGTGGCCGCCTCCCTCCCGCGTTGCCCTTTGTCATCATGAGTTCTTCCTCGGTGTGTGTGTCTGGGCCCAAATTTTCCAGTTCTTATAAGAACACCAGTTATTGGATTAGGGCCCATGTGGAAAACACAGTGTCGTCGTCTTCCGGTGACCTTAAAGGTCACAGTCTAAGGTTCTGCAGATGCTAATTCTCGGAGGCACTTGTCAACCCAGGAAGGAGCCAAGGTGTCCACACCCCCCTGCCCTAGGGCCCAGGGAGACCACTGACCCGCCTCAAGAGTCCCCCCTCAGCGGCCCCTGGCCTTCTCCGAGCCTGGCCTTCCCTGCCAGACCATCCTCCTGCAGCGTTCTCTTTCCTGGCCCCTCAGCCCCTGAGGAGTAGGTGAGGCAGTGACCAGGCGTGGCTCGGCCAAGCTGCTGCCCCTGTGCCAGGCTGGGTCCCCCCCCCGCCAGAGAGCCCTGTTCCTGTTTTCTGAGGCTCCCTTCCAGTGCCACTCGGACCTTGGCTCAGGGTGTGTGTCGGGCTGAGTTGTGTCACCCCCAAAAATCCATATGTTGGAGTCCTGAGTGCCAGTACCTCAGGATACAGCTGCGCTTGGAGACAGGGCCTTGAAAGGCATAATGCCAGCACCATGAGGTCACTGGGGTGCCCCTAACCCCGTTGGACTGAGGTGCTTGCAGAAGAGTGAGTGAAGGCGACTCAGGCGGTTCTAGCCCTTCCCCAGTCTCCAGTCACTCTGCCTCAGGGAAGCCAGCACAGCTTCAGACAGGACAGGGTCCCCTGGTCCTCCTCCTCCCCTGTCCCGCGGGTCTCCATTGAGCTCACTGGGTGGCGGGCTCTGGAGGCCTGGTCCCGAGGAAGGCGCGTTCCTAGGCCAGAGTCGGCAAGGGCTGGTTCCGGCCCCCAGCGCCTGCCCTTTGTCAGGGAAGCTGCGTTTAACGGAGCTCATAACGCCTCACTAAACGGTCAGCTGGGACGCCGGGCTGCATCTGTCCTGTGCATGGCTGGAACCTCCCATCCCAGCCCCTCATGCTAGAGCTGGTTCCTACCAGCTTGGCAGACACGATCGCAACTTTTAGGAATCTTGTAGACTGGTCGCTAAACATGGCTATTATTAAAGAGTTAGATGATAAAAACTTACATTTAAGTAAACTATATGGAAAACAAAGATGGTGAAGACTCAGAACTCATCAGTTCTTGATTATTTTCCTGCATTTACTGTCATTTGTGTTTTTGAGGCTGTTCACATCCATGGCATCTGTGGAGCAGAAATACCGAATAAAGGTGTGTCATTCCTCATCTCTTCTCAACTCTGTTCAGTGGTGGTGTGTCGGCAGCTTGAAGTTGGGAGTATTTACACTAAGGAGATGGGCAGATGCTAAAATCAGGGCTTCCCTCCCATCCGCCCCTGAGAACCAGTCACTGAACACCTACCAGGTACACACTGCAGTGGTGCCCATGGGCCAAGTCTGGGAAATGGGCGCAACATCCTCAGAAACGCTGCAGCCTTAGTTATCTGTTCTGCATAACAAACCACCCCAATACTAGTGCCTTAAAACAATGACAGTCATTTATTTTGCTTGTGCATCGGCAATTTGGTGGATCTCTGCAGGGACAGCTCACCTCTGCACCATGTGGTGTGGCCCAGCCACGCTGGCTCGGTTCCCTGGGCCAAACAGCCACATTGACACCGTTTTACAGATGACAAGACAGCCTCACCAGGATCACAGATGGGAAAGGGACAGAGATAGGAAGGACTGGTTCTCCGGTCACATCCCTTGTATCCCATCCCTGTCCCCTGTCCCTTGTGACTGTAGAGACTGTGACCTGTTCAGGCCCCTGCCACCTGCAGCCAGACTTGGCTTCCAGAGCATTCCAAGCCTCCATCGCTTGATCCCCGGGGGCAGCCTCCAGCTGATGGTGAATCGAGCTGGCACATAATTTGTACCTTGCGTACAAAGATGCGGTCATCTCCAGAAGAGCACCGAAACCGGCCACGAATAATTCCTGTGCTTTCAACAAAAACACCAGTAAAATGAAAGTTTGAATAAATACTGTTCGACCCACCCAGGCATGAAGGGGAAAAGAGATACCTACTGTCTTCCAAGCTGGGTTCCTGTAGGCAGAGGTGCTGGGGCCCTGCTCCTTGTGGGGCCTGGACAGGCCCTGGCGCATGGGTGGGAAGTCAGCAGGGCCACAATGGGCAGCCCAGGGCCACCTGGGACAGGGACCCTCACCCGGCCCTTCCTCTTCCCCCAGGCCCAGCGTGCTACCTGCAGGCCGGGCAGGTCCTGCTAGGAGGCCTCTCGGCCTTGGCGCAGGCTGTCCCTTCAGCCTGGAATGCCTGTCTGCCTTCTCTACCTACCAAACTTCTATTCATCCTTGAAAATCCTACCAAAATGATGTCATTTTGCTCATTCATTGAGTAGACATTCACTGAGGTCTACTGGGCTGGGCATAAGGGAAACAGTGAGAGTAAAGCAAAGGGCCTCTGGTGCAGACGGTCATATGGACTGAATGTTTGTGTCCACCCCCAAATTCATATGCTGAAATTCTAACCCCCAATGGGATGATATTAGGAGCGGGAGCCTTTGGGAGGTGGTTAGGTCATGAGGGTGGAGCCCCATGAATGGGATTGGTGCCCTGATGAGTGACCCCGCAGAGCCTTCTTGTCTCCTCTGCCATGTGAGGACACGAGAAAGAACAGCCATCTGTGAACCAGGACATGGGGCCCTCACCGGACGCCAAGTCTGCTGGTACCCTGACCTTGGACTTCCAGCCTCCAGAACGGTGGGAAACAGACTTCTGCTGTTTGAGCCCCCAGTCTACAGGGTTTGTGATAGCAGCCTAAGTGGACTAAGACGGGCTCGATGGCATCCTTCCAAAATTCCTGTGTGGAAGCCCTAGTCCCCAGGACCTCAGGCCGTGACTGTAATTGGAGACAGGGCCTTTAAGGAGTCATTAGGCTTATGTGAAGTCACGGTGTGGGGAGGGGGACCCTCATCCAGTAGGACTGGTGCCCTCACGCGAAGAGATCAGGACACAGACACTCAGAGGGGTGGCTGTGCGAGGACACGGGGAGAAGACGGCATCCACAGCCCAGGAGAGGGGCCTCAGGAGAGCCAACCCTGCAGACCCCGTGACCTCAGCCTCCAGCCTCCAGAGCGGAGGTACCAGTGTCTGCAGGTTCAGCCCCTCATCTGTGGCACTTGGTTTTGGCGGCCGGGACAGACCAGCACAGCCTCAGAGACTTGCAGTAGGAGACGACTGTAAAAGCGTGATGGGGGCCACTGGGAGGAAACATGTCAGAGGGCTCTGTGTTTAAGTCCCGATTCCATTATCATTCATCCATGTGACCTTGGACATATCCCTTTCCCTGTCTGGGCCTGTTTCATCACAACAAGACCCCTTTCTTGGAGCCTCCAGACTCTATCTAGGGAGCTTTTTAACAGAGAGGCAGCCACACTGCCCCTCCCGACACCACACCCAGCTAGACCGGGAAGGCCGAGCAGGAGGACCTCTGGGCCAGGCGGCTCATGTCCGAGCCCCGGCTCTGCGAGCTGCGGCCTGGGTGACCTGCACAGAGGCAGCCCTTTCTGAGCCTGTTGGCCTCTCCAGGCCAGAGCAGGGTCAGCCGGAGGGGCACTGCCCCGCGTCTCAGGCTGGGCCCCCTGAAGCAGATTGCTGTGACCAGGACGTGAGTGCAGGCAGTTTACCTGGGGTGGCCCCGGTGTGGTAGGGGGTGGGATGTCGGGAGGGAAACACAGCCAGAACACGGGTGTCCTAGGTCAGCAGCCAGGGCAGCCTGGCCGGGGGCAGAACTGAGCCCCCAGCCCAGCTCAGCCACCCCCGCGTGACCCAGGCAGTCAGGGCTTTGCTCCCACATCTCGCAGGGCCCTTTCCTTCTGCACTCACACATCTGGCGGTTGGCACTGGCTGCAGGCGGGAACCTCGCCGGGCTGTCTGCCGGCTGGAACGCCTACACGTGGCCTCTGCCTGTGGCCAGAACTGCTTTAGGGCTTGGTGGCTCAGGCCACCCAGCTACTCGCAGGAGGCCTAGGGCTCCACCACGGTGTCCTAGGGCACGAGAGGGGCATCACATCTCATTTTTAGACCTCGCCTTGGAAGCACACAGCCTCACTACTGTGCATCTCGTTCTAAGACACAAGGTCCCACCTCCAGTGGGAGGAATATCAAGGTCACACTGCAGAAGGGAGACACTGTGTGGCCACTGTCAGAGGATACAACGTGTCACGACAGCCAATCAGGAAGCCAGGCCCCATGCCCTGCAGTGTGGCATTTTACCATCTGAAATTGGAATTGTGACCCGGTGTGCTGGCGTGGCAGGGAGAAGGGGAGCGGGAGGGGTCGCAGAGGTGCATAAGGTTTGAGGCCAAAGCGAGGCCTGTGGTAAAATTCTGCATCTGGGACAAATCTCCTTCATCAGTCATTCCTGAGGTCTGATTAGATCTCGCCCTTAGAGAACAGTCTGATGGGCAGAGTTCCTCTGCTGCTTATTTTCCACCCAGCGTTACTCCTTTCACTCCCCCAACTCTCCTGACATCCCTCGGGGGAATTGCCTCTTTCTTGCTGCAAATCTGAGGTCGGCCACGTCCTACCACACAGAGAAGCTGGTGTTCACAGGAGGGGGTGGGCCCAGTGGAAAGGAAAGGATACTTGAGAGAGAGGGAGGGAGATCCTTGATCCACCCATATCCGCAGGTGTTCTACTTCTGGGCTTCCAAGCTGTGGGACCCAGTATTTCTTTTATTTAGGGCGGTTGGGCACCAACCACTCACAACATCTCTTCCTTCCTCTAGGCTGTGGCCCTGCACACTCGGCCCCTCACTGTTCCCGGGCCAGCGCATCTCCTTGGCAGGGTTCAGCACTCACAGTTCTCTGCTGACCGACGGTCCCACTCACCTGGACTGTAAGCTCCATGGGGGCAGGACCCTGATCCATTCTGCTTAGCACCTTACAAGGCCCTGATCAGGTACGTACGTATTTGTTAAACAAACACAAGTGGACTCGCCAGCGTGCGGCCTCAGGAAGATACTATCAGGAGCGAATGGCTGGAGCAGAGACTACGCAAAGGTTGCAAACTATGGGCCCGCAGCTGGCCTCCCCATGTGTTTTATTTTGGTCAGAATTGTGTTAAAAACAGTGCTGAGGACAGAAAAACCCAGTTAAAAAAATGGGCAAGGATTTGAATAGGTTCTTCCATAGAAGACATAGAAATGGCCAGTGAGGTCACAGAAAGATGCTCCACATCGCTAATCATTAGGGAAATGCAAATCAGAACCACAACGACCTATCACCTCACACCCACCAGGATGGCTATTAAAACACAAACACACACACAAAATAGTAAGTGCTGACAAAGATGTAGAGACACCGGAGTTGTGCACTGCTGGGGGGGAATGTGAAATGGGGAGCCGCTGTGGAAGGCAGTTTGTGGGTTCCTCCGAAAATTAAACATGGGATTAGCAATAGGATGTAGCAATTCCACTTCCAGGTCTATACCTGAAATAATTGAGAGCAGGGACTCGAAGAGATGTTCCTTCACAGCCGAATTAATCCTAATAGCCAGAGGGTGGACGTAACCCAAGTGTCCGTCAACAGATGAGTGGATACAAAAATGTGGTCCATCCGTGCAGTGGGCTACTATTAAGCCTTAAAAAGGAGGGGGAATTCTGAGATGCTCCAGCACGCGTGAACTGTGAGGCTGTGATGCTGGGTGAGATAAGCCAGATGTGGAAGGATAAATGCTGTGAGATGACACTTACACGGGGGATTCAGAGGAGGCAAATTCACAGCGAAGGAAAGGAAATGGTGGGCAAGGGGTTGGGGAGGGGAAGGAGGAGTGTTTACTGGGGACGGAGTGTCAGTTTGGGAGGACGTGAAGTTCTTTTGGTGACAGTGGTGGCGGCTGTGCAATATGAATGTCCTTCATGCCTCTGAAACCTGCACTTAAAAATGGTTTAAGGTGGTAAATGTTATGGTATGTATATTTGACTACAATTTAAAAAAAAAGTGCCAGCGTCAACAGATGGGGAGATGTCACATTCCAGCTGAGGTGGGCATGCTTGTGTTCACCCATCTCTAGGTTCCCTCCTCTTCCTGGGCACGGTGGGAGAGTCCACTTTCTAGCACCTCTCGGCAGGGAGTGGTCACGTGGATTGTGCATGTACGTGTTACGTGGCACTTCCAGGCTCTGGCAGTAACAATCCCCCATGCAGTGATCTTTCCTCCCCTGTGATGGTGTCACATTGAGGTGGACAACTGGTGAAATCTAAGTGGCTGGGGTGCTCAACCACCCCCTGGAGGTCAGCTGCCCTGGACGGCTGCCCAGGCTCGGAGCCGACAATGTGTCAGGGAGAATCCACTTTCACGTGTTGTGTTTCACCATCGAGTTGCTGGGGGTTTTTGTTACCGCCGCATGACTTAGCCATTCTGGCTGACACACCAGCTTCCCTTGAACAACAGCCGATGAGCGGCTAGGACTGCGCTGAGCTGTGCCGTCCTGATGCTCTCTGTTTCCGCTCAGCTGGTTCCCACTGGGCTCTTGGGGTACTTACATTTTGGGTGGTGAATCAGTTGGCTAAGGCTTCCAGAACAAAGGTCCACAAAGTAGGGGGCTTCAGCAATAGAAATTCATCGCCCATCAGAGGCCAGCAGCCCGAGATCAAGGTGCCCGTTGCCAGGGCTGGTTCCTTACCAGGAGGTGAGGAGCTGCTCCTGGTCCCTTGCTTTGCTTTGCTCTGGCCGTCTCCTCTTTGCCTTTTCACTCTATGTCTGTCTGTGTCCCCGTTTTATAAGGACACAAGTCATATTGGATTAAAGGCCCACCCTGTGCCAGTATGACCTCATCTTAACTCATTCGTCTGCAATGACGTTATTTCCAAATAAGGTCACACTTGAAGTACTGGGGGTTAGGACTTGAACATGCAAATTTGGGGGGGATTCGACTCACATCAGATGGCCTCCCAGATGGCGGAGCCAGGCCGGGTGAGTGGGACTAGACGGGAGTGTGAGGGGGAATCCAGACACTTCCAGCGGAAGGAACGGAGGGAGCAGGCCTTTTGGCAGGGGTGGCTCTAGAAGGTTCTGAAGAGACCCCGTGTGGCCATGGAAGGCGTGTGGTTGCACGTGAGCATGTGTTGGGGAGCCGCCTCCTGCCCACCTCCAGGGTGGAGACGGACGGAGGCATGCAGAGAAAGAGGGGGCCCAGGAAGGGGGCCTGCCGGGTCTGATAGTCTCAGGTCTGTTTCTAGCTTTATGCTGACTCTGGAAAGGGGCTGCTGTGGGGGTGGGGCGGGAGAGGCGGAAGGGAGAGGGAAGCTTGCAAAGCCGTAGCCATGGGAAATGTTTATTTTCTGCTTGAAAGAAAATGCCCAAGAAGAATAAAAAACAACAGAACAGGAGGGAGGGAAGTAAAGAGAGAAAGACCGCCCCGGGCCACGCAGGGACCATGCGAGATGGAGAGCTGGGCAGCTGCCCCTTTGGCTTGCTTGTTGTCATCCAGGCTGGGAGGTGACCCCACTTCTCTGAGTCACAGGGACCCTCTGATGAGTGTGTCTGTGACAGGGCACAGATGTGTGGGCAGACTGTGTGTGCAAGCAGAAGAAAGAGCACCTACAGGAGACTGGGGTGTGTGTGTGAGAAACCAGAAGCCCAGAGGGAGATGGGAAACGTGGTTTCCCAGGGGTGTCCTGAGCAGGAATCTACATAGTTGTGGGACCTCCCGCCAGGCTCCCAGGCCGGCCCTCCTGACCTCCCGATCACAGCCTCCTCCAACCTTGACTGCGGACTGTGGGCCAGGCCATGCTCCCTGGATCAGACTGACCTCACCCTGTCCATACCCGGCTCCAGCCGAGTGGACTCCCATTGACCTCTGACCTGTTGCCTCCCCTCAGGCTAGGGCAGGAGGTGGACCTGGCAGGAGTAGAGAGGGCTGATGGGGAAGGTGGTGGGGCTGGGAGGGTGGGTTGGTATCATCCTTCAACTTCTCCAAGCTAGTCTTGGTCAGACTGCGGGCTCCTGGGGCACCAGCCTGGCTTAGCTGAGGAGGGTCGGCGCCCCTCATAGCTGTGTACGTTTGTCACTTCCCTTTGCGCCTCAGGCCTCTTGTCTGTTAAATGGGCATGATAGTACCAGAGCTGCGGAAGGACCAGGGCTGTGGAAGGACCAGGGCTGCGGAAGGACCAGGGCTGCGGAAGCTGGCAGAAGCAGGGACAGCCTGGATTTGCAGGGGCCACAAGGGTTAGAGTGGTGGGAAGGAACAGAGGCACTTCTGGGGGCAGGCTGATGGTGGAATTTGTTCCAGACTTCTCAGCATGCACAGGCCTGCCGAGGAAGGCTTCAGAGGCCCAAACAAAGCTGGGAGCCGGCAGCAGAGGAGAGCCTCTGAAAGGCTGGGCAGCCCCCTCCTGGGGCACTGGCTCCCCACCTAGGTGCAGCCCCTCCCCCTCCACACGTGCTGCCAAGCCTTCCATTAGTCACCCTGGCGCTGACATACATAAATCCCATTAGTCACACGGCACAAACTGGCTTGCAGAACACACCCAGGCGCACCCAGACAAAGGAGGCCCCCAGAGAGGCCCTGTCTGTTCCTCCTGTGTCTTTCCAGTGCCTAGAACAGTGCGGGCACCCCAGGCCTCAAGAAACAGGTGGTCAGCCTCCTCCAACCTCCTCCAACGCAGCCAAACCCCCCTCAACCGCTCTACCACCAAGCACTGCAGACCCCCAACCTTCCCTATGCCCTCTGGGCACACAATTGCCACAGTAAATGTCCACCAATGCCCTTGGCCTCTCTCTGGAGGGGGCACGGCTGGCATTGCGTCTCCCTCTCCATGACTGTCCTCAGACAGGTCTAGCAGGAAAACCATTCCTCAAGGTCAGCAGAGCTCTTCGGGCAGCCCACGGGAACTGATTTATTGGCGGTTTATTTGGAGAAACGCTATCTCTCTTGGATTCCGAGGGAAAAAAAAAAAAAACGCCCGCGGTGGACTTTAACCTTGGGCTGAAACCGCAGCGCTTTGTTTTCTGAGGCGCTTCCTGGGGCGCTGCGGCGGGCTGGGGCCGAGGGGGAGGCATGGCCGGAATGCGGCTCTGCGGCCTCTCCACTCCCAGGGCGCGCCCCTGCCGCGGGGTGAGTGCTCAAATTCCTCTGGGCCCGGCCGGAAGCTCTAAGTCCCTCCAAACGTGTGCTTCTAGACCTCCTAGGGAAGGAACCCAAGCTCCTGGGTGACGGCGCCTGGGAGTGAGGTTTACAAACCCTCCGCCCTCGGCATCTGCCATGGGCCGCTGCAGTCCGGCCACTGGCACGGCACAGGGGAGGCACCCGGGAGGGGGTGAGCGCCTCCCTCTTCCGCGGTTGTCCCCACCAAAGTCCCGAGCAAAGACCATTCGGTGGTGCAAGGGGGCCAGCTATGGCCATAAATCTCCGGGCAGGCCCTCCTTTCCGCTTCTCCCCGATTGCGCTCACAGCCGGCTCCGCTGATGCACCGCAGCAGCGTGAAGGCCTGTTCCCCGCCCTTCTGGCAAGGAGACAGACAATGCTGGTGACAATTAAGCGTCATTATTGCAAATGCACCTTCTCTGGGTCTGCCCCCCGGGCGCCCCATGACTATTCGAGTAGAAAGACCGCCGCCTCTGCCAGGCCGTGCCACTAGTGCCCGACCGATTCCTGCTTCTGCGATGGTTCCGCTATTTGCGCCAAAGCGGGCGGCCGACAAGGGCGTCGAGCCGGAGCCAGCAGGCAAAAAGCCCAGGGTGTCCCCGGCATGGAGGGGAAGATGGGCTGGCGCGGGGTGGGGAGCTATATTTAGCCCCCGTCTCCGCAGACACCCGCTTGGTCTTCGCTTTGGAAAAAAAAAAATCCCACAGAGGCCCCCGAGGGCAGAAGAGGGCGTGGGGATTGTGGCAGGGTCTGCGGGAGAGGGTGTTAGGCTGAGGTGTCAGAAGCCTCTCTGACCCTTTCACTGGCGCGGGCAGCGCCCGGAGTTGTGCTCAAGCGGGGGTGGGGGCGGCTGTGCGCTCATCCCAGCTTCCCTGAGCCTTCCTAGGAGTAAGTGCTCGGCCCGGGTGCCGCCTTCCCAGGCGGCGATGAAGCCCGGGCCGCTTCGGAGTCCAGAGACCACGGGTATGGAAGGTGGTGGCAGCGAATGGGGGAGGCCGTTCCTGTTCTTTGGAGAACGGGGAGAAGCTCCTGGCTTGGCTCCCTACCAGTGTCGGGGGGGGTGGCCAGGGCCGTGCAGAGGAGAGCAGGGCGCCGGTGCGGGCGGGACTCTAGGCCAGCCGGGAGCTCCGCGCAGAGCGGGAAGGAGGGCCCGCGCGGAGATTTATGGCCAAAGCCGGCCCCCTGGGCACCGGGCGCGACTCGTCTCCGTCTTCTCCGCGCCAAACAGTGGAGTGGAAGACCCGACCCGGGCCGGGGGAAGAGGACAGGGCCGGAGGCGGAGCCCAGAGGCGCCGCGATCCACCCGCCGGGGCCGGGCCTGGCGCTTCAGCCCGGCTCTGCTCGCAGTGTTGCCCCGGTTCCTGCAGCCTCTGGGACTCTAACGCCGTGTCCTCGGTCCTCCTGGAGGATCACAACCACTCTCCGCTGGGCTGGCCGAATCTCGGCTCGGCGCCGAATTGTGGGGCGGCCAATCGCAGCAAGGGAATGGCGAGCATGGCTGTCTCGGGCGCAGCCTCTCCGGGTTTTAGCGGCGCCCGGGCTGGGAGCTCCCTGGTTGCCGGACCTGGAACCTGAAAAGTGGCGCTTAAAAGACACGGCCAGAGCGGCAGCCACGGCTGGAGAACTAGGGCCCCCTACACCGAGAGGCTGGCGTTGCGCGCGACTTCGGTCCCCACCCGGAAAGGCGCTTTGGGGGGCACGGGTGGAGGTGGTGGCCCAGGTGTCCTCGCCTAGGAAAGGATGCGGTTCTTTTCTGGGGAGAGGGTAAGGGGATAAAGTCCATGCAGCTAACAACACCCAGGATCCGGAAAGCGCCGGGTTCGGCCCTGAACGAGCCAGAAATTGATCAAGGCGCGGCGGGAGAGAGCAGGGCTCAAGGGTGGCTTTGTCCTTTGGTTTTAAAACAAAGGGGAAATATTTTGTCAGTCGGGCCGCGTCCACGGAGCAGAAGCCTGGGCGCATACCGAAGGCTTCGGCTCTGGTGGCCCAAGCTGGCCGCGGACAAAAGCACTGGCAGGGGCAGGTTCTCCGGGAACTGAGGTTTGGGTGGAGAGGAGGTACTCCCTCCAGCCGATTTTCCGCCCAGTCGGTACAAGACACACACACACACACACTGCGTTAACACACTCTTTTTGGCCACGGATCTCGACGGGTAAACAGAAGTATGCGGGGGGAGGGGGCGGAAGATGGCGGCGGGAGCGCGCGGACTGCGGGCCGCCACTGTCACCCGCGCCAGGCGCCCAGGCCTGTCTTTTACACTAAAATGTGGTCCACCAGGGCGGGAGGGGGTTGCTCCAGACCCTGAGCTCTGCAAGGGTTGCCTCGGAGGCGCCCTACGAATCGCGGGGGTCTCGGAAGGAGCTGAGCTGCGTCCACCCCTCGGCTTTGGCATCGCATCCGTCCCCCTGCCCTAAGATGGCTCCCGGCCGCTGTACACCCAGTGACTGCGGGGACACCCGGACGCGGACAAAGATCAAGGCGCGCACAGGTCGGCCGGCTCCTCGGCGTGGCCCACTCGCGTCCCCACGTACGCCAGATCCGCATGGACAGGATCTGTCCTGCGCACCCCGCGGCCGGGAACCCGAGCCGCCGCCGTATCCCCAGGCCCGGCGTCCTGGCCGAGCTCCCCAGGCGGGAGGGCCGCGCGACGGGGCCAGGGCCCGCAAAGGTCCGGGAGGAGGAGGCTGGGGAAGGGGACCTTTTCTGCCCCGAACGGCGACCCTAATGAAATGCAGTCTCGGCTCGCCATGCCGACAAGGCACACACTTGGAAAATGCAAACGCCATTGGCAAATCCAGGGCAAACAGGCAGAATTTTTATTAGCAACTAAATGATTTATGGCACACATACCCCGCCGTCACAATTACGGCGTCTTGGAACATCCAGGGGTGAAAACATTAAACATTTATAAAAATAGGCTTTTGTTTTTTTCCACCCCGCAAGCCCTTTGTATTCCCCACCCCAACGGTCTCAAGATACTTTTTTTTCCTTGAACTATATTAAAGGAAAACATTCCAGATCCAGGGCGGGGATAAGGGGGTGAGGGAACAGGGTCTGGCCCCGAATATTGGAGGGTAACCAGGGGGTGGGGAAACGACAGGGACTCGGGCGTGGGAGGGTTTACTAGGAACCCACAAAGGCTTCTGGATGAGACTCGAGGATTCTTGGCGCCCACCAGGGCTGCGCCCCCACACACGGCCCCTTCCCCTGCGTTGGCTTCCAGCAGCCCCGCGCAGCTCAACTACATTTATTTGATTTCTGCAGTCACCCCTCCTCCCCCAAGGCACACAGACACAATACCACCTTTTTCTAACCCCCTCTCCTCTCCATCTTTGCTCCTGGCCGTCCCGGGGCTGCACCGGGAGCCTCCCGCCGCCCCGGCCGCCACTGAGACCTGGGCGCCCTGCTCCAAGCGCGGGCACCGCAGCTCGTTCCCCTCTGCTCCGGCTATTTTCGTTCCTTCTCACTCCTCCCTCCTCCCGCTGCGGAGCTCCAGCTTCCAAAAGAGGGCAGCCTCGAAACCAGCGCAGGAGGATCCACGAAGGGCAACTTGAAACTGCCCTCAAGAGGCTGAACTTTTTTCCCTCAAATTTATACTGGAATTAAATCAGACACCCCAACCCCAGTTCGCTCTCCCCAAGCCTACCCCCTTTTTTTCTAAAAGGGGAGAAAAGAAAATAGAACGAATGGGCGCTAACTAGTTCACTTTTTCCCCTTCCAGAAAAGTTGCCTAAAAATGGATTAAAAAAATAGAACAATCGCTGCGAAAACGCTGAGTCCGCAGCGCGGGGCGAAAGAGCGGGCTTCTCTTGTTTTATTTAAAATCTAATCACCGCGGTCGCTCTCCGAGGTAGATTCGGCAAGGACTTCTGCCCCACCAAGCTTCCTTCTGAGGGTACGTAATGCCTCGCTAGGCACCGGTCCCTGCAGGGCTGCGGAAAGAGGGTGCGCGGCCCCTAGGGCGGCCCCTCAGAGCGCTTCCGCAGCCAAGTAGGTTGCCGCGGGTAGCTCCCGGCGATTCAACCCAGAAAGGATTTTGCTGAAAGCGCAAAATAAAAGTACAAAGTCTGGGGGATCGGGGCTCCCCTCCCCCTCCGGCCGCAGCGGCCAGCCAAGCACTTTTTGGGCTTGGCTGCCGCTTCCTCTGAGCTCAACAGATTTTTTTTTTCCCGGTCTCGCCCTCCCTGGAGGGGGCGCGGCGGGTGGAAGGCGAGAGAGGCCCCCAGCCAAGAGGTTTTTAATATTACACTTTAATAGGTTTCAGAAGGCCCCGTGGAGAAATGCTAATAGGCTGAAATGTCAGAATCGAGAGGGAGTCAGCTCGCACTCAGCCGACCTAATCCTTTTTTCTGCTCTGATTTTTTTGGGTTGGGGGGGAGAGAAGAGGAGGGGAGCGCCCACGCAAGAGAGGCTTTGGGCAAGGGCGCGCGGTGCAAAGCGCCGCAGCCGAGGCCGAACGGTGGGCGCGCCCCGGCCCGCGTTTCTATAGGAACCCCTTTTAGAAGATTAGAGACTCACCCGCTGCCCGCCGCCGCGGCCTCTGCAAAATATTAATCAGTAACCATCTGACACCGCGTTTCAGAGAGGGACCGACAGGCCGGGGCTAGGAAAACGGCCTTCTCGCTTGCCCATTCCACCCAACCGCGCTGCTGGGGGAGAGGGAATGAATCGCTGCTTTGTTTTAAAGGAGGGGGGAAGGGAGAGAAAAAGCAGCTCTGGTCCGTTTTGGCGTCTCCACCGCGCCTTCTAGAAAGCGCGCCCCAGGGGAGGTGGGAGGCTGGGGTCCGGGCGCGGGGTGTAGCCCGCCGGGCCCCCAAGCTCTTCCCGGCTCGCTCGGCTTGTCACCTCCTCCTGCGAGCAGGAAGCTGACGGGCGGCCCATTAAACCGCGCCTTGCAAAGCCCTGGATTGCGGCGACAACCATCTTCCTCTATTTTGATCACTCAGCCCAGACGCGGGGGGAGGAGGGAGGAAAAGGGAGGAGGAGGAGGAAGGGGGGGGTCCAAGTTAGTGAAGGGGGAGGGCTGCCTAGAAACGGCCGGGAAAAATTCTCACCACCAGTTTAGATCATTCAGCCCCGCCGAGGGGAGCCTGGAAACTGCTGGAGCCCCTAGGTCCGTAATTGGTTTTATAGGAATGGCTGAGGGCCAAGGTGTTTACATGCGCGTGATTGGCGGCGCGCGCGACCAATGGGTGGTGGCCGGGGGCCGTCCCGGGGGGAGGCGGGCGCCCGGGAACAATGCGTGTTTCTTTACGGAGAGTGCCCCCCCCCCCCCGCGCCCCCCCCCCCCCCCCGGGGTTTTTTTTTTTTTTTTTTTTTTTTAGATCCAGCGAGAGGAACTTGAAAGGGGGGTTGTGTAATGTACCTTTTCCAATCCCGGGCTGTATATGGAGATTTGGGATTCTTTAAACCGGCGCTACCTGGATTTTATTAAAAAGCGGGGAGCTCGGCGGGAGGAAAGCTGGCTTTTCCGGGGGCTGCGGGAGCCGGGCCGCGGGAGGGCGGAGGAGTTGGCGCGCCGAGCGCTCGGCCCGGGGAGCGGTTTTCTACCAAAAAAAGGAAAGGCGGGCAAAAAGTGTGAGGCGGCTGCGGGTGGCGAAGGGGAGCAGCAGCCGCGGGATGGCGGGCAGGACGGGCGCCTAGCCGCGCAGGGAGTCGGGGCCGCAACCGAAGTCGCAGTCGCCAGAGCCCGGAGCCGGGAGCCCCGCCGCGCCAGGTACGCCGCCGGGCCGCCCGCCTACCCTTGCCCGGGCGCGACGGTCTCCAAACTTCTCCAGCTGGCCCTCCACCCCGTCTCCCCCTCGGGGGTCGACTGGGGATCCCCGCAGGTCTCCGGCCTCAGAGAAGGAATCGGGAACCAGGGTCCGCGAGGTGGGGGCTCCCTTCGAGGGGTGGGGGCGGACCGCTGCGCCCCGGGCTACCTGAGCCTCCAGCCCGCCCAGCCGGGCTGAGGGGCGTCGGTTCCCTTCTCGGTTCCCGGCAGGCGGCGGGGGAGCCAGAGACGCCGAGACGTTTTCGATTATAGGCTGTTTTTAATTAAAAGCCGGAATTCAGCCATTTTAACTGCATTCAAGAGGGGGAGAAAAGTAGGGAGAACGCAGCGGAGCCCGCAGATGGCCAAGCCAGCTTTCCTACCAGAGCGAGGGTGTTCTGGGGGGCTTCACCCCGACTTCCCCAAAGTGGGGCTCCGGGGCATGCTCCGAAGCGCTGGCTTTTAGGAGAAAGCTATACAAAGAACATAAAAAAAAATCACGGAAAGCTCATCGCCTCCTTAAGACATGTATCCTCGGATGTGGCGATCTTAGATTTTTCCAAAGTAAACGCCGATCTGGTAACCAGAGACTGATGGGAGACGGCGAGGGAGGGAGGGCGGGAGGGGCTGTTTGTAACCAAAACCCGGTTAAAATAAGCACCCTTAGCAAAGTTGGGGAGGCAGGCTGGAGGGAGCTGGGGGCTTTGCGGCTCGGGGGGCTGGGCGCCGGCCGCGGGGCGCTTGGCGGGCACAGGGAGCCCGCGGCTCCCACGCGATCCGCAGGCCTCCCGGAGTCAGAATCCGAGCATCTGCGGGCAGAGAGCGACGGCAGGGCTGGCTCCAGGACCCCCTCCCGCCTCCACGGGAATCGGCAAACGGCAAATCTTCTAAACAAACAGCTTTAGACTGGAACTACAGGGGGATTTACCCAACGCGGGGGGAGGCGCCCCTTGGCCGGCCGGCGCAGGGAAGGTTTTCTCTGTAGGCTATTTTTGGGGTTGGGGGAAGCTGGGGTGGCAGCGAGCCCGTTGAGAAGCCCCTTGCTTCCCCTGACCCCCTCCCCCAACCTTCTGCGCTTGGCCACGTCCTCGGGGCCGCAGGATTCCCAGGCCAGGGCGTTGGAAAATGAAACCAAAGCTTGTTTTGAAGGATTCTTTCCAGTCCTCAGGCGAGAATGCCACGTCTCGGGGACTCGGACTCAAGACTCTCGACTCTCAGTGGCCCGAGGGGGGCGGCGGGAGGGGGCGGCGAGCCTCTTTAAAAATAACCCCCCTTTCCACCCTCTCTCCCAAAAAAAAAAAAAAAAAATCGGCGGCTCGAGGCGAGCTCAGGGGAAACCAAAGTCAGAAAAGGGAGGCGAGGGGCCAAAAAAGGTTAAATATTAAACTTTCATGATTAGATAGTGACACAGTGTTTAGGGAGACATTTCGAACTGCTCATGGAAAGGTTTCACGGTTTGAAGCCCGGAGCATGTGACGTCCAGGATTCAAACCCGCTGGGGAGGTTTGTATTTACGCCGTCCGGGCGCGGCGGACGGGCCTTACCCAGTTTCGGGAGGACCCGTCAGCCGCCGAGGCAGAGTCGGGGTTGGGGCGTAGCGCACCACCCGCCACTTTCCGAGCCGTGTCCCCGGGAGCTTGAAGCCTGAAGCATGGCTTTTTACTTTTTGTGGAAAAGGGGCCACTCCCGATTTCGTTTCTGGCCACCAGATCTGCAGCCCCCGGCCCCGAACTGCAAGACGACTTTCTGAAACTTGTTTCTTTTTCCCCTCCTTTTTTTCCCTTTCCTCCTCTTGTGTTTCTTCCGTGGCCCGTCTCCTCTCGCCGCCAAGACGCCGTGTGCGCTGCTTCGCGCAGCTCCGCCTGGCCGCCCGGAGGGGCCCCACTGCCGGCCGCCTGTGCGCGCCGAGCCGAGGGCCCGCCGCCGAGCGCAAGCCCCGCTGGCCGCCGCCGCTGCCGCCATGCACGCCGCGGAGCCCCCGCCGCCCGAGGACTCTTGGACTACGCCGAGGCCGAACTTTTAGGTCCCACTGAGCGAGGCCCGCGGGCCGGGTGGGGGGCTGGCCGCGGCACTCCCGCGGAGGATGGATGGCCGAGACTTCGGGCCCCCGCGGTCCGTGCACGGCCCCCCGCCGCCGCTGCTGTCCGGCCTGGCCATGGACAGCCACCGCGTGGGCACAGCCACGGCTGGACGCTTGCCTGCCTCGGGCTTGCCCGGCCCGCTGCCGCCCGGGAAGTACATGGCTGGCCTCAACCTCCACCCGCACCCTGGTAAGTGCTCCGCGTGGCGCCTGCCCCTTCCTGTCCTCCTGGGATCCTGGGAAAAGCTACGCGGCCTGTTCCCCGGCGTTCCCAGCTCCCTCGGCGGGTCCGCGGGGTGCGGACTGCCTCAGTTCCCGGGGCGGGGAGACCCCTGGGCCCCTGGAGAAGGCTGGTCCGGAGGCTCCGGCAGAGAGAGGCACGTGGCTCCTCTGCCTTCCCCAGCGCGCAGGGTCTGACAAGGCGCGCACATCTGCCGAAATTGGAGCCACCAGGGGCTATTCTAACCCCCGGGGCCCATGCTGTTCCAGCCTGGGCTGCAGTTTTCAAAATATGAGCCAGAAAAGAACGAGCCCCATAGGCACTGAGACATCCACTCCCCGAGCTCGAATCCTCGTTTTCACGCGCCCCCGCCGGCGCCGGTGGGCCCTGGGTTCGGTTCCTAGTTATTCGCCAGCGCGGTGCAGGGTCTCCGGCCAGCCCAAGAGCCTGGGGGTGCGGGGAGGACGGTGACCCCTGCCCTGGGACCACGGTCTTCGGCGGGCGGAAGCCCTCTGGAGATTCCATCGACCCCCAGAAAGAGGACGGCGGTCCCAGGACCCGCACCCCGGTAGGGGACGACCCCTACCTCTGGCTCCGGGGACTCCTTGTTTTCGGCTGGAAGGCGGGCGCGCGGCGCGGCGGGGACGCAGAAACTGGGCCGCTTCCATCCCGAAGCAAGGGGAAGGAAGCGGCGCGGGAGCGGATCCGGGACGAGAGGCGGAGGGGAAACCGTGGTTCTGTTGTTGGCCTGCGAGGAGATGGTGAGCGGGCCCGGCAGCCTCCGCCATTTCCCGAGGGGCTGTTTAGGATCGGGAGGGAGAAACTACCCCTGGCGGGCCGCGGCCGCCCTAGTCGGACCTGCAGAACTGACGGCGGCCGAAACCTGGTCCGTCCGCCAACCAGCTTCCGTGCCTGGCGTGCCACACTTCGACTTAAAAAAGAAAATCCACCCATAGTGTAGTCTCGGATTCTTGCGATTTCTCGGAGCTCCCGACGCTCCCCTCGGCCTGGGGGCCTTGGAGGGGATGCCTCTGGCCGCGGCGGCAGCCTTGGTCCTGCGCCACCGACCCTGCTAGCTCGGGAGAGGCCGCGCTCGCCGTTTGTGCCTCTCTCTTTGATTTTTGTCCTGGAACTTTTCAGGAACCTGAGTCCCGGGGCTCAGCGGGACAAAGGGCCTTTGTGAGGCGCTGGCGGGGGAGGGGCGCACGGGAGCCGGAGCGCAGAGATCCCCGTGGCGGGCGCTTGAAGACCAGGCCATGGCCCTGGGGCGCGCGCGTGCCCCCCGAGAGCTGGGGACTCGCATTCTGCCGGGGGTCCGCGGTGAAGGCGAGAGTTTTCTCCCAAGCGGGTGAGGGAGGGGTGCTGGGACCCCAGAGGAAGGGCTGGGGGCGGCCCTGAGCTACAGAGGGCGGCTTAGTCCCCTTTGACGTGCCCCCAAAGGCCGCGGTCATCGGGTTACTCGCTCCGATCAGGGTTGGTGTCAGGGTTCTTAGTCCTGGGCGTCAGGCCCCGGATCTTTTGGCTGGCAGGGCCTTCCGTCGCCTTCCGAGAGTCGGAGAGGGTGCCGCGTCCTCCCCGTCTGCGATCTGGCCTGGGCCTGGCAGAAGCAGAGCGTCCTCCTCAGCAGCAGTGACCACAGCCCCTACTCGCGGGGCGCCTCTGCGTGCCTGCCCTGTGTCCGGGCCAAGCCGAGGCCGGCCGCCGCAGACAGACCGCTTAATGCCCATTAGGTAGATGCAGAGGCTGAGGCGGGAGAAGTGAATCGACTGCCTGGAGGCAGGCAGGAGGCTGGCAGGACGGTGAAGTTCAGCGCCGGGTGGCTGCAGAGGCCTGGCTCCACACCTCCTGCGCCAGGGGCCTCCTGACTTCTGCGTGCTGGGCGGCTGAGGTCACGGAGGAAATAACAGGCGGGCTGTGGGAGCGCTGCCTCGGGTCCGTGCACCCCCGGGATGGAGGAGACCGGGGATCGGGTGGGGGCGGCTGGTGCTGTCCCTTGCTGCCCCTGCCTTGAGTGCCCATACGAGACCTCGGACCCCAGGCCAACGCCCAGAGCCCCTGTGCTAATTCTGTTAGCTAGGAAGTGGGAAGCTGGTCCACATTCTCTGCTTGGAGCTGGGCAGTGACATTTCTCAACCCAGCACCCCTACCCCCTTTCTTTTTTTTGCTGGGTGCAGATGCTAAATTTTCTCTTTCAACGTGTCTCTCCTTCTTGGCTTTCAAATCCTGAGGTCTCACCAGCGTTATTAGCTCCATCTTTTATTTGTTTGTTTTTGTACTGGGAAGCCCGGAGAGGCTGAGCCATTTGCCCCGGGTCACACAGCGAGCAAAGTGAGAGGCGGAGTTACTGCTGGACCTCTTCCCGCTCTGGACTGGCCAGGGCTGGAATGGGACTCTAACAGGGCAGACGCTGACAGTGGGGGTGCCATGAGTGAGAGTCTCCAGGAGGGTCTTCTGCTTCCTGCATTTACACTGAGGGGTTGGTCCTTTCCTCTGCAGAAGAAGAGGTGAAATAAAAAAATACATGGGGTCTGGCATGAAGGGTGCACTTCCCTTCCCCATAACCTTGAATATTGCTACAGCGTGAACCCTGAAACGTTCACAGCAGCCAGTGGAATGGACAAGTCAGTGGCAGGCCCTCTGGTAGGCCTGCCGCTCTGCTCCAGGGTTGGGAGGCCTGGACTCAGTCCCCCTGACTCTGCAATTAAAGAGCTATTAGCAGGATTTTGTACTTGATTGTGTATTCTCCCTGCCCCCACTCCCTGAGCTGGCTGGTCCCTGGAGGATATATGAATGGGGGTGGAACCCAAGGATCAAGATGGGGAGGCTCTGCTCTTTGGACCTACCCGTGGACAATAGGGGGCCGGGGGCTTTCTCCAGGGTCCCATCAGCTTTACCTCTGGAATCCAGCCTGCCAGCCTACTGGGACTGATTTAAAAAGCTTCATCAGTGGGACTGGCTGGTGGACTGGTGGGATCCTAAAGATACGGGAGGATTGTTGGGTGCCTCTTCCTCCGGTCAGAGGCAGAGGGGGAGGTTCTGGAATCTGGAAAGGCCTCCTGGATGTCCAGGCCCTCAGAGCCTGCCGGTGCGCCAGCTCTCAGCCCCAGCACTTTCTGTCTTCGCTTGTCCATTTGCTCAGTGAACGATTTCCAAGTGCCCTCTGTGTGCCAGGCCCTGCTCTGGCCCTGGGGAAGGCCCCAGTGACCAGAGAGACAAACATCTGGACCCTCCTTGGAACCCACATCCTTGCAGGGGCCAGGCAGTGAACACCCGCAGCAGAGAGGGAAATCATTTCAATGGAGCTGTGGTCCGTGAAGTGAAGAGAATGCCTAGGGTCTGTTTGGGCCCAAGTAGTCCGGGGCTCTGAGCAGTGAGAATGGCCGGAGATGAGGCAGGGGGAGGGCGGCACCCTGCAGATCCCGAGGCCAGTGATGTGGAATTTCAAACAGGGATGTGGAGGCAGTGGATGGTTTTAAATGAGGGAGTGATTCAAAGTGAGGGGCATTTTGCAGAACTGGTCTGGATGCCAGTGGCATTATGCAAGACGAAAGGTGGCCAGAACTGCTTCTGATTTTAAAAGAGACTAAAGATATGTGACAGCAAAAGGCAATGTGTGGCCTGCTGTTGAATCTCGAATCAGGGAAGACATTGCTCTAAAGGACGTCATCAGGGCAATTGACGAAATTGGAATATGGACTGTAGATTAGCCGATAGCATCAAATCAATGTTATGTTTCATGAAGTTGATAACTGTAGTGTGGTTATGGAAAAAAATGCCCTTGCTCTTTGGAAGTAAAAGCAGTGACATGTTTAGGGGCAAGGGACATGATGTCCATGACTTACTCTCAGGAATGGCTCAGGAAGAGAAAAAATAATATCTATAGTTTATATTTACTGGGGAGACAACAATAAGTCAAATGATAGGAGGAGGTACCACATCTGGTGCGAATGCAGTTCCCAGTTGCTAGACCTGGGAGGTCATCTGGATGTTTGTTGTACCCTTTCAAACTTTTCTCTGAGTTTGAAATTATTTCAAGCTGAGCGTTCAACAGAATGAGTTTGAGCTGCTGGCTGGAGACTGTCTGGTCAACAGGGACCAGGAGGCTGTCAGGGACGTGACAGTGACCAGGACGGGAGGCTGCAGGTGGCCGGGGTTTGGGGCCTTGTGGAGGGGCAGAGAGGAGGATGACAGCTGGGTGCTGGGGAAGTACTGCTTGTAGAGGAACGGGGAGGGACAAATTCGGGGACAGGGTGGCACTGGGCCTTCTGGA
This sequence comes from Phataginus tricuspis, assembly GCA_029783875.1. Taxonomy (NCBI): domain Eukaryota; kingdom Metazoa; phylum Chordata; class Mammalia; order Pholidota; family Manidae; genus Phataginus; species Phataginus tricuspis. The sequence goes on from JAQQAC010015366.1 coordinate 3,267,082, forward strand.
TTTGGCAGTGGCCATTTTGGGGTGCGCTTGGCTCCCAGCGTGGTATAGTCTGTGGTCTGATCGGACGTGACGCCCGCCCTGTGGTGTAGAGTGCTGTCTTCCACCCAGACACCAGCGCCATCACTGTGGCCACCCTGTCCTTTATGTCCCAGCCTAGCTGTGGAGAGGACTGACGGGAGCTGCTGTCAGGACAAGTCTTGGGCCTCTCTGGGGGCTGCTGGGGGCCCATGCCTGCGGTCAGTCCTGGCTCCCATGGCCACGGTCCTTGACCACACCGGCTGCTCACAGAAGCCTGGAGTCTGACTTTGGTTGCTTCATGAGCTAATGAAAGTGATTCACCCTAAGCCTGGAACAAAAAAGCCGCTTCACATACTCTTACTAACAAATTTGCAGATTCTGGGCCTCCATGAGCCAGCTGAGGTTCCTGCTGTGCTCTCTGCAGATAAAGAATCCTGCTTCTTCTGGAGGCAGGATGGCCTAGGGACTGAGGTTAGATTGCTGGAGTTTAGATCTTGCTCTTCCACTTACTGGGTGCATGAAACTCTGTGCCTCAATTTTCTCATCTACAAAATGGATCCGTTAGTGGTACCAAATTCATTCAGTTGTGAAATTTCAATGAGCAAGTGCCAGCTAGATGCCTGGCAGCCCTCTGCAAAAGTTACAGTCAAATCAATTGCTGTTGTTACAATTACCGCTAACCGATGACTCACAAATCCTTTGTCCTAGGCCAGCCCTCCCTGGGCCCCTGCAGTTGTGTATTAAGCCCCTCTGGATGGTCCACAGGCTCCCTTAGACTCCAGGGCTCCAACTTGAACCCATCATTTACATTTTAGTTTTCTCCTTTTTTTAATGTAAGAGATAATCCTATAAAATGCTTCACTCCTGGGTGTGCAGGAGGTTGCATTTTTACAAAATGAACACATCCGTAGAGCCACTAGCCTGCTTATGATCTGGACATCTTCCAGCATCTGTTCTCTTTCTTATTTCTGTTACCTTAGATTAGTTTTGCGTCTTTTTGAACTTTCTGTAAGGGGAATCATGCGGCATTCTCTCTCTTATTTCTGGCTGCTTTCACTCAACATTACATCTGTGAGATCCATCCACGTTGTGGGGGGGGGCAGCAGTAATTTATTTCTTGCGGCTGTGTAGTATTCTACCACATAAATAGAGCGCTGTTTTTCCCCTCTCCTGCTGATAGACATTTAAGTTGTTTCCCGTGTTTGCTATGAATCGTGCTATCAACATGGCCTTTCCGATGCACGTGGGTACGTGTTTCTTGGGATGTGTGTGTGCATGAATGTGTATGTGTATATATATGTAAATACCTAGGAATGGCGTTGTTTAGTCACAGGGTATTGTGGGTTCAGCCTTAGTAACCGAGTTGTCTAGCGGTCATGCCATCATATATTCCTAGCAGTAGTGTGTTCTGGTAGCTCTGTGTCTTTGTCAACACTTGCTATTGTCGGTTTTCTTTAAATTCTGTTCATTCTTGTGAATATGTAGTAGTATCATTGTATGTGCATTTTCCCATTTACTTCGTAATGAGAATCGTTTGCATATGGTAGAATTCACCCATTAAAAGTGTATAGTTCTGCCTTATGCTTAACACAAACTTTAGAGTAAACGTTAGGCATTTTGAAAGTCAAATATTAGAAGGATCGTAAAGAAAACCAGCAATCTTCTGCGTCCTCTCTCCCCATTCCTGACTCCCTCTTTTAACTCTTTTTGGGCCTGTTTCTGTGGGTTTTTTCATCTGTATTTCTAGGTAATAACCCGCTTCTACTGCGAGTTATTTTTCAGTTTTGAGAATTCTCTGTTGGCTTCTCTGGAAGATGAGGATTTTTGCATAAACTGGATCTGATCCTCCTGTTTATTAGTGTGAGACTCTGCAAGTTTCTTTACCTCTTTGTACCTTGGTTTTCTCATCTGTAAAGTGGGAGATAATAACACTATCTACTTAATGGGATTGTCGAAAGGATTAAATAATTCATGCCTGTTAAACATCCAGAATAGTGTCTGGAATATAATGAGCACTTAGTAAATACTTAACTGTTGTTATATTCACCTCCCCTATGTTTACTTCTGTCCTCCCAATATAGGTGAAATACAGTTTTATTCGAACCGGGTTTATTATTATGGCTTCGGCTTTGTGAATACGGTTTATATTTGAGCCAAGTGGTGTATTAAAATTAATTTCTGTATTTCTTGGAGTTAATTGCCTCTTTTTTATTTTTTTTTAATTTGCTGGAATTTCTTAGAAACTCTGGCTTCTGGTCTCTTGGTACGCTTCTCATTTGGTCAGATCTATCCGATGAACTACCTCCTTCTTTACTCGGGGACTTCTGTCCTGGAGTTTTCCATCTTCCTGCCATGGTCTGGTTTGCTGCTGCTTGGGTCTGCTGGAGAGCCATCAGCCTTCGGACTCTCCTTACCTTTCTGCTGGTTTGGATTTCCTGTTTCCTCATTCCCATGCCTTCCTTTTTCCCTCCTTAGGTCCTTGTTTTGGTGGAGCACATCCTGCAGTAGTTTTCTGCGAAAGAATACACGGAAGGCGATTTTTTTTGAGGCCTAGTATGCCTGATAATGCCTTTATTCTACCTTCTCACTTGACTGGCTTTTTGAAAATAATTTCCCTTTAGTGTTTTGAAGGAATTGCATTATCACCTTCTAAATTCCAGTGTTGCTTTTGAGGAATGTGGTGCCTTTTCGATTTTTGATCTCTGTAAACCTTTTAAAAACTGTCCTTTTCCAAATGCTTGGATCCTTTAGAACTACGTTAAGAGCATGGGCTTTGAAATTCACGCGTGTACAATGTACAGCCATCACTGGCTATGCGGCCTTGAACATGTTACCTAACCTACAACGCTTCAGTCTTCTCTTTGGTAAAATGAGTAATCGTGTCTAGCTTTCGTGGTTCCTATTTCCTATGAGGACGAAATGTGTTTGTGTACCTAAATACGTGGAACATTGCGTGGTCCCCAGTAAGCCTTAAAATGCCACTGCTGTCATCTTTATCAGTGGCGTTCAGAAAGTTCGTGAAGGTTTGCGTGCCTTACTATGGGATCCTTTGTATTTTCTCCATTGGGTGCTCCACAGGCTGTATCAACCTGGAAACTGAAGTCCTTAGGCCTGAGACTTTTGGAATCACTACTAATTTTGTTAGCATTTCCCTCCCACCATTTTTTTCTGTTCTCTCTACTACTTCTATTTGTTAGATATTGATTCCTGGACTGCTTATTTTTCCTATACTTCCTATTTTTCTCTTTTTGTTTCTTCTGTTTTCTAGGAGATGTTCTCAATTATGTCTTCTAATCCTTTGATTAATTTTTTAATTAGGCTGTCCTACATTTTTTAAGACTCTGTTGTATTTTTAATTCGAAGAGCTCTTTCATACAACTTAGATGTGTCATTCCCTCCTCCCCCCCCACACTTAAAAAAATAGCACCTTGTTTAATGGATACATTTGTTCTCATCACTTGGAGGATGGTAATTGTATATTTTTCTGGAACTTTTTTTTCTCATGAATTGCCTCTGTTCTTCTGGGTCTTTCTGCCTTTTTTTTTTCTCTCCCGTTTTCCTAATTTGCCTTTTACCTTGGAGACTTCCACGGGTGATGGATTCTCTGGTGTTTCTTCCTATGTAAGAAAGATGTGTACCAACTTGGCAAAGTCCTTGACTGTTGCACAACTCCCTGAATGTCTCTGTAGGTCTTTCCCTTTTGACTTTGTTAGTCTCCCGGGTAGAAGTGCCTGTGTCCTGCCTCTGGGGAGATTAAACCCGGCTGCTGCTCTTCCAAGAGCTGAGAGTACACGTGTACCTAGGCAGCCTGAAGATTTGCGCTCAGATTCTGTTTGCATGTTCGGCGTGTGCCCCAGCCCTGAGAACCCAGTCAAGACCCTCAATGGCTCCATTGTTCCCTAGTAAATAGAGGGCTCGTGGGGGGCTCTCTGTTCTTCCTCCACCGCCCCCCCTCCAGCCCTGCACCCGCCCTTTAGTGGTGCCAGGCTCCAGGTTCTGCATCTCTCAGGAATTGCTTGTTTCTTCTTGATTCTCCCTTCAAGCTTACGTTTCAGTTTTCCCAAGTCCTCACCCTGCCAAGTCGCATCCCTCTGCCTTCCTGCTTCCAAGATGTGGAGCTTCTCTCCTTCCCATTCCTCTTTTGTTTTGTCTCCTTTTAAAACCACATTACCGTGAGGTTCTAGCACTTGGGACAGGATTTGTCACCGCAGGACTCTTCGCCACCACGTGTGGTGTCAGCCCGCTGTCCCTTCCTGCCCTGGGAGACCTGCCTGCCTCACTCTGACACTTGCCTGCTTGCCACCTAGCTGTTCCTAGAAGGCCCTCCCTCCATCCCTACCTCTATTTCCTCCAGGCCAAGACCTTGTTAGGGGGAAAAGAAATCAATGGGGAAATCCGTAATTGCTTTAGAATTGGGACCGTCTGGAGCCCTGGGGCGAGGCTGGGGTGGATGTATTTGCATATCACTGGCGGGGCTGAGGCCCTGACCCCGGCTCGGCTCGGCAACCTTGGGATTCTCTTTATTTAGATTTGAGCACCTACTTTGTGGGCTGGGTGTCTGATTGGAGCCAGGCAAGGTCTCAGCCCGCTAGGGGCCGATACTCAGGGCTGGGGGAGGGACTGGAGTTAAGTCCCAGTGACCCTTCTCCTGCTGAGGCCTCTGGGGAGGACCTGAGAGCTGTGACGTGCTGGAAGAGGCCTGGTCACCTGAGCATCCTGGGAGGGTCTGGGCTGGCCGGAGAGCAGGGAGGCGGAGCGGAGTTGCAAAACCTTGTAGCCCCTGGTGGGATAGGGTCCCACCTCCAGGCCCTCCCCAAGGCCGGGCTGGACTCCTCCTTTTCTGGCTGGCCGGGCCTGAGCTGGTGGCTGGTGGCTCGGGCCGCGTGTGCGTGGGCAGCGTGTGCGTGGGCCTGTGCTCAGCTCGGGGACCCTCTGCAGCTCTGCCGTGCGGCCACCGCTGCCTCACCGATGGGAGCTTGGGGATGGCGGCCCACCCACAGCACCAAGCACGTGCAGGGTAAGCCCCTTGCCTGCCATTCCAGCCTCCAGCTCTGCCCCTCTCCTTCCTGGGCTGCCACGGGGCCCCTTCCTCTGGTAGAGGGGCATGCCACGAAACAGGGGGCGCAGGCGTTGTGCCAGCACTGCCTCTTGCTCCTTCCTTTCACCTTGGAGGAAAGTAGGCACAGAGAGGTTGTGTTACCTCCCCAGGGTCACACAGCTGGGAAGGACCCAGCAACCTTCAAGAAAGCCAGGGAGGGGTTTGGGGAGGTGGGTGTTGATAGGAGTTTTTTTCTTTCTCTTTCCTTGGCTCATTTTAACTTTATTGTTTTAGCTTTTGCAGATTTTGTCAGTGTGGGAGTTCCATGAATATCACTCAAAAATGTAGTATTTACCCTGCCGGTATTCAGATCAGCTTCCCCTCCCCCACTTACTTCTTTTAAAGGATGTTTGTTATCGGGGCTTAAGATACACAGAAAAACGAGCATGCATCTTAAATGTACAGCTCTGTTAACGTTTTTCACAAACTGCACCCACCAGGTAACCATCCACCAGGTGAAAAGGAAGCCCGGTGCCCCCTTCCATCACTACTCCTCCCTGGCTCAAGGTGACCCCTCTCGCGACTTAAGCCACAGGGGTTTCTACGCGTACGAGGAAGCATGTCCTGTGTTTTCTTTTGTGTGAGGTTGTCAGCTTTATCATGTCTGTGAGGTTGTAGTTCCTTCTTGCTGAAGGTGTTCCATTGTGTGACACTGTCACAATCTGTTTATCCAGCTGCCGATGGACAGTTTGGGTTGTTTTCCAATTCTGACCACTTCTGGAGGAAGGTTCTCGAGTTCCCACTTGCATTTCTACGCCTTGCCCTTGGGCGGCCCCTGCGAGGGCATGGCTGGGCCAGGAAGGCTGGTAGATTCTGCCGGACTGTTCTGAGTGGTTGTACTCATTTACACTTGCTCCAGCTATGCATGAATATTGTTCTGCTTTCCTTTTTGACATTTTAGCCCTCATGGTGGGTGTCTAGTAGTTTTAATTCATATTTCTTCCATGGTTTGAGAGGCTGAGTACCTTGTTGTAGATGTACTGGCCATTTGGATGTCTTCCTGTGGAATCTTGGCTAGTTTTTACATTGAGTTAGCATTTTTCCTACTGAATTGCAGAAGTTCTTTACATATTCTGGATATGTAAGCCCTTCATTTTTGACATGCCGTATGGTGGCTCACCTTTTCTTTCTCCTAATGGTGTCCTTTGAGGAGTAGAAGTTCCTAATTTTAATGTAATCCAGCATATCAGTCTTATCTTTATGGTTAGTGCTTTTTATATGGTCTTTATCTGCCCTCAGGTCATGAAGGTATTTTTCCAATGTTCTTTGAGGAGAAGCTTTCTTTCTTGCTTTGCCTTTCACATGTAGATTGCGATCCACCTGGAATGGATTTTTATGTATGGTGTGAAGTAGGGGGTCGAGATTCATGGTTTTTCCCGTAGCGATAATCCAAGCTGACCAGCAGCGTTTATTGACAAGACCATCCTTTCTCCGCCTTGTGCGCCTGTGGACCTGTTTCTAGAATGTTCTGTAGGTCTGTTCGTCACCCACATCCTAATGGTATGCAAGCTGCATTGTTGCAGGTGAACACCGGTCAATATTTAATGACATAAGTCTGCCCACCTTGTTCTTCATCTTCAAGGTTGCCTTGTCTATTCTTGATCCTTTGTGTTTTGAAATAACTTTTTTTTTAACTAGTAAGATACACTGAACAATTTGCCATTTGAACTATTTTTAGGTGTACAGTTCAGGAGCACTGAATACATTTGCATCGTTTTGCAGCCATCTCCACCAACCATTTCCAGAACATTTCCATCTTCCTGAAACTCTGTCTCCGTTAAACACCAACTCCCCAGCCCCTAGCATCCCACCCTTCTACTTTCCGTCTCAATGAATTTCACTCCCCTAAGGACCTCGTGTAAATATTTGTCCTTCTGTGTCTGGCTTTTTCACGTAGCATAATGTCCACAGAGTTCATCCATGTTGGAGCAGGCGTCAGAATTTCCTTCTTTTTAAGGCCGAATCACATTCCATTTTATGGGTGGGCCTCATTTTGTTCATCCCATGGGCCCTTGGGTTGTCACCACCTTTTGGTTATTGTGAGGAACGCTGCCACGGACCTGGGTGTGCAGACATCTCTCCCACACTCTGCTTTCCGTTTCTGTGGAACTTTCAGAGACAGCCTTTCAGTTTCTACACACAAACACACATGCACCCTGCTGGGACCTGGAGTGGGATCACGCTGAATCTATACGTCAATTTGGCTGCAGTGAGTAACCTAGGAAGTGTATGTTCGCCCAGAGTCTGGAGACTTCCTTGGGGGCCTGCAGGAGGCCTGCTCATCAGGTTTCCAGAAGCTGGGGCTGGGCTGGCTGGTTCTCCAACCCCCTGTGCTGCTTCCCAACCGCACTACCCTCCCTATAACCAAACCGAAACTGCTGATTTGATAGATGAAAATGACACCATTTTAACGCCTGTATGTAATTCTAACTTTTTACTGAATCGGGACCCTTACTGCTCTCGGTGGTGACTTGCCCGGATTCTTCCTGAAGATGAGGCTCTGTATACAGAGAGGGCATTAACCCATTCTCTATTTGAGATACTACAGAAGCCTCCGGATCTCGGGATCAGTGGGATTCTGAAGGTCGTTTTATCCAGAGGGTCCTTGTGCTATTTTCAGCTGCTGTCATAGAAACGTCCAAGTCACGTGTCTGTGCTCCGGGCTGGAATGAGTTCTGTTCTGGGTGATAACCCTGATTTGATCACGCTGATGAGATGCCCTGATAGCCTTTGGTGACATCTTGAGGGGTGTAGTTCTTTGGCGAGGCCAAAACTTTTCAAATAGAAAGGGAAAAATATGCTCGTTCTGCGTTTGGTTAGGGAGGGCCCTTTGGGAGTGAAAATATGAAAATAGGGTCTGGTGTCTGGGTGGCGTGGCTTGAGTGGGAGAGTGTCCATGGTGGAGTCAGCGCCGCAGCTCCCTCCCTGTAGGAGGGACTAGAACCGCCACCCTCCCCTGGAGTTGAAGGGGGTGGGGAGACGGACTGAAGCTGGCTGTGAAGTGTAGGGCCCAGGAAAGGCCTCCCTTCCTCCTCCTTTCTGCCTTAGCTGGTCATGACCTTGCCCGTCTGCCCCATTCATGAGCACGGGTAGGGGTGGGGCACCGGGGATGGGCTAGACCCACAGGGGTCTGCAAACTGTGACCACATCTGGCCCAGCTCCCGTTTTTTTTTTGTAAATAAAGTTTTATTGGAACAAACCGACAGTTGAAGTACAGTCTGTGGCCACGTTCCCTGCAGCTGGCAGAGTGGCTGCAATGCCTAAAGTAGTATTTATTATTTGGCCCTTTCAAGAAAAAGCCTGCCGACTCCTGTTCCGGTGGGTGGAGAGGGACAATAAACACGGAATTACAATAAAGAAGGAACTAATGTGTGCATGGTGTGATAAATAGTGATAAGCGCCGGAGGAAAATCATTCAGGAAAGGGTGTGGGGGGTGGGGTGGGCTGCAGTTTAAAATCGCTTGGTTAGGAAAGGCCACATTCACCAGGTGTCACTTGCGCTGTAAGAGAAGGGGGGGAGGTCTATCCAGAGGGTGTGTCCTGAGAATTTGGCTGTACCGGGTGGGGGACAGATTCCAGGCTGAGGTGCAAAGGCCCTGCGTTATGGGAGTCTGTGTTCTTGCATATTCCAGCCCAGCCCATTTGGAGTGATAAAGTCTTGGAGTCCTTCAGTGTTTACCACCTTTGTGTGCACCATGACCTCATCAAGTCCCCTCCCTGCTCCCATCTGTGAGGATTGCAGGTGCCCATTATATAGTCGGCTTCTAGAAGGGTTCTGAGCAACTACATCCATTACTGAGGCAAGATGCCACCGGCCAGCTGGGGTAGCCTCACCTTACCTCTATGGGGCCCTGCCAGCAGATGGGCACAGCAAGCCCCTTGCAGAGCCCACCTGGGTGGGTTTCAGTCTCCAGCCCCCAGCACACAGGAGCCCTGAATAAGTGTGGAAGGAGGGATGGACGGACCTTGTCGGGATTCACGTTCCACCTTCTGGTGATTGAGGCCAGCCTCGGAGTCGGCAAACCCCTGAAGGCTTTCCTGTGTTTCGGGTGTCTTGGGTGTCCATGAGGGGGTGGCAGTGGCAGAGAACGGGCTGGCCCAAACCCCAAACTCTGGTTCCCTGTTTCCACGGCTGTCGGTGTGAGGTGGGGAGGCGGGGATGTGGGTGGGCCCCAGCTGGGGGGGAGCCTGGGAGTTCAGTGCAGGAGGGGGCACAGGGCTGGGGGGACTAAGGCCTGGTGGGGTGGGCTGTCTGCCCAGTTCCCTGCTGCTATGTTCCTGGAAGATCCTGGACCCTTCCCTGGGCAGTGGGGGGGCGCATTACCCCACTGCCTCCTTTTTGCCCCTGGGGCGTCCTTGCTCTCTCACTGGGCACAGGGGCCAGCGAAGACTGTTTTCAGGCCAAGCCCTGTGTGGGGAAGTTCCTTCACTCAGGGTTCGGGGGACAGTGGCAGGATCGGAGCTGAGGGCCAGGCATGGTGGGACTCCGGAGCTGAGGGCTCGGCGTGGCTGCGTGCTTGCAGCACCCGCTGAGCAACCAGGTGGCCCAGGCTCAGTGACCCCAGGCAGCCTCTCTGAGCCTCAGTTTCCTAGTCTATAAAACCGGGGTAACCAGATCCCCTCACACGCAGGGCAAGGGGGGTGAGCCAGGGTGGGAGGTGTCAGCCCAGAAACAGCTGTGCCTGTGGGCCCTCGGGTGCCCCGGGCAGAGGGGCTAATGCAGGGCCAGCCCGGCCGGGCCAGGGGGATGCCGGGCTGGATTCCGAGGTGGAGAGCAGAGCCTACCTGTCTGGACTTTGAAATCCAGGTGAAATTCACAGAACTTGCAATTAACCGTTTGATAGTGTGCAAGTCAGTGGTACGTAGCACATTCATAATGGGCAACCAGCGGCTGTCTCTAATTTCAAAATTAAAATGTTATTTTAGGGAAGAACAGATGGAATTTGGGTAGAGGAAGTGGTCATGCTCGGACCCCGACCTTGAGCAGCTCCTTAGCTTCTTTGAGCCCCAGGTTCTGTGACTATAAATAATAACGGTAATATGATAGCTGGCATCGCAGGGTGCCTCACAAACACATCTTACAAATGTGAGCTCGTTTAATCTGTACATCCAGCGGGAGGAGTAGATGTTACTGTATTTCCCACCCGGGCAGCCTGGGCAGATGACACCTGTCCAGCGTCACCGAGCAGGTCGGCGCCGGAGACAGCGTGTGCCTCTGGGGATCCCTCTGTCGCGTCCTCCCCAGGAATGGCCCCTGCTCCATCTAGTTGTCTGTAGGGACAGGCTTCAGCCCAGACCGTGGCTAAATTAAGTCTAAATTAATTAGAATGCAGTGGAATTAAAGATGCGGTTCCTCAGCTCACCAGCCGTGTTTCAAGTGCTCTGTGGTGTCCAGGGCAGACCTGGAAGGGTTACGGGGCTGGGCCCCGGCCCCGGTCCTGGTGCTGCCGCGTGTGAGGGGTGGAGGGCAGGTCGCTGGCTCTGTGGTGGGCCCCAGGTGACTTGGGACCGTTGGTGGTCCTCTGCCCCGTGAGAGCCGAGCGAGAAGATTCCATGAGTGACTCCACGTGGAGGTGAGGCGGTTAAGCACTTGTGGCGCCCGGTGCCTGTCCATGTGGGGTTAGCATTTGCCGTTATCATCAGGAGTGGTGATACTTCATGATGGTGACATATGTGCGTTTTCCGTTGGCACAGACATTGGTGTTGGCGTCCAAGGCCTTGAGTGAGATTATGTGGGTGGGCAGGTGGCACGGAGACCTCTAGTCACCAGGGGGCGGGCTTGAGCTCAGCCGGGGTGGGAGCGGGGTGACCCCTCCCACGCCAGGCTGGGCTGGAAAATTGCAGCATCTAGGGAGAGGCCAATGGGCTTCCGCTTGACTCTCCAGTCCAGCAGCCCTGAGGCCTAACCATTCTTGTGTGGTGCACGGCGGCGACTTATGGGTCAGGGGCTGCATTTACCTAATGTCCTGTCCTAACCCGAAGAACGTGCGTCTATCTGCTTTTGCCCTCAGAGAATTCAAAACAATGCGCATGTGGTCAGTTAGTCCAAAAGTTGACGCCTCTTGCATGCCGGGTCCTTGGCACTAAGCATGCGGATGAGGCGGACAGTCCCACCTGCAGGGAGGGACCCCCTGGGGGAGCCAGTCTAGTTTCCAAGTTGTCCTGGGGAGGGAGAACGATTGGGGCTTGGATCGTGTGGCCGGGAGGGCTTCTGTGGGGCACAGGGCACTCCAGGTGGAAATGAGCTGGGACAGGTCTACTGGAGGCCTAGGGGCTGGTCAGGCAGAGGGGAGGGGGGCAGGCAGCAGGGTCCTGGCAATTGGCAAGTGATCTAATTTATATTCGAGATCCATCACCCTGCTGCTTCAGAAGGAGGATTTGGGGAGGGGGGTGGGGCTGTGAATACAAAAGTGCAAAGAAATGCCCCGTTGGCGTGTGCTGTCCTCTGGGCCGGCGGTGAGGTGTGGATGGTGTGCTCCGTGTTAGCTGCAAATCGCTGCTCTTGGAGGGGCACAGACTTGCCTGCAGTCTTGCCAGGGCACCAGCATCCCGGCCGGCCTGGGGAAGGGAGTTTGGGCTCTGCTGAGCCGTGGCAGGCGAGAGCCGTTGGTGGCATCCGGGCTGCAACGCCCTGCTGGGCCTGGGGTGCTGCTGGGCGGGTTTCACAAGCCCAGGCTGAAGCAGGCCTGGGCCCTGGGCTTCCGCGCGGCCCAAGGCAGGAAGAACTGGCAGCTGATGTAAGCCCTTGCGCAAACCTCTGGCTGCTGGCTTCCGGAGCCTTCTACCCGCCTGTCTGTCGAGGAGGAAGCCTGGGGCCTGGCGGGGCCCAGAGGCCCTGCTGCCTGGGCTTGGGCCGCATGGGCGGACTGGCCGGCCACCATGGCCCTGGGTCCCGAGGGCTTGGTGCTGGAGTCTGGTGAGGAGGCTGGGCGGGGCCGGGCGGGAGTGTGGGGGCCCGGATGTGGGGTGGTGGGGATGGCGCATGTGGCCAGGAGGTGTCCTCCCATCGCTCCCGCCTGCTGCCGGGTCCACTCTGGGGGACCAAGGTGGAGGCCCTGCCCTTGGCAGCCTCCGTTTTCCAAAGGGACTGTGGGTGTTCTGGGGCCCTGGGCCCGGGAGGTGGGGAGGGAGCACACAGGCCCTGCATCCGGGGCTGCTGGGGATCCAGAGGTTGGGCGGGGTCTGCGGGACCCCCGTGGGCCAGGCTGGGGCCGCCAGGCGTCTGAGTCCCACATACCGCCTGGTCACTGCGCTCCTTGGGCCGTGGCAGATAGCGCCCCACAGGAATGCCGAGAGGTTACACGAATGGACATGGGGAGGCCCTCGGCTCGCTGGTGCGTGGCTACCCCTGTGCTCTGCTCTGTGTGCAGGCCTCAGCCCCTCCCCTGAGGGCGTGTGGGCTTCAAAGAACCGGCAGGCTGCCTGGCACTAGCCTTCAGTGGACGGGTTAAATGGTTTCCCTCTTCATGGCAATCCTGGAGGGAGGCGTCATTATCCCCGTTCTGATGCTGAGTGAACTGAGGCTGGAAAAGGGAAGCCCCTGCCCAAGTCTCCGGGGCTCCCTGTGGCCTGTGACCTGGAGGCCTGCCAGGGTCTTTCCCTGAAGGGTGGGGTGTGTGGATCTTGAGGGGCAGCGCCCCTGGGTGGTGAGAGTGAGGAGGTGTCCCTTCCCCTGTGAGCCTGGCCAAATGGGGTGTGCAGGGGTGGGTGTGGTTTCCTCCCTAAGCCGCAGTTGGCCACCACTCACCCGTTAAGAGGGACCCTGGGTGGGCAGCCCTGCTCTCAGCTCCCCCGCTCAGTACTCTCCTTCGTTTGCTAATTCACTGTAGTTCCGGGACATTGCTGGGTGTGGACCGAGTCACTTCCCACTGGCTGCCCTCCCCACCTCTGAACCTCAGATTGCTCATCCGTTAAATGGGCACGTGGTTCTTCCCGGACGGGCCGGCCGAGCCCTCGGCAGGTCCGGGCCAGTCCAGAGCTGCCCGGGGGGCCTCAGCAAGATCGTCGTCTGACTTGTGGATACCCCCCCAGGTCCAAGAGCTGAGCACATGGGTGGGGTACAGACCATGAGCCCCTCCACCTCCTCACTGTTTGGCCTCAGGAGATATCTGCCCCCCCATCCCAACTTTCATCTGGAGATGGGAGGAACTGCAGACCCTTGGGTCTGGGGATGGTGAAACCCTCCCAGAGGCGAGGGTCTGCGGAAGTGGCCTTCCTTCTGGTCATTTCCCCTGGGGACTCACTTGAAGTTGTCTCAAGCCCCATCCAGGTGTGCTGAGTTGACCTAGGCTGTCCTGACGCCAGGGGGCGGGGCCGGGGTGGGCCGGGCAGTGGGGGCAGTGGGCCAGGTGGTGGTGGCCTGGTGGCTGCCTGACAGCCCCCCTTCTCTCTGCAGGCGAGGCCTTCTTGGGCAGCTTTGTGGCCAGCGGGATGGGGCCCTCGGCCTCGTCCCATGGGAGCCCGGTGCCCCTGCCCTCTGACCTCTCCTTCCGCTCCCCCACCCCCAGCAACCTGCCCATGGTGCAGCTGTGGGCCGCCCATGCCCATGAAGGTAAGGAGTGTGCCAGGTGGGTGGGGCCGAGGGCTGCTGGGCCCCTGTCCCCAATGTTTCCCATCCTGCCCACCAGTCACCCCTCCTTGCTGTGGCCGGTGAGGCCCATCCCTGGTCACTCTGCCTCTCCGCTGTTCTTCAAATGTTTAGTGCCTCCTTCTGTTGTCACAGGGCCTTTGCACGAGCTCTTCCTTCTGCTTGCAGCCCCCCACCCCACCCCACCCCACCCCACTGGCTGTGTCCTTTCATCCTTCAGGGCTCAGCTCAAGCATGCATCCCCTTACTTGTGATGGGTTTGTCTGTCTCTCTCTATTGTGGAATATCCCTTTTCCCACCAGAATGAGTGCTGAGGACAGGGCCCAGTTCTATCTGTGGTTGTCTTCTGGGCGCAGTCAGCTCATTATAATTGTGGGAGCAGTGGGGCCAGGCCATTGGTCCCTGCCCCTAAACGTGGGGAGTCTGAGGGCCTGCATTCCTGCTGGCCCTCCCTGGAGCCTCAGTTTCCCCTGTCAGTGAAGGGATGGGCCTGGGGGGATCCTGAGCTGCTCTCTGGTTCTGGTGGATTTGGGTGCTGGGTGCCAGCTCCCTCCTGCTGCCTCCTGGGCATCTCAGGGTGCCCTGGGCCCTGGGGCCTGCACTGCAGTCTGAGGGCTTTCCAGGGCCTTCCCGAGCGCAGGGGTTCCCCACCTCCTTCTCTGTGCCCGAGTCTCACTGAGTGTTTCCACCCCGAATGCTGTGTACCCCACACAGAGCAGGTAGTCCCGCCTTAGGCCTGGGATGGTGGGCAGTCCTTTGGGGCTGGGGTCCCACCTGAGCCTCCCACTTTCACCAGCCGGGGTGGGGTCTGGAGGGGCTGCCCCTGGTGCCTGTCTGCCATTAGCTTGCCTTCCTAGCCCTCCCTCCCTCCCTTTTCTCCTTTGCCAACAAATTCTAATACTGCTAGTAATGGTAGCGAACTGAGAGGCTGCTCACTGCATACCAGACGTTGCACACTTGAACTCACTTTATCCTCAGAACAAACCATGAGGTAGGGACCATTATGCCCATTTTACAGATGAGAAAGCAGAGAGATGCAATACCTGCATACGAGTGTTGTTTCAGTAATTAAATGAGATGACGTGTACTGGGTGGCCTTTATTATTTTGTGGTGGTTGTTAATGTCCTGATCAGGTGGTGCTGTGGAAGAAGACGCAGTGTGGCCAGGGGCAGGTCCTGCACCCTGGCCCTGGCCCAGTGAGAGCACCTGGGGGCATATGGGAGCGTCCGTCCTACCCGCCAGCCCGCCTGTGGTCCCGTGGGACCTACAGCCCGGGCAGAGTGGCAGGGTCCTCCCCGGTGCCCCACACCTGCCTGGCCTTTGCGGCCCTGCTGCACGGCTCTTGAGCTTCTATCTCCCCATTTATCCTCTTAGTCATCCTGTTTCTCTTTCCATGGCTGTCCTGTCTTCTTTGGCTTGCAAAGCCCTGATTGTGGGTGTCACTGGTGGGGGGCCTCGTGGGCGGCTGGAGCATCGTCACCATGAGGAATTCCTTGCTGGGAGCACCTCCTGGGAGACATGGCAGCCAGAAATGCTGGGTGGGCTGAGGTTCAGAGAAGGGGAGTGACCGTTTGGGGTCACACAGCAGGGAAGAGGCCTGTTAACACCAGGATATCACTCAGCCAGATCGGCACCGGGCTGAGGTTGAGTCCCAGTGACCTTGTTTCAAAGTCAGGCGCCTGTGCTGTGTGTCTTTGAGCTGGTGGGCCTCTCTGAGCCTCAGTTTTCTCATCTATAAAATGGGGATATCAAGAATATCTACCTCACAGGGTTTTGTTTTGTTGAAGTGCAGATGAGAATAAGCTTGGCGAGCGGTTAGAGCTGCCATCCTCCTCCTCACTGTCACCCGCCCTCCTGGTGGGCCATTCTGAGCCACCTGGGGGATTTGAGAGCTCAAGCCCCTGGGACGGGGGTGGGTGTGGGGCTGGAGGGAGGCCTGAAGTGCTAGAGTGGGGAGGGGAGCAAGCCTTGCCCTGGGGAGCTGGAGGTAAACCTCAGGGTCCCCTGCACTGGGGGGCTAACAGCTAAGGTAGTTTATTTGCAAGGAAAAGAGCGGGATGGAAGGACACGGCTCGTGGGAGGCATGAGGTGGTCCAGCCCCGCCTCTCTCTTCTCTCTTTTCCAGGCTTCTCCCACCTGCCCAGTGGGCTGTACCCATCCTACCTCCACCTGAACCACCTGGAGCCCCCCAGCAGCGGGAGCCCCCTCCTCAGCCAGCTGGGCCAGCCCAGTATTTTCGATACCCAGAAAGGTCAGGGCAGGAGTGGGGAGACTGGGGTTAGGGACACTTTTGGAGGGGCTTCCCTAGGACCCCTGCCACTACCCACAGAATTCAGGCAGCACCCAGCTGTTTTCCAAGATCCCTGCCCCTAAGAACCCCCATAGGTTCACTGGGCTCACCCGTAGCCTACTGCTGCTTTCTGGGTGTGCTCTGCTCATCCAGGCCTCTTAAGCCTTCTGGGCGGCTTGTAAAACCACCATGTCCTCTCCCTCTTCACAGATGAGGAAACTGAGGCTCAGAAAGGTTAGTGGGTGGCCAAGGCAAAGTCTGATTTAGGTATCTGTTTCCAGAGCCCGCCCTCCTTACCCTGGGGTCGCAGGGTGCCCTTCAGGGGCCCCCTCCTGCCCCAGTGCCGGCAGTGGGGGCTACCGCTTACACCTGTGCTCTTTGCAGACGGCTTCTACCTGCCCGCCCCGGGGGCCCCAGGCGCCCTGCACTCCCACGCACCCTCCTCCAGGACCCCCGGCAGCCACTCCTCGGGCGCCCCTGCCAAAGGCTCGTCGCGGGAAGGTCCACCCAAGGAGCGGGCAAGCCGCGGCGGGGAGCCGCTGCCGCTGTTCGGGAAGAAGGACCCGCGGGCCCGCGAGGAGGCGGTGGGGCCGCGTGGTGTCGTGGACCTGACTCAGGAGACGCGGGCGGAGGGCCGCCAGGACCGCGGACCCCCGCGCCTCGCCGAGCGCCTGTCGCCCTTCCTGGGCGAGCTGGGGCCACCGCGGGCACCGGGCGCGGCCACCACTGACTCCAAGGTCAAGAACCTGCCGCTGCCGTCGGCACTGAGCCTCTGCAACGGCGCGGGGGAGGCGGGGCTCCCGGCGCTGGTGGCCGAGGCGGCCCGCGGGGCCAAGGAGGCGGCGCGCCAGGACGAGACCGTGCGCCTGCGGCGCGCGGAGGCCCTGCTGCCCGGGCCGTGCGCCTGCCCCTCGCCGCTGCCGCTGCCGCCCGGCAAAGGTCCGCCCGCGCCCCCCGCCGCCGCCGGGGCCTTTGCCGCGCCCCAGCCCGGCCCCGCCGGCGTCTACACCATCTTCCCCGCAGCCGCGGCGGCGCGAGAGCCCGGCCGCGAGCACCGCGTGGTGGCGCCCACCTTTGTGCCTTCCGTGGAGGCCTTCGACGAGCGCCCGGGGCCCATCCAGATCGCATCGCAGGCGCGCGACGCCCGGGCCCGGGAGCGCGAGGCAGGCAGGCCCGGGGTCCTGCAGGCGCCGCCCGGGTCCCCGCGGCCGCCCCCGGACAGGCCCGAGGTGCTGCGCGAGAAGAACTCGGTGATCCGCTCGCTCAAGCGGCCACCGCCCGCCGAGGCCCCGCCGGCGCGGACCTCGCGTGCGTCCCCGGACGCCCGGGCCTACCTCCCGGCCAAGGACCTGCTCAAGCCCGAGGCCGAGCCGCGGCCCTGCGAGCGCGCCCTGCGAGCGTCCGCCGCGGCTCCCCAGCAGGCCGCCAAGCTCTTCGGCCTGGAGCCCGGGCGGCCGCCCCCGCCCGCCGGCCCCGAGCCCAAGTGGAAGCCCTTTGAGCTGGGCAACTTCGCCACCACGCAGATGGCCGTGCTGGCCGCGCAGCACCACCACGCCGGCCGCGCCGACGAGGAGGCCACGGCCGTCTCCAAGAAGGCCTACTTGGACCCCGGGGGCGCGTTGCCCCGCGCCGCGGCCGCCTGCGCCAGGCCGGGCGCCGACGTGCACACCGTGGCCCACGGGCCTGGAGAGGCTTCGGCCATGCAGAGCCTCATCAAGTACAGCGGCAGCTTTGCCCGCGAGGCTGTGGCCGTGCGCCCTGGCGGCTGCGGCAAGAAGAGCCCCTTTGGAGGCCTGGGCACCATGAAACCCGAGCCTGCCCCCACCGCAGCAGGTGCCCCGCGCACCCAGAGCCGCCTCCCGCACCCCGCGGGCCCTGCAGCAGGCGGCAGCCGGCAGCTGAAGCGGGACCCGGAGAGGCCCGAGAGCGCCAAGGCTTTTGGGCGCGAGAACTCGGGTGCCCAGGGGGAGGCAGAGGTGCGACACCCGCCGGTTGGCATTGCGGTGGCTGTGGCCCGGCAGAAGGACAGTGGCGGCAGTGGCCGGCTGGGGCCTGGCCTGGCGGACCAGGAGCGCTCCCTGTCCCTGAGTAATGTCAAAGGTGGGTCTGGGTCTCACCGTTCCCCTGCCCACCCTCTCTCCATTTCTACCTGTCCCCTAGCCTCCTCTCTATTCACCCTGCTCCCTATCTTCCCACCTTCCTGCTATACCGTTTGTCCTATAATATCCACTCCTGGGATGAGGCTGCTATTTAAAGTTTATTGCTTTTTCTATTATGGGCATAGAAAAACGTGTAAAATGCAGGAAAGGAGAATGAAAAAAACCCATTTCTATTTTCCCAGCACCCTGAACACGTTCAGATCTTTCTCAGGATTCATTTTCCTGTGCTATTTGCTTCCACCTGCCAAGCTCCTACAGTGCATAGCACCTTGGGCCTCTGCATGTATTGCAAATTCTTCATAAGTATCATTTTTTAATGGCCTTTACTGTTCTGTCAAGAGCATGCACCACCGTTCAGTTAACCATTTCCCTTGAGGGCATTTTAGTTTTTCCTTCTCTGATGTTTTTGTATTCAGAATGTTGTGTTGAGTATTTCTGTGCATTGCGCCTTTGGTGATATTTTGAGTCATTTTCTAAGAATAGGTTCCTAGGAATAGACTAGCTTTAGGCCTTCAATTCTAAGTCCTTGAGGGAGGGAACCGTGCCTAACCTAGTTCAGTGTCCCCAGTACTTAGTGTGGGGCCTGGCGCATAGTATGTGTTTGATGAATGACTGATTGAGTGATGCACTGGGATGGAGAGAAGCTCGGGTCCCCGTGGTTTTTTGTGGGTCTTGACCTTCAGGACTTTAGGGGCTTCTTAGGTAGTTGGAGATTTTTATGTGTTGGGTCTGTTACATCTTAGAATTGTGTTTTAATGTTACAAAAAAAAAGACTTGCTAATTTCTGTAGGTAAGAATGGTGCATTTCTTTCAATCACTAGCGGAGTTGAATATTTTTCTAGAATTTTGTCAGTTGCTTACCCTTTCTTTGGTCCCTTCCATGTTTTGCTGTTGGAATCCCTCCCGGATTCTGGAGACTGGGTATTTGTGGCATTTTTGTTGGGATTCAGGACTTGGTCTGCCCGTTTTGAACCAGGGGCCCCCCCGCCTTCAGGTCAGGCACCAGCTGTTCTCCTGCCCGGAGAGTGGATGGTGTTCAGTGTGCCGTGGTGTGGGGTTGCCAAGCTGCGGTAAGGGCCCTGGAAGCCTGTCTCTACCTGCTCCTTGCTTGTGTGACTTCTCAACACCCTGCCCAGATATCTCACCCATGCCTCCATTCCCAGTGCCCAGAACACTGCCCATACCCACCAGCTGCAAGCGCAGGTTTTGCCTACCTACATCCGGGGCTCCTATTCATGGCCCTCACGTGGCCCCCGTCCCGCCTCTCCCAAACTTTACCCCTCGGGGCTGCATAGGCATTTTTGCATGTCCCCTGGGACCCCATCCCTTCCTTTGCCTGGCCCCCCTGTGCCCACGTAAGCTGACTCCTGGGCTCTATCATCCTTAGTCCACGGAAGTGGCCGCGATGCGTTGTCTCAGGCTGCTCTCCCAGGCCAGCCCAGGAAGACACGAGGCTGCCCAGAGCCTCACGCCGGCCCCCACCCCACCCACCGGCTTGCACACGGTGACTACAGAGGCCCTTCATCCGGCCTTCAGTGGCTTAGAGTGAGTGACGCTCAGTTGCTGTTTGCTGAATGACTGATCGAGCCCATGGTTCTTTGCACACCCGCAGCCCTGCCTCCATCCCCAAGCTAGGAAAGCCCATCCTCTGACCCTGGGGGGCCGGCATGAGGCCCTCCAACCTTGGCTTGGAGGTTTTCAGCTGGGTGATGGATGAGCCCTCCTAACAGGACAGAGGTTTAGGGCTGGGAACACCTCTGGGAGGCGTCCTTTCCCTGGAAGGATGTGGCACCACTGTTGGGGGCTCATGGTCCCCAGAGCTCATTCTGGAGCCCAGAGCACTTGCCTGTGCCCAAGGGACCTGTGTCCATGGGGTCCTGCGTGTGTATGTGTGTGTGTGTGAGACAGAGTGTGTATGTCTAAGAACAGGGTGTGTGAGAGCATGTGTGCATGTGTGACAGAGGGCAGTGTCTTGGGATGGAGGCTGTGACAGCCAGGGACTAGGCACGCAGACCTTGGCCTGAAGCTGTCTCTGCTGCTGACTATAGAAAAGCGTGTGGCTGGATTCTTCTCTTTAAGAAAATTCCCTAAGTGGTGGATTTTCCCCACTCCTGGGCACCCTGGAGGGAGGGGGAGAGTAGGGGTACCCTTGGCCAAGTGGGTGGTCACCAACCCCAGGCCTCCTGATGTCTTCCTGGCCTCTCTGTCTCCTAGCTTGCAGAGTGAGCCTTCTGCCTGTCCGTGGGTTCAAATTCACCCGCTGTGCCTTGCAGCTGTGTGACCTTGAACAAGAGCCCTAAGCCCCGTGGGCCTCAGTTTCCACGCCCACCACGTGGCAGTAGTGAGGGCAGCCTTGTCTCTCCATGCCAGGTGGGCTGATGGGCACATGGTAGGTGCTTCATAAGTAGGCCTGCCTTTCCTCCGCTCACATCCAGGGTGTGAGGATCTCAGAGCCTCTGACAATGCCTTCCAGCCCTGGGTCCTTCTGGAGAAACGCCCCCAAGTACTCACACAGGGTCAGGTTTGGTTTCGGGGGGTGCGTCTCAGACCCTAAGGATGCGCTAAGGACAGGCACCATTTACACCTGGGAGCCCCCAAATCTGGCGCCCCGCGCCTGAGTTGCCCAACAGGCCTGTGAAGGGCACGGAGAGCAGGGCCTGTGGAGGGGAAGGGACTTGCCCAGGGTCACTTGCCTAGAAGAGGTGAGCTGAGCTGGAACCCTAAGTCCAGGCCTGTGTCTCCCACCTCTTCTGCCTTGCCCGGCTGTTACCTCTATGGTGGAGGCGAGGGGGGGATCAGATCTGGGGGGACTGGGAGGTGCCCCCCATCACAGCTGGGGTTGTGTGGCGTAAGCAGTCGCGTTGGCCCCAGACTCTAGTGAGCACCAAATGGGCCAGGGCTGGCGGGGGCCGCATCTGCCGAAGTGGATCTGGGAGGGGGTTGCCGTGGGAAGCAGGCCTCAGTCCCAACCTCAGCCGTTATGGCTGGGACTGGAGCACGGGGTCCAGGGGCAGAGCTGCAGATGGAGGTGGCAGTAATTTACCAGTGCCCGTGCTGCACCCGTCGGAGGGGGGGGCACGTGCACCTCAGTGGGACCCCGCCCTCAGCCACGATGCCTCGTCAGCTAGTGGTGTGACCTGGGTGCTTTAACCTTGCTGTGCCTCAGTTTCCTTGTCTGGATAGGGTGAGGGCTACTGAGTGAGGGCGGCGAGGCCCTGGGCCCGACTGGCACAGAGGTGGTGCTTCAGTGCCTGCGGCCTCTGCAGCTACCACCCGGAGGGCCCGGGGTGGGTCCTGGGGTCTCTGGGACCTTGGAGCAGGTGACCCTCTGCCCCACATGCCTGCCTTCTGGGGAAGCTGGTGCCCCCAGCCTGGAGCTCAGCATGGGGAGGCCGTGGGCCCTCTGGAGTGCTTGTCCACAGATGGCCAGAGGGAGGGGGAGCCCCTCACAGCCACAGGCAGTCCGTGTCTCATCCTGCTCCGAATTTCTCTGGCCTTCCCTGCTGCCCTGGGCAAATCCTGAACCACGTTCCCTTCCGTGCCCTGCAAGGCCCTACAGTGCCCCACACCTGCCAGCTGCCCCCGGGCTCCCATCTGCATCCTCTCCTTCCTTGTTCTCTTGCTGCGTGGCCTCCTGGAGGTTCCTCAGCACAAGCCTGCCTCAGGGCCTTTGCACTTGCTGTGCATGCTGTGGCGCCCACTCTTCTCTAGATGCACGTGAATCTGCCCATGTGTTCATTCACGCACTTACTGAGCAGCTCCTGTGCCAGGCGTCGTGTAGGGGAGAGGCAGACAGCCGGGAGTAGGGCTGCTCCACAGAAATGCGCAGTCTGAAGGAGGAGACAGATGGTAAATTACCAACAAGCAGAATAACTGTGTGTGGTCATTGCTGTGAGGGAGACAAATAAGGGAGTAGGATGGCAGAGGTGCCCAAGGAGGGCTTCCTGGAGGTGGCCTTTGAGCTGAGCTCTAGTGGGGGCAGCTGAGTAGCCCAGGGGAGAGGGTCGGGTACTCTGGGTGGAGGGAACAGTGCGTGTGGCCCGGAGTGTGACTGGGCTGCATGGAGCCAAGGCCGAAAGCTGGGGGTGCACAGAGAGGCTGGCCGGGCAGCATGTGCCAGGCCCGGGCATAGGCTGGGTTCCCTGGGGCTGGGGCTCTGCAGAAGGCCCAGACGTGCACAGCGGTTAGCAGCCACAGCCTGATGCGGGAGGACGAGGGCAGAGCTGGAACCCGGGAATGGGCTGGGAGCCCACGGACGGGGAGGGCATGTCACATTTCTACAGAGGTCAAGTGAATTTGGAGGGAGCCGTCTGGGGCTCTGGCCTGAGTGGCCTGGGGACGGAAGATGCTCGCAGGTGGGGGGCCTGCAGACAGGTTTCTGGTGGCAGGAGGGGCCTGGGATGGGAAGCCGGAGCCCCTGGCTGGTGACAGCCAGGGCAGTGGAGAGGCATTGGGCCAGAGGACACAGGGCTTGGGGTCAGGCCCCACTCTAGAACCTGTCCCTTCTGGGAACACCGGCTCTGTGTCAAAGCTTCTTCCTGACTCCAGGGTGGCCCATGGAGTGAGGGCCCTTGGGCGTCTGTGGGACTGTGAGGCTGTGTGTCCCTGGGCACATGCTCTGACTTCCCAGCCCCGCTTCTGGACTCGGGCTGGCCCTCCACACCCTGACCTTAACTAAAACCAGGGCTGCCCTTGTGGGTTTTGTTCCCTGGGGTCTGTAAGCAGAGCCCCTTCCAGTCCTGGGGAAGAAGGTGGGAGGGCTCAGGGTCCCTTTTCATACGGGAGCCTCGCTGATGTTGGAGTCAGGGGCACCCTGGCTGGTCCCACCCCAAACCGCTCCCACCCTCAGCCTCTCCAGACAGCTGGGCTGCCGGGCTGTCTTGGCACACAGGGCCGTGGACACACAGGCTTGTCCTGTGCCTTTTCTCTGTCTCCTGTCCTTTGTTCTGGGGCTCGTGGGTTCCCACCTTCCCGAAGGGAAAGAGGGGAGCCCTTGTGTCCCTGAGCCTCTTCTGGAGCTTCTTGGGAGCTCCTGGTTTTGGGGGTGCAAGGAGGGCAGACACCCGACAGCCACATTCCAAGTGGGGTCCTTGCCCACAAGGGCCAGGAGAGTGGGGCTGCTCGTGGGCCCCTGGTGCCCACAGAGCTGTGACGTCTGAATGCCAGGAGCTGGGGGCAGCCCCCCGCTGAACACACCTCCCGGGGCTGCTGGGTCTCCCGGGTCTCCTAGACACGGGCAGGGGCTGGGGGGTGAACCCCCAGGGAGAGGGACTGGAGCAGAGGGTACAGGGCTAGGAGGGATGGACTATGGCGCCCTCCTTGGCCTCCCGGCTGTTAGTAACTGTCTGTGTGCCAGGCTGGTCTTGGGGACCCGCCTCCTCTGTTCTGGGGGATCGGGAGCTCCTGGCAGATGCAGGCCCGGGGCTGGGCTGCGGGCAGGGCTGCAGCCCCGTGCCCTCTACTCCCGCCACGTGGATGGTACTCCCGGTTTTACTTTTCTGTCTCAGTTTTAGAAAGCCCTGCAGATGTGTCTGCTGCTGACAGAACCATGACGGGGCCTCTGTGGGGCCTCGGCGTGGCCGCTGATTTCCCGTGACCTGGGTCTGGCCGTGCTTCTGAACAAGGCCTTGTATTTGGGTTGTGGTTTTCCCCTCCGTCTCCTTTACCTTCCCTGAGCCCCAGCCCGGAACCTGCCTTCCTGGCATTAAAGTGGTGAAGTATGTGAGCAAATGCCCCTGGCCTCATGTCCTGTTAGTTACTGCGTGATCTTTTTACTGTGGCGGATACAGGCCCTTTGGGGCGATGGGGGACGTGTTCTGGCACAGAGGATGCCTGGCTGGGGTTTAGAGGGACATGGGTCCTGCGTGAGGACAGGCGTGCCGTGGTGGCGGGACTGCTCAGCCGCGGAGGCCTGCCTTGCTGGGGCCCTGGGCTGGTGGCTAACCTCTGACCTGCCCCCCTCAGGGCACAGCCGGGCAGATGAGGACTGTGCGGATGAGCGGGCCAGGCACCGGGAGGAGAGGCTGCTGGGTGCGCGGCTGGACCGGGACCAGGAGAAGCTGCTCAGGTGAGGGCCTGGGGGCCTCGCGGTGGGGTGGACAACCCTCCATGGGCATGGCCCCTTGACTGCTGTCCTGGCCTGCGACTCTGATTCTGGGCCAGGTGGTCCCCCAGCCCCTCTCCAGTGAGCGGGGACCCCATTGTGGGGAAGGCCCTGGGGGCCCTCCTCTTCTGAGCCTGACCTGGCTCCTCCGTACGCTGGGCGTGTCGTCCCTAGTGGCCTGGTCGTCCATCAGTTACTCGGGGCCACCCCTCTTCTCTCGCACTCATCTGCGGGGGCCATCCGGGCAGTCGCTGATACCTCTGTTCCCTTCCAGAGAGAGCAAGGACCTGGCCGACCTGGCCCGCCTGCACCCCACCAGCTGTACTGCTAACGGCCTGAACCCCAACCTCATGGTGACTGGGGGCCCGGCGCTGGCGGGCTCTGGCCGCTGGTCCGCTGACCCCGCAGCCCACCTGGCCACTCACCCCTGGCTGCCCCGCTCGGGCAGCACATCCATGTGGCTTGCTGGACACCCCTACGGTGAGTGTGGGCCGGGCGACCTCTCCCTTGCTCCCTGTTCCCACCGAGCAGCCCGGCGGCTGGGGCAGGAGGGGCGGAGTTGCGTGTGGGGCCCGCGCCGAGCTGGCTCCTGTCGTCCCTTGGCCGGGCCTGTGCCACGCTGCCTCTTCTTCCCACACTGCACCTCATTTGTCCCGGGAGGGTAATCACCATGGTGCTGGCCTCGTGGGGTTCCTTTGCTGAGCCCCTCTGGAGACAGTACCTAGGGGTGGGGGTCTGTGGGCATGCCTGCAGCCCCCCAGCCCTTGGCTCTTGGGGCAGGCGGGGTGAGGGTGAGCCCGTCACTGACTCTGGCCTGGGTCCCTCCCAGGCTTGGGCCCCCCGTCTCTGCACCAGGGCATGGCACCCGCCTTCCCATCCGGCCTGGGAGGCCCCCTGCCGTCGGCCTACCAGTTTGTTAGGGACCCCCAGTCGGGCCAGCTGGTGGTCATTCCCAGCGATCACCTGCCTCACTTTGGTAAGTGGCAGCCCCATGGTGGGGACAGTAGCTGCGCTGGCCTTGTCCAGAGAGACTGAAGCAAACCCCCAGGACTTTCTGTTGGGAGTATCAGCCCAGCATAACGGGGTGGGAGGCAGACGCGCCTTGCTTGGCGCCCCCACCCCTAGGAACCCTCTCTGCACACCACTGGGTGCAGCGGGAGAAGTTGGAGTCCAGTGAGGGCCGGCCCCAGCCGTGAGGCCTCGGGGACGACCACGGGGTGGCGGGGACAGGGCTGCATTCCCAGGGATGTGGGTGCCTGGCCCCCGGAGGCGAGCAGGGCAGGCCACGCCCGGCTCCGGCCCCCTGGGCGCGTCCCTCCGCGGACCCAGCATCCCGGCCGCGGTGTGAGTGGCGTGGGCGTCGGGTGCAGCCCCCTGTCTGTCTCCCCAGCGGAGCTCATGGAGCGGGCTGCCGTGCCGCCCCTCTGGCCTGCGCTGTACCCGCCGGGCCGCGGGCCCCTGCACCACGCGCAGCAGCTTCAGCTCTTCTCCCAGCAGCACTTCCTGAGGCAGCAGGAGCTCCTGTACCTGCAGCAGCAGGCGGCCCAGGCCCTGGAGCTGCAGAGGAGTGCCCAGCTGGTGGTGAGTCGCGGTGGGGGAGGCCACGCGGGGCCCTTCCGGAGCCCTGTGCGTGGGGAGGTGGGCAGATTAACTAGCAGGGTCTGCAAACATTTAGGGACATGATGGCTGAAAGACAGGAGGGCCTCTGGGAGGAGGTGACATCTGCCCAGACACCTGGAGGCGTCAACTGTGGATGAGCCCTCTGGGCAGAGGGGACAGAGTGAGGGAGACCCAGAGGCGGCTGGAGGCCAGCAGGGAGGACGTAGGGAGCAGTGGGGATCCGAGGCAGGAGGGGGCCTTGTGGACAGGGACGTTTGCCTTGGATGCCACTGGGGTCTCAACCGTAGTGTCCTGAGCCCAGCCTGACCTCCTCCTCTCAGGCAGCCTGGCCTGGCTGCCCACTTGATGGCCCAAGGCTGGGGCTGGCCTGTGACACCCATGGCTCCTGATGTGCAAACTGGACGTAGGGTCCCCCGTGTGGGTGGACCGCCCAAGCCCACAGCTCTCCTGCCTCCTCAGGGGCGTCCGGACGTCTGACCTCAGCACGCCCGTGTCCCTCGTCCGCATGTGGGCAGCCCCTCTGGAGGAGCCCAGAGGTGGCACTGCATTGCAGCCAGCTGGGCCCTGGGTTGAACCTTAGCTCTAATACATGCCCTTGGGCAAGTGACTTCACCTCTCTGGGCTTCACATTTCCCCCTCTGAACACAGAGATCGCAGTGACTCCCACATCGTGGGCTGTTCATTGAGGTGTAGTGATGGCGAGAGCGGCTGGGTTTCCCGTGCTGCCTGGCCCTGGGCGAGCGGGCATCCTAGCCTTGAGCCAGCTCTCTCCTGTCGCCTCAGGAGTCATTGAGCTGAGCTAGGAAACACTCCCCCTGCCCTCCGAGGTGTTTTGCATCTGATAGTGAGTTCTCCGTGAAGGGAGCTATGCGAATGCCCTGAAGGTGCTGGGGAACAGGTCGCCTCCATCTTCAGGAGCCTCACGCTTCCGCCGTCCCCCTCACCCTGACCGTGAGGTCCCGCACGAGCCCTGGTGGATGGGCTTTCAGCCCACCAAGGTCGCCTCCTTCCCATCTGCTGGATTCTACAAGAAACATTGTGTTGCCCGTGTGCTGTGACGGAATGTCCACCTCCGGCTGGGGGGTGGACATCCTGTGCCCCAGACCCTGCCCTGAGTTTCCCATAGCTGAGGGACCCAGAGGCGGGGCAGGCAGGTGGCGGGCGGCAGGTCCTGCCATGCTGACCCTGCCTGCTGACCCCTCCCCAGCAGGAGCGGCTGAAGGCCCAGGACCACCGGGCAGAGATGGAGGACAAGGTGAGCAAGCGGAGCCTGGAGGCCGCCGGCAAGGCTGGCCTGGCCGCCACGGGCCCTGGACTGCTGCCTCGGAAGCCCCCTGGCCTGGCCGCCGGTGCCGCGGGCACCTACAGCAAGGCCATGAGCCCACCGCCCTCTCCACGCGCCTCCCCGGTGGCCGCCCTGAAGGCCAAGGTCATCCAGAAGCTGGAGGACGCGTCCAAGCCGCCCGCCTACACCTACCCCGCCACGCCCAGCTCCCACCCCACCAGCCCACCCCCGGCCTCCCCACCGCCCACCCCTGGCCTTACCCGCAAGGAAGAGGCCCCTGAGAACGTCATCGAGAAGAAGGGCTTGGAGCTGCAGAAGGAAGCCCCCAGCCCCTTCCAGGCCTTGTTCTCAGGTAGGAGTGTGGCTGGGCCCCCGCGGCGGGTTGCCCACACCTCAGTCAGCGCGGCTGTGGCCACAGCGAGACCGATCCCCGTATGTTCATTTCCTGGCCCGTTCCTTCCACCCTTCGTTCCTCTGTCTCCGTTGAGCCCCTCCCGTGTACCAGGCTCACTGCCGGGCCCTCAAATGCTTACACGGACACACAGGCAGCATCTCTCTGCAGCCCCGCCTCAGTAGTAGCGTCAGGGAAAATGGGTGTGGTATTGGAACCCACTTCAGAAGCACTTGTTCTGAGCACTGTGCAATTCAGTACCTAGAGGATGCTTCGTACGGTGCCTGGCATGTGTAGGTGCTGAAGTGTCCCGTCCATAACAGTCCAGGGACGCCCGTTCTGGGCACCCCCTCCCCATGTGTGGCATGCACACAGGCATGCTTCCCCTATCCCGTGTCCGTGGGGACATGCACCAGACGTCCTTGAACAGGGCCAGAGGCTTGCATCCTACCTCCCTGGTAGCCCTTAAGAGTGTGAGCTTATCCTCGGGAGGACTTGAACTGGAACTGAGATTCCTCCACCAGAATGCTCTGTGATCTTGGGCAAGTGGCCGCCCCTCTCTGGGGAGGTTTGAGGCCGTGCTAATGTCCAGCGCCAAGCCCATGCCTGCCTGGGGAGTGCTCTGTGCCACTGTCTTCTCCTGGGAATTCCCGCTGAGCTCCCAAAGCCTGTCCAGCTCTGTGCTGAGCCCAGGGCCCTGCGGGGACTCACCGTCCTGCTCCCAGGGAGCTCACACTGGAGGGTGGGAGTTGAGAATAAAAGCGTGAGAGGGCGGCACTCTATTGCTATGATGTTTTGAATAACTTGGATACCCCAACTCTGCTTTAAATGTAGGGGGGTAGTCTTATGGGATGGGGGCCGGAGACAGCCGAGAAGTTCACGCACTTGCTTCTGGGCCAGCCTTGCGCTGGGTGCCCAGTGGGGAGAGGTTAGGGAGAGAGCCAGCAGCAGTTTCTGCCTTGAGACCTGAGGACCCTTTGGGACAGGATGGTGACTTCTGTGTCTCTGACCCAGACGTGGGGAAGGGCCTTGGGTTCTAGGTGCTGCCTGGAGGGTGGGTGGGGGTGAGGGGGACCCAGGGAATGTCAGACATGAGCCCCCTAACTCCTGGTGTCCTTGACAGATATGCCACCCAGGTACCCGTTTCAGGCCCTGCCACCACACTACGGGAGGCCCTACCCGTTCCTGCTGCAGCCCACGGCGGCCTCTGATGCCGATGGCCTGGCCCCCGATGTACCACTCCCAGCAGATGGGTCTGAGCGCCTGGCCCTCTCGCCCGAAGACAAGCCCATCCGCTTGTCCCCCTCCAAGATCCCAGAGCCGCTGCGGGAGGGCCCGGGCGAAGAGCCGCTGGCAGAGCGGGAGGTGAAGGCAGAGGTAGAGGACATGGACGAGGGTCCCACAGAGCTGTCCTCCCTTGAGTCACCACTGTCACTGCCTCCCGAGGAAGCCATGGCGGCCCCCAGCCCCACAGGCAGCTGCAAAGGCGGCCTGCTGGAGGCCCAGGCACTGAGCACTGGTGGGCAGAGGGGCACCGAGCCCTCCGGGTGCCTAGACTTTGCCGATGGGGCTGAAGCACAGGGGGATTCACCGGGCCGGACAGAACCCTGTGTGGCTGCCCCAGACCTGGCGGGGCGGCTGACGCCTGAGACGCTGGTCGAGACTAAGGAGGAGCCTGTGGAGGTGCCCGTTGACGTGCCTGTGACCCTGCCCGTGGCCAAGGCAGTGCCCAAGGAAGGCCTGGCCCAGGTGGCCCCCAGCGAACCCCTGCCTGGCCTCGAACTAGCAGATGGCGACATACCCCCCACGGGGACAGACTGCCTGAGCCTGGAAGCCCGGGTGGCCCCACCTGTGCCTGGTAGCACCTGCTTCCTGGAAGAGGCGGGATCTGACCCATTCCTGCCTGTCCTGGAGGACCCGCTGGCCGGCATGAACACCCTGGCGGCCGCTGCAGAGCTGCCCCAGGCCAGGCCTCTGCCCTCCCCCGGTGCTGGAGCCCAGACCCTGGAGAAGCTGGAGGCTGTGCAGAGCCTGGTCCTGGAGCCGAGCTTCCTGCACGGTATCACCTTGCTGAGCGAGATCGCAGAGCTGGAACTGGCCAAGAGGAGCCAGGAAGCGGGAGGTGAGCCACGCTAGGCAGTTGGTTTCTGTGGGGGGGTTTTTGTTTGTAGTTTTTATAAGATTGCTAAATTTTGAAAGCCCCCAGGATATGGTTTATTTATGTCTTTTAAAAAAAATTTACGGCAAAATACACATAACATAAAATTTACCGTCATGACTGTTTTTAAGTGGACGGGGCAGTAGTGTTACGTACATTCACATTGTCTGTGGGTTTCTTGGTGAGATTTCTCCTCATTCTGTCAGTGGTGTGTTTTTTACTGGTGGGAATCTTTGGGTTTCAAGGGACAGAAACTCATTTGAACTGGCTTAGAAAAAGGCGGGGGAAATTTACTGGCTCATGGAACCAAAGTACATCAGGTAATTAATCATTGGATAATTAGTTTCAGGTATGGCTGGATCCAGGTGCTCAAACCACGTCATCAGGAGTTTCTTTTCCTGTATACCCTCTTTCCCATCCTTCCCTCCTCTTGCTCCACTTTTCTTTCTGTTGGCCTCATTCAAGGCAGGCCCACTGTCCTCATGGGGTTCACTAGTACTGCCTCCCAGGCCTGTGGCCCTGCCTGTAATTCAGCAGACCCCCAAGAGAGTTCACCTCTTCCTGGTAGCTCTGGCAGATGTGCCGCAGTCTATTTTCATTGGCTCCCCGGAGTTCATGCTTTTTGTAGAAGGAAACCCTGTGTGGCTCAGGTCCAAGCTGACCCTGCCACCCCCACCCTTGATGGGGGTGTCACCTCCAGGGTATAATGGGGGGGTAGTCCTCAAGAGGAAATGGGTGACTTTAGCAGAAGTGCAGTGAATTCTGGGCTGTGCATGAAACGACTGATTTCAACATAAAAAACTGGGGTGCTCCAAAAGATGTGTGAAGAAGTGGGTGTGGATCAGGGAGAGCCTTGCCACCCTACGCTAGGCCCAGAACCAGCACGGAGGAGGGGCCCAGGTGACAGCTGTTGAGGCGATAATAATAGCCTTACCAGCGTTTCATTGTATTTCTTCTAGAACTTTTTCTACGCGCATGTACTTCTAAAATCAAGATCGTTTTGTAAACAATGTTCTGTAACCTGCCCTTTCCACTAAGCGTATTTTTTATTAAGTATTTTTTAAAGTTATGCATTTTGAAATAATTTTTTGGGGACTATCCAGTTTTCCACCCAGTGGAGGCCCCAGCCTTCTATGACCTGATCCTAGATTGTCAGGCATTTTCATTTGCCTCACCCTATTTTTTTGGGGGTAAATAATGTGATAATTATCCTTGAAGAGAAATCTTTGTTTATAGTTCTGATTTTCCTGGGGATCTATTCCCAGGGGTGGAACTACCGGTCAAAACAAGGCCACATTTTCAAGGCTTTTTCGATCTCGTGGTCACATGGTCCCCAGAAGCTTGGACAAGCATGCGTACGCCCCCCAGGCTGTCGTGTCATTGTTGTTCTAGAGTTCATGGCTGCTCTTTTCTCATTTTAAGTAGGTTGGTACCAAAAAAGAAAAAAAAAATTTTTTTTTTCTAGAAGAAAATGAACCCTCGCCCCACATCCTAACAACTGATGGTGGGTTTTCAGTGGGCATGGCAGAGGGCTAGGGGCACCTGGGAAGGGGGACTGAGGATGGATGGCCCAGTTGGGGAGCCACCGCCCACCTTACTGGGTGCCCGGCACTGGTTTTGGACAGCGCTGTCCTCCTGCAGCCCGGGGCATCATTGGGTGGGACTGAGCAGACGTTGTCCTTTGGAGGATCTGGCCAGGGCTTGGGATGAGATGCCCGAGAACGGCGAGAGAGGAAGATTTCTAGGGAAAATCATTCCAGGCCAAAGGAACAGTGAGTGCAAAGGCCCTGAGGCGATGGCGTGTGTGGTGTGTTGGAATAAGAGCAAGGAGGCCAGGGCTGGATTGGAGTGGGAGGAGAGGTGGCAGGAGGCGGGCGGGGGGACGTCCCTGGGGCCTGTTACCGCGAGTGAAATGGGGATCCCTGGAAATGGTCTGCAGTTGGAGTGAAAGGATCAGACTTGAACAGGGCCGAGTCGGGGGCCGGGGTGGCTCAGTCTGAGCCCTGCTCAGTTCATCGGACTCCAAAAGAGTCTTCCTCTTCCCCAATAGCTGTGGCAAAGGTGCCGCAATTTATTTTCACTGGCTCACCAGGGTTCGTGAATTGGGGGGCTGTGGAGTTTTGGGGGTCTGTGCCAGATGGGGGGAGTATGGAGATGAGGGGCAGGTGGGGTATGGGTGGAAGTTAAGGTAGGGTCGGTGGGCTTTGTTGGTGGACTGAGTGTGGCTGCTGGAGAACAATTCCAGGGTTTGGGCCTGAAGAGCAGATTTGCCAGTTCCGAGCGGGCACGTGGTGGGGGGAGCAGGGTGGGGGCAGACCAACCCCTGGTTTGGACAGGACCTTTGAAAAACGCCGCTCCACAGAGGTCCAGGGCTGGACCTGTGCCTTGAGCTGGGGACAGAACTGGGGTGCAGATGCCCTCAGAGGTGCTGGGTGTAGTGGTGTGTGAGCGTGGGCGAGGGAGGCCCTGGGGGCCCTCTTCCCGCCCCAGCAGGTGCTGTTGGGTTACTGAGCGTCTTCCTGCTAAGAGGCGGGCTGTGTCTCCACATGTCCTGCACACAGCTCCCCACAATCCAGAGTGAACCCCAGCAGCCAGCCTCCCCTCCCTCCTGGCTCTGTTGGCCATCAGCCCCTGTCATGGGTGCCTGATCTCAGGTCCCCTCCGCTTTGGTGGAGACAGCAGCCTGGTGTTTTAGTTAGCAAGGGCTGTCGTAGTAAAATCTTAAATAACAGAAATCTGTTGTCTCCGGGTTCTGGAGGCTGGAAGCTCTAGATCAGGGTGTCGGCAGGGCTGGTTCCTTCTGAGGCCTCTTTCCTTGGAGGTTAGATGGCCCCCCTCTCCCGTTCTCACACTGTCTGCCTTCTATGTGTGTCTGTGTCCAAGTTTCCCATTTTTATTAGGACACATTCGTATCGGGTTAGGGCCCGCCCGAATGACTTCTCTTTAACTTGATTACTTCTCTAAGGCTTTGTCTCCAAATAAGGGCACATGCTGAAGTCTGGGGGTAGGACTTCAGCGTACGGATTTGGGGGGGACCCAGTTCAATCCTCTGCAGCTGCCGGCTGTCAGTCGTGAGGGCCCCAGCAAGAGCGGTTTGTTAGGGGGTGAAGGAGGTGACAGTCACCCTGTGACAGAGCAGCTCTCCTGCTAACTCTCACCCAGCAACTAAGGATCTTAATCCTCAGAGGCCCTGGAAGGGGGCGGGTGCCGCACAGGCGACACCCCGGGGTGGGCCACACGCTTCAGGCTAACACCAGCCTTGGGAGCTGATGGTTTCACTGTTTTGCCGCTTCTCTTCTGTAAGGATACAGAAGGACCGAACCAGTGATTGATCGTCTACAGGCAGGGGTCCTTCCACTTGTCACAGCTGGGGGGGAGCACCACTGACATCTAGTGGATAAAGGTGGGGGTGCTGCTAGACGTTCTGCGTCAGATGCCCGCACCCCAGAGAATGAGCCACCCCACCTATGAATAAAGCACCACGGCTGAGAAGCCTTGACCCATGCAATAAAATTATTAATGTCGCTTTTACAGAGCCTTACATGCCGATAGTAAAGGACGTGCTGGAATGTTCACAAAAACTGGTATATGTTAGATCATAAAGCATCAACTAAAAAATAAAAACTTGTGTTAATTTGGTAGAGAGATGGGGAAACAGGTTCTCGTATGTAGTCACGCCTTGGAGATACCACAGGTATCAAATACTGCAGTAAAGTGAGTCAAATGGATTTTGCGGTTTACCAGCGCGTACCCAAGTTACGCTTACACTACAGTCTATTAAGTGTGTGATAGCGTTCTGTTAAAAAAAAAAATGACATACCTAAATTTAAAACTATTTTGTTGCTAAAAACACTCACCATCCTCTGAGCTCTCAGCGAGTTGCAGTCACCGACCGCAGATCACCGTAAGAAATACGAGGACGACGAAGTTTGTAATGGTTCCAGAATTACCAAAATGTGACAGAAACGCAAAGCGAGCAAGTATCGTTGGAAAAATGGTGCCGATAGACTCGTTTGATGCAGGGTCGCTACAGACCTTTGGTTTGTTAAAAAAAAAACATACAGTATCTGTGAAGCACAGTAAAGCAAAGTGCAATAAAACAGGCACCGTTGTTGAGATTCTGGGTTGGCGCACCCTTTCTGAAGGGCAGCTGGAGTATCCGTTAGAGAAATGTGTGTACCTTGATCATGTTAGCCACATGGTTGGGCTTTCCTAAAACACACGTGTCCTGGCTGTGTGCCTATCTGTCCACTACAAAATAAATCATAAATGACCTAAATGCCATTGGGGAGGTTTATTTATATAAAATTCACCAGGGCAAGAGAATTCTAGGCTATTGCTGTTAGGTTTGGCCATAGAAAATCGCTGGTACTCTAGTGTGTTTGACCTATAGAAATGGCGAGTTTTGTAAGGTTCAAAGCTAATAACATTAGTGGATGATACCTGTTAATGCGCTAACATGAAAAGATGTTAAGTAGGAAACAGCAGAGCCTGATACCATATGTGTTGAATGATACCATCTTCACATTTATAACGGATGCCCACGTATGTTATGTATGTTTGAATATGTGCAAACGTTTCTGGAACCATCCACCAGAAACTGTCATTGGCAGCAACCTGTCTTCACACCTTTTCTGCTTGGTTTGTGTTTTTTTTTATCATGAGCTCATATTACTCTTAACAGTTTATAAAACCTAATTCGGGTTCTTTTTTTTCTGATGATGAAAACCATGCATATTCCTCATGGAAAATTATAAGGACAAATAAGCCCAGAGAGCCACACTCTAGGGGGAGCCTCTGCTGGCCTTCACTGACCCTCGGCAAGTTTCTCTGTGCGCCAGTAAACATTTGGAACAGGACCGTGCTGTGCGCGTCCCTCGCCGTCAGTAATTTCTCACTTAGCGCCATTTCCTGCATTTCAGAAATGCTGTGGTCCAGTCAGCCTCCTGGGGGCCCCAGCCTCCTCCCCGTTGGGGGTCTGAGGCAGGGTCGGCCGCATGCAGGCCCCGGGTCCTGCCCCTAGGAAGCGTAGGCGGGGCAGTGCAGCAGTTGACTCGCCCGTCCTTGCCTGCAGGTGCGGAGCAGGGCCTGGCGGTGCGGCCCTCTCTGGAGAGCCTCTTGGCGGCCGGCAGCCACATGCTGAAGGAGGTGCTGGACAGCCCCTTTGTGGACCCGCTCAAGAACCTGCGGCTTCCGCGGGAGCTGAACCCCAACAAGAAGTACAGCTGGATGCAGAAGAAGGAGGAGCGGGTGAGGTTTTTTCCTGCCTGTGGCCTGTGGGGTTGGGGTGGACATGGGGGCTCCCACAGAGAGGCCATCTTGCCTGGGGCACGGCAGGCTGTGGAGTTGCACTGAATCCGGCTTCCACCACCAGCCTGATGGGTGGTCCTGGGCAAGTTGTTTGTCCTTCCCGGGCCTCAGTTTACCCATCTGATAATGTGTCAACTGCTTGAGCAGTTTGGGACTAATCTGGCCTTGACCCAATCCCGCAGAGTTGGTTTTTCATCTCTGTCCTGCGGATGAGGAGCCTGTGATGGCCTGAGGTCATACGTAGTAAGCGGCAGACATGGCGCATGAGCCGGCCCTGGTCTTCACCTCCCGGGGTGTCCCCGTGAAGTCTCGCCAGTCCCCGTCTGAGAGTGGGCGCCTGACCAGGCGGTGGGGGCCGGAGACCAGCAGTGGAGGCTGGCGCCTCAGCCCTCCTTTCCCCCCAGATGTACGCCATGAAGTCCTCCTTGGAGAATATGGATGCCATGGAGCTGGACTTCCGGATGCGGCTGGCAGAGGTCCAGCGCCAGTACAGAGAGAAGCAGCGAGAGCTGGTGAAGCTGCAGAGACGCCGCGATTCCGAGTGAGTGCGCCCCCAGCCGCAGCCCGCGGCCCTGGCCGGCCGGGTGACCAGGCCGTGGCAGGCGGCGCCCTGGTTGGGCTCTCATAGGCGCCGGCGCTCAGTAGGGCGGCAGTGGTAGGCCGTCAGAGGTGTGTGTGGACCCGAGTGACGTGTGCGCATCGTGTGTCCTTCCTCCGGGCGCTCCCTGCCCCCACCCCCAGGTTCACAGCCGAGCGTGTGATTCTTTTTAAGGGACAGGCGCGAGGAATCCCATAGAAGCTTGGCACGCAGAGGCCCTGGCAGGCCGCGGAAACGGACCCACGCCCTGAGCGCCCTGTCGCCCCCCCGCAAGAGAGGGAAGAGCCGCGACAGTAGCGGAAAGTAAGGCTGGCCCCTCGGTGGGTCGGGGACTGGCACAGAGCTCGGAGGGGAGGAGCGCTGGCCCAGACTCAGGCGACCTCCAGCCCCTTAGGCTCTGACTCGCCTGCTTTGGTAGCTCAGGTAGCACCGTGCCCTGCACAGACCAGGAGGGCGAGCCAGGCAGGTGGCGCCATTTGGACAGGCAGACTCGTCCCAGCACTGAGCAGGCCGGCACCCCAGAGAGAGGTCTCCATGCCAACACGCCGTTCCTCACCCATCTTTCTGCCGCGCCTGCTCCCTCCATGCTCTTGAGCGTGACACCTCCTCCCTGCAGAGGGCGCTGCTGCACTTCCAGCTTTGCTGTCACCTGGTTCCCTCCCTGCTGGACCGTGTCATTCCAGTCTTCCTGGCCTGACCTGTTGACTTGCTGTGCCTGCGCCGCCTCCTTGACCCGGGGTGGCCTCCTCTGTGCACGCTGGGGACAGGTTCCTTGGGTGGCAGCAGAAGCTGCATGTGGCACAGCTAGAAGTTTTCTTGAATGCTGGCTGTAGTGAGCTTTTCCTCCAGCCTGGGCACAGATAAGAAGGCAGCTGTGGGCTTCCCTGGGTGCCGGGGAGTAGCAGGTGCTGAGTGAGGCCCATAAAAGGAAGGGTGTTGGAATGTGCCTCAGCCTGGGACACTGGGGCACGGCGGGTACTAGGTGGCACAGTGCTCAGCTTGAGGAAGCAGAGGGGGCCACGAGGTGCCTTCAGAAGGCACAGGAGAGGCAGTGGGTAGGCCACAGGTCTTGTCAGGGCAAGACAGCCCCTCGGGCTACCACGTTCTGCGTTTAACCTTGGCTATTGCTGACTGAGGAGAGGATGGAGTGAGGAACAGATGCCCCATCACCAGCTGCGGGAGGGTAGGGAAAGCAGCTCCCGGAGGAGACAGCAGAGACTGGGGCTGCAGGAGGGCAGGCCCGTTGGTCAGCAGTGCAGCCCTTTAGGGGGTGGGCGCAGTCTGCTTTCAAGTCCTGGCTCCACTGGGTGTCATAACCTCAGGCCTGGTGTTAGCTTTTCTGAGCCTCAGTTTCCTCTGTAAAAGTGCATAGAAGAAAGCATTGTTCTGTGGCTAAACTATAAAACACTAACATGGAGCAAGACACATAGTAAGAACCAAGTAAAAATTAGCTGCTTTTATTATTACTTGTGAGGATTTAGCTTAAAGCAGGCAAGAGAAGCCTTGGAGCAGGGACACATCAGACTGCTTATTCTCCCAAGAATTCTCACTTATGCTCTCAAGCCAGTGGCTCACTCTTCAGATAAGTTCTTGATCTTAACCCGCCTCCCATCCTGGTGGATTTCCTTGGCATTTCTGATACTAGGTCTTGGCACCTTTTGGTAAAGAGGTATCTGACCATG
>JAQQAC010015366.1:3304391-3398421 GCA_029783875.1 Phataginus tricuspis
TGTGTGTGTGTGTGTGTGTGTGTGTGTGTGAAGGAGCACGAAGAAAGGGGCCAGCAGAGAGTACTGCCTTGATTTTTCTTCTTTCCCATTAAACTCATTCTGCCTCCTTCACGAATATCCCAGAATCCCAGCACTGTAGCTTTACAGGATCCGTCTCCCCAGACTCGTCAGTCTGTCATCACTGTCTGTGCTTCGACATCCAGGGCCCACCCTCCAGGGCCATGAGGATGGTCCCCCAACCCTTTGCTGGCCGCGTGCTGACCAATGGTGCATGTGGGTTTCAGGCTGAGCAGCAAGCTCCTGCTGACGTCGGATGACTGCGAGCCGGGAGCAGGGGTGAGGAAGAGACACAAGGGGGCTGAGGAGGAGCACGAGGCTCTCGCTGGGACTGGGAGGCCTCGGGGGAGGAGCCAGCCCTGGGACGAGCACGAAGCCTCCTCGGACTTCGTGAGTCAGGTCAGTAACCCCTTCCTCCAGGTGTGCGGTCATGCAGGGGTCTGGAGGCCGTCCGCTCACGCCCCCTTACAGGCCCTGGGCTGCACAGAGACTGTACGGACGGTTGCCTTCGTGCCAGGGTGACTCACCTCCAATCTTCCTCGGCTTACAGAAGGGGAAATTAAGGCCTAGAGCAGGTCCCAGACTTAGCAAAATAACAGCCTCAGGTAGAGCTGACACTGAAAGCCACATCCCCCTGTGCTCTGTGACCTTTTGCTAAAGCCAGAAAGAAAGACTACACAGTGCTTAACCAAATAATGCAATTACTCTGTTGTTTAACAGTGTAATTGTTTAATGAGCAGCTTTACCATTCTGTAGTTCTAAGAAACAAGGGCTTGATCGCATTGTAATTTTTTCTGAGCCCTCTAAGGGTAACAGGGTGAGAAGCCAAGTCCTTGACTTTTGTTACTTCTGCAGAGTCTTGAAATCATCCACTAAGGCCCGTCTCTAAATATTAACGTATCTTGTTATTTCTCCCTGTAAAACCTTGTGCGAGGGGGCTATTTTGGTCCATCTGGCCGTCAGAGGGAAGGAACTCATGTGAGGGAGATGGGTTCCAGGAGAAGGGAAGAGAGCCAGTTTGTTTATCAGGATCCTTTACCCTCTCAAATTGTCAAAGATGCTTTTCTTTTTAAAGACACTATCTCATTTTTTTTCTTCTTATGTTACCTGATTCAAGAAAATACAGATAAAATGTTTCAATGAGGGGCACCAGTGGCTTTGAAACTGTACATTTCACTTCAACAGCAAGTGACTACAGCTGAGGAGAGGTGCAGGCAGGAATTTAATCTGTGAAATCTCGAATCGTTCTTTCTGCTTCAGGCATCCCAGGCAGTTCCGGGCAGCTTCGGCCCATTTACTTGGAAGGGCTGTTTCAGGCTGTGGGGCCGTCCTCATCAGCTGCCGCGGGGTGGTTGAGACAAGCAGATCAGCCGTGTGTGCTATGGTCTGGGTTTCAATCTTGGTCCCGTTCCTCCTCCCTTAATCCAGCCGCCTTCTCCCACTCATCCGCAGCACTACTTGCTTAAAGTACATCCCCGGGAGGCACCACATAGTGCCACAGACAGCCCAGTGGGAGCGTCAGGGGTTATTCAATAAGTGCTTCGTGGGCCTGGTCTCAGTCCATCCTCAGAACCCCGTGACGCCCTTTTACACAATTATCCCCATTTTACAGAGTAGAAGACCTGAGGCTGAGTTAAGCAGCTTGGCAGAAACAAGAGGCCGGGAGGATTGGAGCCCAGGTTTAGCAGAGCCCGTGCCCTGAAACCACTGCCCTGTTTGCCCATTATCTTAACCCATGACTTCCCAACTTGCCTCTCCAGCTAAAGATTAAGAAGAAGAAGATGGCCAGCGACCAGGAGCAGCTGGCCAGCAAGCTGGACAAGGCCCTCTCCCTCACAAAGCAGGACAAGCTGAAGTCGCCCTTCAAGTTCTCGGACAGTTCTGGGGGGAGATCCAAAGCGAGCGGGGGCTGCGGCAGGTACTTGACCCCCTACGACAGCCTGCTGGGCAAGGACAGGAAGGCGCTGGCCAAAGGCCTCAGCCTGTCTCTGAAACCCTCCAGAGAAGGTAAACACAAAAGGGCCGCCAAAGCCAGGAAGATGGAGGTGGGGTTCAAGGCCAGAGGCCAGCCCAAGCCGGCCCACTCCCCGTTCGCCTCGGAAGTGAGCAGCTACTCCTACAGTAAGTAGCCGAAGCCGCGCCACCTGGGAGCGCGCCTCCCTGGCGTCTCCCCTCTTCCTCCTCCCCGTCTTTCTGTCCTACTTGGGCGCACGAGGGTCTCTTCCGTCTTTGCGCGGGCTCCACGCCGGAAGTGGGCGGGTGTCTGAAGTGGAAATGCCTGTGATCGGTGCGCGTCGTGCTGGGAAGGCGCCTGTGACTGGTGGGCGCCGGTGATTGGCGGGCGGGAGCGGAAGTCCTCGTGCTCGCAAGCGACTGCGCCCTGCCGTGTGGGGGCGGTGCCGGAAAGCCATTGGTCGGGAGGTCTGGCACCACAGAGCCGGTGGCCGCCCCTTGTGTCGGGCTGTAGAGATGACTTGGGCTGCCCTGCCCGTAGGGGGCTGTCCGTCCTGGGGCTGTCCGTCCTTGGGTCAGGAAGGGTGGCATTTGTCAGACTGTGCTGGACGCCGAATGGGCAGTATGTCGGTTTACCTTGGTGACCGTCCTCCAAGTGGCTGCCCCGTTTTCTTCCCGAGGGTAGATGCCCCGCCTGCCGGCCTCGGCTGCTCCGGCTTCCCGACAGGATGGACGTGGTCTGTGCGCGCCCAGGGGTGGCCGCCAGCCCCGTGGGACCGAGCCTTGAAGTGAAACCGCTGGTGGGCTTGAGGGTCTCCATTTCATTGACAGGCCTTCCGTGGGCGCTCCTTCACCGGGGACCTGGGCACTGGTTTCCTGAGCCAGGCAGCCTTGGTCACCCATGGCTGGCTCTCCGTGGCCACTGGTGGCCCCAAGCCTGCTGTGTGGCGCCTAATGGGTGCTCAGTCAGCATCTGTGGGCAGAACACCTAATGCCCAGGACGGGTGCGCACTGTGTGGCCAGTAGGAAGGCCAGGAGGGGCCTCTCGGCTCCGGGCACCTGTCGGCAGGGTTTGTTCTGGGAGACCCCAGGCCCTGGCCGGGTGGAGGGCTTTTTCATTGGCAGCTGCCTGATCTGTGTGTCTGGCTTTTGATCGTCTCTGCTTGGCTCCTGGTGGGGGTGGGGGTTGAATGACAACTGCCAAAAGTAGGCATATTTAATATTATAACGAAGTGTTTTATTAAGGAAAGAAAGTAAAGTTTTTATGGACTTGGAGTTAAGATATCACCACCTGCCTCACACGGCTGCTTGGAGGCTATTGTGACCTTCAAGTGAACTCATGTTGGTAGAGATCTGGATGTGGCACCTGGCATGAGATTCAGCTGCTGTTGTGATTTTTCTTAAACGCCCATGGTTTTGGTTACCTTGGACTAATGGGTCTGTGGGCTGATGCTCAGGTGTGCAAGAGGCACGCAGCTCCTTTGTGCCTTTGAGGACAATCTCGGTTGCCAAAGCTTCTGTGACCCTCTGATTCCAAGGGTGTGATGGACCAGCATTCCCCAGGTCCCTGCTCCTACAGGCCAGTTTCAGAGACTCACAGCTCTGAAGGAGGGAAAGGCTTCCTCCAGCCCATTCTGCCTCTGTCTCTGCTGGTTTTGGAGTAATGAAGAGGCGGGCGAGGAGAATTGCTGCCCCATTGATCTCTGAAGGGGGAGTGATTGATGCATGTGGCCTGGTGGTTGCCCCACTTAGAGGTGGATGTGCACGGGGCAGCTAGAGGCCAGAGAGAAGCTCGGCCCCTGAGGTCTTTGGAGTAGTGCGCTCTGCGGCAGGTGTGTGTGTGCGCACCAAGCAGCAGTCAAACTCCTGTGCCTTTGTCTGAAACTCCACCGTCCGGGTGAGAGAAATGAGTTGGCTTTGCATCGAGGAGGTTAGAAGGCCCATCTCCAGCTAGAGGCTGGCTAGATCTGCAGCTTGTTGTGGAGAGCGCACCTCTCTGTGTTCTGTATTGGCGTTTCCGCAGTTCTAGGTACATGGGAGCTCGCAGTCACAGAGGTCAGGGGGTTTTCTAACAGAGATGCTGTGCTGGCCAGGGTGGGAAGAGAGATGCCCGTCTCTTGCCTTTTCTCTGAGGGTTTGTAGGGGTTGGTGGCATGCCTGGTAGGAAGCCAGGTTGGTCGGTGTCACCTGTGGGCCCCTCCAGCCTGGGATGTGGCCTTGGGAGTGACGGGATGGAGCACGTGGCAGGGATGGGCGGGGCTTGGGGATGGGCGGGGCTTGTCCTTGTCTCACCCAGAGTCGCAGGCCATCCTGCTCTTGAGCTGTGGTCGGAGTGGAAAGTGTAGGTACTGGAGGAGGCAGCCAGGGGACCCTCTGCCCCCGACACACATACATGTAGTTGATGGCAGGCATGGCCAGAGCTGTAGCTGTGCTCGTGAACGTTCCTTATGGTCAGACTGGATTTTATCGGGTCTAGGGATTACAGGTTTTGGCTATAGAGCCCTTTCTTCCAACGATACCTTGCTTGACAGCCCCATATGTGAAACAGGTGAGAGTGGTGTGCATATGTTTGGTGCGTGGTTGGCAGTGCCCACCTGACACCCTCTCCAAAGCTGGGGGTGCCCCTCCCAGGAAAGCTGGAGAACCCAGGCCTCACCAGGGTAGACAGGCCAGAGGCGTGTAGGGTGTTGATAACCTGGCTCTCTGATAGGATTTAGAGTGGGGAGAAGCCCCGAGTTGTAACATCCTTTGCCAGTTTCCTCGGTGTACTGCTCACACCGTGGCCTATTTCAAGGCATCACTGTGGTCTTGCGAGCAGGGAGCTGGGGAGAGGTGCATGATCACTGTTAGAGTCTGCATGTGCCGGCCCGGCACACCCCTGGAAGCTGGTATTCAAGGGGAAGAGCTGTACCTGAGCCCTTTTCCTCCTGGCCTTGCCCCTCGCCAGGAGGAGCCCCTGGCTGCGTGCAGTCCTGTGGAATAGGCGGGACCCAGCTATGACCTCTGTGATCAGGGGAAAGCCCTGCTGAGAGAGGGGCTCCCACCTCCCTCAGGTCCTGGAAAGGCTGTTCACTGAGCTGCTTGTGTGGTGGGTGATGCTGGCGGCAG
This sequence comes from Phataginus tricuspis, assembly GCA_029783875.1. Taxonomy (NCBI): domain Eukaryota; kingdom Metazoa; phylum Chordata; class Mammalia; order Pholidota; family Manidae; genus Phataginus; species Phataginus tricuspis. The sequence goes on from JAQQAC010015366.1 coordinate 3,309,510, forward strand.
CCTGTCTGGAAAGGTCCAAGCCCACAAAAGACCAACTATGTGATGTCCGTGGCTTTGAGGCCTCCCAGGCCAGAGGCAAGAGGCCCGGTCCTGGAGGAGAGCTCCAGGAAGCGGGACACAGCTTGTCCCATGGCCGGTAGGCATTTGGACCTCTCTGTGCCGTGCTGGCACGAACCAGATCATTCTCCAAACCACCGAGAATAATGAAAGAGGGACACCAGCCCCCTCCCGGCCCCCATGCTCTGTGACTTATCTTTATTAAAAACTACTTTGACTGCAGATACGGACTCAGAGGAAGATGAAGAATTCCTGAAGGACGAGTGGTCTGCCCAAGGCCCCTCCAGCTCCAAGCTGACGTCGTCCCTCCTGTGCGGAATGGCGGCGAAGACCGGCAAGCCAGCTGGGGGCCCCCAGCTGACCAAGAGGGGCCTGGCGGCCGCCCGGACTCTGGAACCCAAGCCGGCCACCAGCAGGAAGCAGCCGTTTTGTTTGCTGCTTCAAGAGGTCGAGGCCCGTTCCTCCTTCAGCGATTCTTCGGAGGACTCGTTTGACCAAGGTTACTAGCTCCAAACACACAATACCTTCCGTGTTTTATAGCGAGAGTGAGTGAGAGCGAGAGAGAGAGCGCGAGAGATGGTGGTCCACCGGGGACGGCCACGGCCGGGGCCACGGGAAGGGCGCCATCTCGGTTCCTGGCAGCGTAGGCTGCTTTATCCGCCTGAGTTTTCCCCATTTTTGTTTTTATTTGTACCTGTATCATTGTGTTAATGCCCCCGGCTAGCTCTTCTCGAGCTTTTATACGGACTGTCTTTAGGCTTCACCTTTCTCCCCTCTCCCGCCTCTGGCCCCTCGCCTCCTCGGCCCCTAGACGGCAGGCCTGGGTGCGGTTCCCTCGCCCGGCTTGGGCTGCTGGAGGCCTCCCGAGGGACGTTTTGTAAATGGAATCCTGTCGTGTGGGCGTGTGGCTTGATGTTTGTACTGCGATTTTGGTAATACCAAGCTTTATTAAACATACCGAGTTCATTTTTAACTAAACCCGTGTGCCTCGTCTCTCTTGCTGTGTCCTTACTAGGCCATTAGGTTGCCGCTTCCCTCATTTTGTCCCTCCTTCCCCTGTCCCCCTCCCCCCCCAACCCCAGCAGGGGTAGAGGTGGAATAACACGTCTGCTGCTTTTCTCTGTTATTCAAAATACCCCTGGTGGCTGTTGGCATGCCTTTCATTTTTCAGGTTTAAAGTCAACTGCTTTCACCTCCAGCTTCATTTTTTTTTTTTAAGCTGCTTGTTTGTCTTTTATTTTCTTAAAGCTCTGTTCCTATGCAACAGTGGTTTAAAAATATTTACAAACACTTGTTTTCTAACACATTTCTGTTTTGAAGGGCTTGCAGGCAGTGCAGGGTCCAGACCAGTTTCTGCCCCCAGGTTTTGTTGGGAAATTTGAACATGTGGGCCGCTTGCTGCGTTGAGGGCCCAAAGCTCAGCGCTTTGGAGAGGGCACCGGCCTGCCAGCCCTTGGGCCTGGTCCGCTCAGCCCAGCCTTGGGGCCTCGCCCGCCTCACTTGGAAAAAAAGGCTGCGTTCAGTGAGTCCTGCCCACAGCCCGACTCTGCCTTCTCTAACGCCAGACTCCGCTTCTGGAGTTAGAAGTGTCAGAACTGCCAGGCCCTCCATTCCGGAGTGTCCCCTGGGGTCTGGGAGAACCAGAGGAGCCGTAAATGTCTCTGTCCCTGGTTTAGGATTTGCTCCAGGGCCGACCCTCTCCTGGGATTCCAGCCCGGGAGAGCAGCACCCAGGTGTCGGTGCCTAGACCCCGATGCTTCCAGAGGAACTGGTTCTGGCCCTGGGACGGGGATGCTGCCCCCTCCCAGCCACGCCCCGCAGTCCCACGCCTCTCTCTCCTCCTGAGTGGCCGAGGGTCGGCACCTATTCTGGGTGACGTGCAGCACGTAGCCGGTGCAGCTGGGGGATGTTCTCTTGGGCTACTGTCATGCCTAAGTGAAGGCCACCTGGGCTGAGCTGAGAGGCCACCAGCTGGCCAGCTAGCCTCGTTTTCCGAGGCCTGCCCCAGCCTGGGCCTCTGTGGACAAGTCTGGCTGGTTCACCTTTCCTGCCCTTCCCTAGCCGTCTCCCCCGCCTCGCCTGGGCTGGACCCCCAAGCCTCCTCCCCATTAAAGCCATAGTTCCAGCTTCCAAGTTCTTTGAGCTCTGTGCCAGCTCAGACCTTGTAGAGAAGCAGGCAGCCCCCCAGATCGCTTAGCAAGTGGCCATTTGCCCAGAGTAGGCAGAGGGAGCCGGGGGCCCTTGGAGGCAGCCAGGGCCGGGCACAGCAGTGGAGAGCCCAGATAGGGAGAGTGGAGGGGCAAGGGGTTGGGGGGGTTCCACTGCACACAGACTGTGGTCAGGTCTTGCTGGGGATGTTGGGGTAATAGGGCCTTACTGACATCTGATACTAAACACCTAATTGGCTTGGCTTTTCTAGTGTGTCTGCTTTCTCCTCCCAGCAGCTTGACCATACCTTCACCCTTGACCCCTACCCATGACGCTTTGAATGTCTGTTTTGGTCTCTTGCATTTGCTCTCACGCTGCACTCTGGACGCAAAGCGAAGGCTGGGAGTAGGGCAGACGGCGCAGCGGGTCACTGAGCTTGGGTCCGAGCCTGGCTCGTTGCTCCGTAGGTAGGCAAAACCCTTTTCTTTGTGTCCCCCTCTGCACCCCCCCTCCTCGGGGTTTGCCCCCCACCGGCTATGGCAGCAGCTTTGGCATTTCCCGAACCAGACAAAACCAGACAACACCAAGTTACAGCAGCCCCACGTCCTGAGCCAAGAGATTTTTTCATAAAAAGTTTTTCTGCATTTCCTTGGGTTTCTTTGTTGGGGCTTTTTGTCCCCTGCCCTTGGCAAGCTTGTTGCCTCAGGTGTGGACAGCTCCAGAAAGGCTTTCTTGGTCCTGACACCCCCTCTCCTCCCCTGCCCTGAGACCTGCCCCCGGGGGAGGCAGCCGGGGCGGGCTTGTGAGGCTCGGAGGTCTCAGGAGGCCAAGATGATCTGCGTGTCCCCAGTTGGTGGAAAGCTTACCGTTGTTTGGCTTTTGCCTTCTGGATGCGCTCCCGTCTCGGTGCTGGGACTGGGCTGCTCCTGGCTTTCTGGGGTGTGTCACGGACATTCTGGGCATCTGGAAACCCAAAGCCAACCCTCCCTTGCTGGTCCCTGCCAGTAGAGAACCCTGGACGGCAGAGTTCTGGAGTCTCCACACCTGAGCCACCCTGGGAAGGCTAGCTCTAGAAGGGACAGCTGGCCACATGTCCAACCCCGTGCTCCCACCCCGCCAGCCCCATGCCCCCACCCTGCTCAAATTGTCCAACCCCAGGGAGGCCCGAGGTGGGGGACCCAGACGCTGTGGAAGTCTGCCTACACTTAGCCTGCTTTGCCGCTGTGACCCACTGGGGTGGAGACAGAACCGTGTGATGTCTGCAATATGAATGGATTGCAAGTGTGCTCTGCCTGCCTGCCGCCTGGCTGCCCCGCTGGCTCCATCCATCGCTCTGGGAGCTGCTCTCCATGTTCTCACTCGTCTTAACAAACCTCTCTTTCTGCCTCCTTCCTTTCTCCACTCCCATCAGAGATTCCTTAAGCTCACCACTGCCTCCCTTGCCGAGGGGTCACTCAGCAGAGACCCAGGCTTGCTTGGGTAAATGGGGAGGCAGAACCCCTGCCCTCAGCACCCCCAGGGCTGCCACTTCGGGTGGCTAGTTACTCAAGCAGATAGGCACTTGGGTTTGCAGGAGAATGTGGAGTTGGCTGGCCATCCCTGCCCCTTGTCCCCCAGCCTAGGCTGCCCTCTGCCCCAAGACAGAGTCCGGCAGGGGGATATGGCATGCCTCCATCTCCCTCCCGCCTCTTCTTGCTGGAGAGTCATCAGCCTTACCTGGCCCCCCACCCAGCCAGTGGCCCCCAGAGCCACCTCTGTGCTCCCAGAACTCTGGGCAGACGGGCACCCTCAGTCAGGTGTCCCCGGTGGCTTCTTGGCGGAGGTGGGTGGTGGGCAGTTAGCCCCTGATGCTTTCCTGCCTGCCCTCAAGCGGCTGTCCCGCCCTTGTCCCGAGAACCTGAGCTGGGCTTGGGGCTTCTGCGGGCAGCAGGGCTGGTTTCTGGGGAGCCGTGCATCTGTGCTCACCGACCGGAGGGCGAGGCCGGGGCTGCTGTCGACTGCACTACACGGTGGGTGGCCGGCCAGCCAGCCCGGGGTTTGAGTCCTGCTTGGGCACGTGACTCCAGTGAGCCGGTCTCCTCCTGGGCGCCCTCCACCTCCTTTTCCAGCCGGCTCCCTGCGGCTCTGTTGGGTACGGGAACAGCACGGTTTCTGTGCCTTCTCTGGGCTTCAACCACAGGGTCCCCCCACCAAGAAGAGACCAAACTCCACCTTCTCCTGCCACCACTTCCCAGGCCTCCAGCTGGCGGAACTCCCCCAAGGCACATGTGCCCAGCGGCCTGAGCCCTAGGCCCTTCCTGCCCTCTCCACTTTCCTCGTCTCCTGCTTCCTTCCTCAGCCTTCATGTTGTATGTCGGGGCGTGTGTGCGTGTGCGCGTGAGACCGTGGTGAGCGCTGGCTCCAGTCCTCGTCTGCGTGTCTGTCCCCCTCCCCACAGCACAGGTGCATGTTGGTGTTCCCCTTGCAGAAACCCACTGACCCCCAAAGCCGCTGCCCACCTCTGGGCAGTCCAGGATGCTCAGGTCTTGGGCTCGCTCTGATGGGGGCACTGGGCCATCGGGGGGACTCGTGGGCTGGTTCCGGACCCACCCCCAGCTGGTGAGGAGTAAGGAGTTGGCTGGAGCCGTGGCCCCCTTGCTGGTGCTCCGGCAGAGGGGGGGATGGTGGGGGGGCGGCACCTGCCCAGGCCAAGGCTCTGACTCGCCTCTGTTCTCTACACGCCAGATGAGAGCTCCGAGGAGGACGAGGAGGATGAGCTGGAGGAGGAGGAGGAGGACGAGGCTGGTGGCAGCTCTAGGCTGGGGGCCCGGGAGCGGGCCCTGTCGCCAGGCCTGGAGGAGAGCGGGCTGGGCCTGCTGGCCCGCTTTGCAGCCAGCGCCCTCCCCAGCCCCGCAGCGGGGCCGGCCCTGTCAGTGGTGCAGCTGGAGGCCAAGCAGAAGGCCCGGAAGAAGGGGGAGCGGCAGAGCCTGATGGGTGAGTACCGGCAGGTGGGCTGCAGGGCTACCTCTGCCCCATCCCCAGGTGAGGGAGCTAAGGCTCCGAGACGGGTGGGGGCTGAGCTGGGAGCTGGTGGAGCCCTACCTCGGAGGCCAGCCCCTTCCTGATCGTAGGGGCGCTGGCGATGTGGCCCCGGCCTGCAGTGACCCATGAGGGTCTCCAGAGCTGGGCAGACTGATCAGTGCCGCTAATGCGTCCCAGTCAGGTGTTCGATGTCAGCAGTTATGGGAAGCAGAGAGGTCTGAGAGCTGCACCCTGGGGGTTTTGGGGAACCTGAGGGGAGCCCCTGACCCATCCTGGGCTGGTCAGGGCGGTCACCCTATTTGCCATACCTGGGCTGAACCACCGGAGGGGAGCAGAACTGGCTAAGCAAAGGCAGAAGACATAGGGGTGCAAGCAGAAGGAAGAGGTTGAGAAGGTAGAGGTTGGAGGGAGGGGATGCTCTCTGCTCTGGGGCAGCAGAGGGGGTTCACCTAGTGAGATGGGTGGGCCCAGGTGGGGCAGGGTTCGTGCAGCCTGGGGTTGGGGCCTGGAGGAGGTCGTCAGTGCGAGGCTCGGTGCTGTGTCACTCTGATCAGGCTCTGCTTCCTTCCTCTCTCTACATGTCCGATGTTACGCTTGCTTCTTGGGCCCCTCTCCCGGGCCCACCCCAATTCTCACCGGGCCAAGCGTCCCCGTGGACCCAGCCCACCTGCCCCTGGGTTAGTGTAGGAGAGTGCGGTGGTGCTGCATGTACTCAGGCCACGAGCTCTCCTGGCCTTAACGGGGGTCTGTGCCGGTCTCCCTGCTGATCCCCGCGTGCCCTCTCCTGACCCTCAGGTAGGTTCCTGAGTCCCTCCTGGCAGGGGCTGGGACAGGAAAAATGGGCACGGTGGCACTACCCTGCTGCCCTCCCTAGGCCTCCCCCAGCTGCGTCTGGCTTCATGCACTCTGCAAGCTTCGGGGCCAAAGCTCCGTTCCTAGCAGCCTGCCCCATCTTCTGGGACCCCAACTCCGGGGCAGCCTCACTCTCTCCCCAGCACCCCATGCCAGGCCCCAGGTCTCCCCTCCCTTCACCCCCATGTCCTACCATTGTTCCCTGGACAGTCATGCTGGCCTCCCTGCAGGCTTGCTTCTCACAGGTATTCTTTACACAGAAGCAGCTGGAGAGCCTTCCCCTTAAAGCTCAAACTTGACCAGACCAGGCCACTTATCTGCTTAGCACCTCTGCTGGCTCCCCGTTGCCCTCTGGCCAGAGTCCACCTGTCGGGCCCTCCACCCTTAGACGGTGACTGCTCAGACAGCAGCGTCCTGCGCACAGCCCCCACCCCAGCTAACGGACCCTGAATGCGTCCCCGCCCTAGAATCTTCAGACTTAAGCTCTTGCCCCCAAATCCATTTCATTTGAATTGTCAGATATATTGGCAGAGTTTGAATTATCCCCTTTTTAATGCTTTTAACATCTGAACGGTCTGTAGTGATACTTCCTTTTCCACTGCTGATACAGATAATTTGTTTCTCCTCTTTTCATTTCTTGATCAGTGCAGCTAGAAGTTTTCAACTTCATTGATTTCTACTATGTTATTTCCTTCTGTTTATTTTGGGTATAATTTGCAGCCATTTCCTATTTTTTAAGGTGCAAAGTTAGGTCGTCAACTTGGGACCTTTTCTTTTAGAGACATTTAGATGTAAACCTCCAAACACTGCTTTAGTTACGTCTCACACGTTTTTCTCTTCTGGCCTGTAAGGTTTCTGTTGAGAAGTCTGATAGTCTGATGGGTTTTCCTTTGTAGGTGATCTTTTTTCTCTCTCTAGCTGCCTTTAACGTCTCACGCGTTTTTATGTTGTCATATTTTCATTATTACTCAGTTCAAAATATTTTCTAATATCTCTTGTGATTTCTGCTTTGATCCAATGATTACTGAGAAAAATATTATTTATTTTCCAAATATTGGTGGGAGTTGTCTGCCTATCTGACTGTCATTGATTTCTAACTTAATTACATCTTGGTCAGAGGACATACTCTGTAAATCTTTACAAATTTTTAAGATTTGAGGGTGTATGGTCTTAGTAAAGGTACTATGTACACTTCAAAATATATACTCTGATGTTATTAAGTATAGTATTCTCTAAGTCAGTTCTATCAGTCAAGCCAATGTGATTGAAAGCACATGTTTCATTGAATTCACCAGTGAACTCATCTGGGTCTGGTACTTTCTGTTTTAGAAGATTATTCATTATTGATTTAATTTCTATTTAAAGGCCTGCTTGGATTGTCTCTTTCTTTTTATGTGACTACATTCCTTTTTATGGATGAGTAATATTTCATGTTATGGGCATACCACAGTTTGTTTATCTACTTTTTTGTTTTTGTTTTCCACCTTTGAGCCACCATGAATAACGCTGCCATGAATGCCCATGTACATATTTTTGTGTGGACATGTTTTCCGTTCTCCTGGGTACAAATTTAGGAGTAAAATTGCTGGACCGTTTGGTAACTTCATGTGGAACTCTTTGAGGAACTGCTAAAATGTTTTCCAAAGTGGCCGCACCATTTTATATTCCTACCAGCAGTGCATGAGGGTTCTAGTCGCTCCACACCCTCCCCAGTACTTATTATCTGTCTTTGTGAAGCAGAGCCATCCTGGTGGGTGTGCAGTAGTATCTCACTGTGGTTTTGATTTGCATTTCCTCATGACTAATGATGTTCAGCATCTTTTCACGTGCTTAGTAGCCATTTGTGTGTCTTTGGAGAAATGTCTGTTTAAATCCTTTACTTGTTTTTAAAAAGGGGGTTAGTAGTCATTTTGTCACTGAGTAAGAGTCCTTTATACAGTCTGCCTACAACTCTCATCAGATACATGGTTTGCAGGTGTTTTCTCCCAGTGAGTGAGCTGTCTCTTCCCTTTCTTGATAGTGTTGTGCGAAATGGAAGTTTAAAATTTTGATGAAGACCAATTTATCCATGTCTTCTGATGTCATTTGTACGTCTGGTGTTATATGTAAGAAAGCATTGCCCAATCCAAGGTCACAAAGGTTTAGGCTTGTTTAAGAGTTTGTGACTTACATGTAGCTCTGTGTGTTTAAGAGTTTGTGACTTACATGTAGGTCTGTGATCCATTTTGAGTTCATTTTTGTGTGTGGCATGCTGTTGGGGTCTTTTGCATGTGGAGATCTGTTTCCAGTGTTGTGTGAAGAAATCTGTTCTTTCCCCATTGGATGTTCTTGGTGCCCTTGTCAAAAATCAGTTGAACATTAGTATGAGGGATTATTTCTGGACCCTCAGTTTTATTCCATTGGTCTATAATGTCTGTTCTTATACCAGTCCCACACTCTCTTGATTAACCTAGTAATTATTATAGGAAGCTCTGGAATTGGGAAGTCTGAGTCCCCCGTCTTTGTTCTTCTATCTCAGGATTGTCTCAGTGCCTCAGAGTCCTTTGCATTTCCGCATGGATTTTAGGATCAGCTTGTCAGCTTCTGCAAAAAGGCCCATGGGGGGTTCTGATAGGAATTATATTAAATCAGTCGATCATATTGTGGAATATTGGCTTCTTAACAATGTAAGATTTTCAAACCATGAACATGGAATATTGTTCCATTTATTTGGGTTAATTTCTTTTAACATGTTCTGTAGTTTTCACTCTATAGACTTGGAGGGTGAAACTCGTCCTGTCATCATTAAATATGATGTGAGCAGTGGGTTTTTCATAGATGTCTTTCATCAGGTTGGGGAAGTTCCCTTCTGGTTCTGATTTGTTGAATGATTTTATCATGAAAGGATGTTAGTTTTTTTTCAATCAGTTTTTCTGTTTCTGTTGACATAGGGAAGTGTTTTTCTGTGTTCCTGTAGTTTCGTCCTTTCTTCTGTTAATATGGTGTTATAACACTGATTTGTGTGTGTGAGGGGGTTGACCAGCCTGGCATTCCTGGGATAAATCCCACTTGCTCATGGTGTATAATCTTTTTTATATGCTTCTGGATTATGTTCTCATATCTTTATAGTTGTTACATCTTCCTGACGATTGACTGTTTCATTTTTTAATGTCCTTCTTTGTCTCTGGTAATAATCTCAAAGTCCCTTCTGTCTGATACCGGTCTTTCTGCTTCAGCTTTCATTTGGTTACTATTCGCACGGTACATCTTCTTCATCCTTTGACTTTCCATCTCTTTGTGTACCCTTTTGTTTTCTATTTTTTGTCGAATTTTCTTGTTCCTCTGTTCCTCCTTTCCTTCCTTATGTTTTGGGGAGGAGGCAGGGGCGCAGGACTCCGGGTGGGAGCCCAGGATACGGATTCTAGTCCCCGCTCCGGCAGTGAGGCCTTGGCAGGCCCTTCTCACCGTCCGGGCTTCGCGCTTGTCCCCACCGCGGGGCTCGCAGAGACCGCTTGCTCTGTCCCGCTCACTGTTCAGGCCGTCCCACTCGTCTCATAAATATTTATCCACCGAGCTGACGTTACTCACGTAGCCCCGACCTCCCCTCTTCCAGGTGAGTCCTCGCCGCGTCACGGCTCCGTGGTCCTCCCTGCGCGTCGGCGGCACTGTGGGTGCCTCCGGGTTTTCTGGTCGTTTCTGCAGGGGGGCTGTCATTGGGTGGGGTCTCAATCCGTCATGCCCAGCAGCAGAACTCTCCAGCCTGTGTTTTATGGTCTGCACCCTAATCAGCCATGAAAGCCCCCAGCTGCCTCCCTGTGCAGTCGGAAGTTGGTTAACAAAAGATTAATTAATGGGATCATTAAGCTTTGCAAGTGGCCTCTTCCCATGGAGTGTGCCGCCGCCCCATCCCTGCCCCTGTGGCTCCGGCTGTTGGGGCCGGGCCTCCCGCAGGAGTGCTTGGGGGCAGGCTGCTGGCCGCCTGTCAGCAGCCCGGGGTTTGGCCTGGCTTCTCGGCTCATGTGCTGTTGGGATCAGGGCAAGCCCTCTAGGGCAGTCAACCCGGGGTGTGTCGCGGACACCTCATCCCTGTGGTCTGGAAGGCCGCCTCATGCCCATGGGGTGAAGCCAGGGAGAAGTGCCATCAACCCCTGCATTAAGGTGCTTGCCCTGGCCACGGCCCTGGGCCACATCTCAGCTGCCCGGTGTCGGGGGCTCCAAGAGGCCTCAGAGACCTGCTTCCGGGAGGCAGAGCGTGTCGGGATAGTCAGACATGGTCAGGAGCCCTTCAGATACATGCCTGAGGTGTGGGGTGAGCACACAGAGGATTCCACGCGGGGGAAGGGGGTCTTCTTAGAAAGGAGCTGCACATTTCCAGGTAGGGGTCAGGGGAGAGAGATGGTGCTCCTGCCAGAGGGACCAGCAGAAGCAAAGGCCTAGAGGTTTGGAGGGATGGCGGACAGCTGGGTGTTGGTCAGAGGTTGGGCAAAGCCTGGGGGCTGAGCCCTGAGACCCAAGGCCGGCCTCCAGGGCTTAGATCAGGAAACTGGCCACTCAGATATGGCAAGGGGCGGACCCAGGGCTGTGTGGGTTCTGCTGAGGCCCACTTTCTGTAAAGGGATGGGGGTGCCAGGGACCTCCCCAGCTCTGTGGAGCGGCACCGGGACGCGGAGGCCAGGCCCCCGGCTGGGGTATTTCATGCGGGCTTTCCCGCTTGCCTCCTTCGAGGCACCTGCCTTGCAGGTCTGCAGCCCTCCCTAGCCTGCCTGCTGTGGCTTCTGGGACCCCCATGGGGTATGTGGGATGTGCAGGAGCCCCGGGAAGCCCCTGCAGGCCCAGGCAGGAATCTTCACATTTCCAGAGGAAGCTCCTGGGGTGAGAGGGATGGAGCAGAGTCTGGGCACCCCAAGGGTGTCAGGACAGGAGTGGAGCAGGCAGGACCTGCTGCTCACTAGCGTGTGGTGAAGGAGCTCCTTTTCTTCTTCTGGCCTCAGGTTCCTCCTGGAAATGGGGTGAACTCGCCTTGAACAGGAGGTCCCTTGAAGAAGGGATGGGACTGTGGCCAGGGCAGCTGGGTGGGTGAGAAGCGGGGGCCCCAGGAGCCCCTGTCTACAGCCCCCTCCCTCCTCCTGCATCCAGGCACGGAGTTTGAGTACACGGACTCGGAGAGTGAGGTCAAGGTGCGGAAGCGGTCGCCTGGCGGGCTGCTGCGGCCTAAGAAGGGACCAGGGGAGCCAGGCCCCTCCCTGGCTGTGTCCACGTCTGCGCCCAGCGCTCGTGGGCCCGGCCCCACCAGCCCTGACAAGGCTAAGCTGGCAGTGGAGAAGGGGCGCAAGGCCCGCAAGCTGCGGGGCCCCAAGGAGCCTGGCTTTGAGGCTGGGCCAGAGGCCAGTGACGATGACCTGTGGACGCGACGGCGCAGTGAGCGCATCTTCCTGCATGACGCCTCGGCTGCAGCCCCTGTGCCCAGCAGCACGGCCCCTACTGTCGCCAAGCCTGGCCGCTGTGGCAAGGGTGGCCCGCTGAGCCCTCGCAAGGACACCGGCCGCGCCAAGGACAGGAAGGACCCCAGGAAGGTAGGGCTCGTGCTGGGGTGGAGGCAGCGTGGAGGGCTCTGGACTCCCAGCCTTGGTTGGTGGCTGCCACTGGCCCCCGGGGTCCCACTGGGGCAGGCGTGCAGACCTGGCATCAGGAAGAGCATGCCCTGCCTACCTCACAGAGGTCCTGGGCCTCCTGTCTCCGGAGAACATCCCCAAAATGTGGTGGATGCTCAGGACCCCAAAGGAAACTGGTTCTCAGAGCCCCCCAAACCCCCTTTTGCTGCTCAGTGCTCTGCGCACTCCGCATGGGCGCTTTGAGAGGGACGCCGTCACTTGGCAGTGGTGAGCTCAAACCATCTTCCGAGGTCTCTGCAGGAGCCGTGCCGTGGTGCGTGGCAGTGACTGCCGCTGGTGACCAGGTCTTTGCCATGGCTAGTCCTATGGTGGTCTGTGGCCTCTCACACCTGTAGGAAACCCTCATTTCTTGAGTTTGTGAAAATAGAAATGGGATTTCTTTTTCCCTGTGCAAGTTCACAGATCCTCTCCAAGGATACCCAGGTTGAGGACCCCCCCAGCCTTTCCAGAGCTCTGCGCTGATCGCCCTTGGGCTGGCTGCTAGGAAGCTGGTGGCCAGTGGTGCCCTGTCGGTGGCTGCGTTCAGCCCTGCCAGTCTCTGAAGCAGGACTCGGGTCCTTGGTGTAGGGTGAACCCTCAAGTTACTGACATCCCAGAGGAGGCCACAGAAGGGGTGAGACCGTCCCTGGCTTCCTGAGACCCAGGGACAGAGGGCGAGGGGCCGGTGTGAGTGTGGCCCCCGGGCGTCTTGATTTGAGCTCACCTCCTGTTCCCTGCGGTTGAAGCCATCTCAGGTCTTTCTAGGCCTTTGAGAGAAGGTTCCGGAAGGATTAATAATACTAATGATGTTGATTATGCCAGGTGGCCCATGGCAGGGCCCTGGCACGTTCTGACCAGTTTCCCACATGTTCATCACTTACTGGTAAAGGAAAACGTGTTTGCTCTACTCACAACACCCCCAACACTACACTAACCGCCCGGAGTGGGTGCAGACCCCAGACCCGGCGGGGGAAGGGCTCACCCACAGACGGCCCCCGCCCCCCCTACCTCGGGTGCCAGTCCCAGGTCCCAGGTTGTCATGTGCTTCTGACCCACCGTCTGTAAATCGGGGGTTCCCGTGACCCCCTCTTCAGGTTTGGTAATTCACCAGAATGGCCCACAGACTCTGGGAAAGTGCTGCACCGTTTAATATGAAGCATACAGCTTAGGGACAGCCACACAGAAAAGATGCACCAGGTGGGATCTGGGGGAGGGGCCCAGGGCTGCCATGCCCTCTCCAGGGGGCCACTCTCCCAGCACGCCCACGTCACCAGCCTGGAAGCCCTCTTGGCCCTGTGTTTAGGGGTTTTATGGGGTCTTGATCACACAGGTATGATCGGTTGCTGACTCACTTAGCTGCCCTTCTCCCCTGCCAGAGGACGGGGTGTGGGGCTGAAAGTTCCGTTGGTCTTTCTAGTGACCAGGCCCCATCCCGAAGCTATCTAGGGGCTCACCAAGAGTCGCCTCATTAGAGCAACACACACTCCTGTGACCCAGAGGGACTTAGGAGCTTGGTGTCAGGAACCAGGGGCAGAGACCAAGTATATGTTTGTTATGTCACCACTGAGATCTCACAAAACCATATGAGGTAGGTTCCCCATAGTAACTGCACTTTACAGACGGCCCTGGAACATGCTCAAGGTCACAGCCGCTAACAATCATCCCAACCTGTCTTTGAACACTGGGGGTCTGGCACGAGAGCCTGGGCTTTACTGGGTCTCGCTGTCTGTTGGGCCCTTTCCACTGGGGAGAGGACGGGGCTCACCAATCCCAGGCCTCTGCTGGTACAGTGAGAGACTGGGACGGAACATCAGGAAAAGGAGAAACCAGACGCCAGGGGGCTCACCCCACGAGCCGCCACCGTTCATAGCTTCTGGAGAGACACTCGCACATCCTGCTTGTTAGACTGTGCGTTCTGTCTGTGCATTCCCAAATGCCAGGAGTTTTAATTTTTTTATAAGCATTTCTAAGTGCCCCACCATCTGGCTGTCCATGGTCTTGTTAGCCATGCTGGCTAGTGATTCTGTCCATGAGGGTATTTTGCCATCCTGATTATCACTGCAACGAACACCTCTTTTCTGTGTACAGAACTTGTTACATTTGGAGTTCTTTTCTTACTAATAAAAGTCAGGTTCCCAGAAATGGGCTTTTCTGGTCAGTTGGAAAGAAGTTTCATCAGTTTTATCTGGTGGCAACAGCAATTTGGAAAATAAAGAAAAGGAAGAAAAAAAAATCCACTTAGAGATGCCTTTATTTTTTTGCTGTTCCCCGCCCCCCGTGTGGTGTGTACAGCTGCAAAGACATGTACCATAAGATGGGCTGTCTATTTAAGAACATATGTTAGGGGAAAAGGAAACATAACTACATTAAAAATGTTCCTTCAGCCCCCAGGATGCTTCTGATTTCAGAAGTGTGAATAGGATTAAAACATGCATCAGAAACAAGAAAATAAAATGTGTATATCTATCTATCTATTTTTCCCTCAAATGGGAAAACTGAATACCTCTTATCCCTATAGCATTTAATGCTGTTTGCCCTGAAATCCACTTGTCTGATACGGAAGCTCTGAGTTCGCCCGTCCTCTTGGTAACTTTTCCCAGTATTATCTTTTTCTTTCTTAATTTTCCACCTCCTCCGGTCCCTTGCCTTGACTGTTTTGTCTTAGGAATGTGTCTTTTAAAAAGCATAGTTACACCCCAGCTCTGCCACCCGTCCCCTCTGGGTCACGCTGGCTGGCTCTCAAGTCTGAGCAAAGTATCATCATTTCCATTTTCCTGCCAGTGGCTCTTCCTCTGAACAGACTCCCAGCCACTGTAATAAGGGCTTATAACTGCATGTGCCCGTGCACCAGCGTTTCTGTAACAGGTTGCCGAACATCGAGGTTGTTTCCAATTCTTTGCCCTGATAAACAAAGTTGTACACAGTTCTTGCACACCTGGACCAATGTCCACTCACCAGTGAGGGGAAGCATCCCCCTTCCGCTACGCTCGGGGGGCTTTGAGCTCGGATGGGTGCACACCTCCTCACTGCAAGCCGAGGAGGTCACAGGCATTCCAGCAGCGGCTCAGGTTGTATCTGAGAGGTTTTCAATGCTCCTTCCAGGAATATACCTGTAGAACTAATTAATCAGTACTGCCGTTTTTTTTTGTGGCATTGTTCGGAACAGCAAAAAAACAGAGGAAGCCTACATGCCCATTGTGGTGGGGGTGGTTGAGTGAATCGCAGTTCCTGCACACTGCTGCACATTGGGCAGCTGTTAAAACTAAAAAAGGAGGCTGTCTTTGTGTACATCAGACATGCTAGGGGGGAGTAAGTTACAAAGCAGGACTTTTGGTAAATTCCCATCGTGTTTTAAAAAAATACCGTGCGTGCATAAAAGCGTCTGCATAGCCTTTGTGTTTACATGACTGTGCTTGTGGGAAGTTCTGGAAGGATACCATGCTTTACTAGGGGCTTTACTTCTGTGTAGTTGACAGGATGGTCGGAGAGGACTTTGCACATGTATGTAGCAGTAATAAGACAATTAAAATTAAAACCAAAGCTAATTGCCAGGGGAGTGAGGGTGCTCTGTTCCTCTCTTGGGGTGGGAGGCGCCTCTGACAGCACCTGGCTGTTGCTTTCTCTCCCAGAAGAAGAAGGGGAAGGAGGCCGGATCTGGGGCTGCCCTGCCTCCACCCCGTGTTCCTGCCCTGCCGCCCGAGGCCCGGGCCCCAAACGCCAGCTCCCCAGCTGCTGCCAAGAGAAGCAGGGCCAAGGCCAAAGGGAAGGAGCTGAAGAAGGAGGTGAGGCTTGCTGGGCCTGTGTGGGGTGCCCACAGGGCCCCCCAGGCTTAGGCAAATTTCCTTGCTCAGTTGACAGGTGGGGGTGTGCCTGGGTGTGTCCATGCCCCACACCGAGAGCCCCTGGCCACGCTGTGTGTCCCGAGGCCCATGGTGTGGCTGGGGAGCAGGCCGGGGCCAGTCAGTTACAGGCCCATTTTGTCATCCCTCTGGCCTGTGGGGTGAGCCCAGCTGGGACCCCCACTGTGCATATGGCAGATGCCACTGCATCGTGTGACCCCGGGTTTCCCAGGAGGGTGCTAGACAGGACGCATACGCCATGTCCTAAGCAATCGGTTTGCTGTGCTCTGTCCCCAGAACCGGGGGAAAGGGGGAGCTGTGAGTAAGCTGATGGAGAGCATGGCAGCTGAGGAGGACTTTGAGCCCAACCAGGACTCCAGCTTCTCTGAGGATGAGCACCTGCCGCGTGGCGGGGCTGTGGAGCGGCCGCTGACCCCGGGTGAGTGCCTGCCTGCTGTGTTGGCTGGGGCGGCCCGAAGCACGGGGGTGCAGGAGGTTCCCCTAAGAAGCTGCCACAGGCTGAGACGGGCAGGGGCTGAGCTAGCCCCAGGAGTGGGCAGGAAATGGGTGATGGCCACGGCATGGGCAAAGGCCCTGAGGTTCAGTGGGAGCACAGTGCCTACAGTAGACAGGAAGAGGCCAGTCTGGCTCTGGTTTACTAGGCTGAGAAGGAGGCAGCGCAGAGCAGCCAAAGTCTCAAAGGCTTTGTGGGAGTTTGGGGTCCTCGCCCTATAGAAAACAAGCTCTCAGAGGCGTAAGTGGGAAACCAGTGCAGCCAGATTGGTTTTGAAAAGTGCTCTCTGACTGCTGCATGGAGAACACATTGGAGGGGCTCTGGAGGGATCAGGGAGTCCCGTTAGGGGGCCTCACAGGGACCCAGCTGAGTGACAGTGGGGTGTTGGGGGGCAGCAGGGAGGGGGCGGGCTGGGCCTGAGCACGCAGGAGGGAGCATGGAGGCGCGGTAGGTGGGTTCTGTGAGCACATGAGAAGGGGTGCGTGCATTTGGTGGGGGCAGGTGGGCATGGGTCAGGGGAAGGTCACGTGCTGGGCGCTGCTGGCTGGAGCTTGGGGTTCTTGGGGGATGTTCAGGGAAGGCTCCGGACCCGAGGTCTGGAGCTCGGAGGAGAGGCTGAGGAGATGAGCCGGGTGGCGGGTAGGCAGGCAGCAAGAGGAGGAGCACGGCCAGCCTTAAGGGGCTTCGTCCCCTGCCGGGGGGGTGCCGGTCAGCTGTTGGTCAGCTGTTGCTCTGTAACGGCGGCCTCTCGGTTTCCCGGTGGATGGCGCTGTGTCTCAGCTGTCTGCAGGGTGGCTGGGCTGACCCCAGTGGGGCCTGGCCTCACAGTCATGGCATGGCTGGGGCCCATGGATGCAGGCATGTGGCCATCCATCCCCTTGGATGGGCAGGCTGACCGGGGTGTGTTCCGTGGCCATGCTGCTGGGGGCTCAGGAGGGAAAGTGGGAACTGATGTGGCCTCTTAAAGCCCAGGTTCCGAATGGGCGTGTGGTCGCTCCCGTCCTGTGGAAGTCACGTGGCCCCGCTAAGTGTCTGGAGGCCGGTCTGCTCCGCCCACAGTGAGCTAGCTGTCTGGGTCTCTAACTTGTCCTGACAGGGAGGGGGCCCGGTTCAGGGTCCTGCAGAAAAGACAGAGCCAGCCCAGGGGAGGGAAGAGCCATGCCCAGCCCTGAGGGGGAGAACTGGGGAGAGTGGGGCGGGGGTCCCAGGAAGGGGCGGCCAAAGCTGAGGGGACTGCCAGCCATGGGCCACGTGGTGGGAGAGATGGGGGGACAGTGACTGCTGACGGCCTGGTTGGGAAGTTTGGCTGTAGGATTTGGTTTCCACCAGAACAAGTGTCACTCCAAGTAGAGAGGAAGCCAATGGAAAGTCCTGGCGATGTGGCTGAAGGGGAGGCGGTGGGGGCTCATGACGCAGAACCTGATTTCTGGGCTCAGAGGACGGTGGTCTTGAGGGTGGGGGAGCGGCGGCCGTGCAGCCGTCACCCGTCGCCCCTGGTTCACACTCGTCTGGGGTCTTTCCAGACACCTGGGCTGGGAGGGTGAGGGCCCCCCACGTGTTCCTGCACCAGGCCCATCTGGGCACACAGGTGTGCCCACACACGTGCCCTTCCGGCCACCCGGGCTCCCGCCCCACCTCACTGCCGTCGTCCCGCAGCCCCAAGGTCCTGCATCATCGATAAGGATGAGCTGAAAGACGGGTTGCGTGTGCTCATCCCCATGGATGACAAGCTGCTGTACGCTGGGCATGTGCAGACGGTGCACTCACCAGACATGTGAGTGGGGAGCTTGGGGGCCCGGCAGGGGCAGCCCTGGGCCCAGAGCCAGAAGACCCTCTCCCAGTCCTGCCTCCGGGCTGCCCTGCCGGGCTTCTCGGTTCTGCGGCTTCCCCTATAGAACTGGGCAAATGGCGCCTACCCGACAGGGGTGTGGGCGGGCTCAGAGGACTCGGGGGCAGAACTCTGAGGGTGTGCCGGGTGGGCGTGGCCAGCTCCCGAGGGGCAGGGGTCTCAGCAGGGTGGGGCGGGAGAAGCGTCATGGCCTCTCTTGGATCTGCAACCCCTCCTTGTACAGATGAAGAAACTGAGGCCCAGAAGGGGAGAGACTTTCCCTAAGTTTTTACAGTGAATCAGCGAACCCTCAAGCTCTGATGTCATATCCTGGTGGTCTGGGAGGACAAGCGGGCGCCACTGGGGCCAGGAGGCAGGCCTGGGGGTCCCTGTTGCGAGGCCCCCTGTCTCTGCCTGTCTCTGCCACCTCATATCACTCTCGTCCTGGCCTTGCAGATACCGCGTGGTGGTGGAGGGTGAACGTGGGAACCGGCCCCACATCTACTGCCTGGAGCAGCTGCTGCAGGAGGCGGTGAGCAGAGAAGGGTGGAGTCGCTGGGAGCAGGGGCTGGGGGCTGGGCTGCTCCTGGTCACCACCTGGGTACTCTGCCTTCCCAGATCATCGATGTGAGACCGGCCTCCACCCGCTTTTTGCCGCAAGGGACCAGGATCGCAGCTTATTGGAGCCAGCAGTACCGTTGCCTCTACCCAGGCACTGTGGTCCGAGGTGAGACCCTCTCCTGAGACCCTCCCTGGCACCCTCGCATTTGCTGGTGGATTGACATGGGTTCATCTGGCCTAAACTCAAGTGTAACTGGCTTAAGTGTGGAGCGTCTTATGGGCTTATGTAACTGAAAGCTGGTGGGGTCCTTGGCCATGGTTGGACCCGGATACCAATCATACCATGTCACCAGGACTCAGCCTCAGCGTCTGTCAGCAGTGTTCTCATCTGTGCTGGCTTCACACCCTGCTCCTTGGGGACTGCATTTCACCATCTTAACAAATCCTATTAAGGAATTTCTGCTTTTTCCGTGTAAGTTCTAGGAGGGAGTCCCACTGCACCAGCTTGGGTTGTGTGGATCTCACTGACTGCTGTGAGTCTGACTGCCTGGGTCTGGGTCATATGCTCATCATCCCTGAAACTAATGGGTGAGGTTGGCATCCTGATTTTACATATGGTCGGAGGGAGATGGGAAGGTGGCTTCCCCAGAAGTTGGGATATTAGCAGACTAAGAGAGATTGGATGGTGGGCAGACAAAAAAAAAAAAAACAGGTGCCTCTAAAGACATAGGTATGCTTGTCAGATGGACAAAAATGGCAGACACACAGTGGATCCGTTAGCTATTGTGAAACCAAGAGACCCAGGAGATGGGGGTATGGATGTTCACTGCATCAAAAAAAACCCACCCCAAAACAACAGATGCTGAATACAGTCCACCCCTTGGCCGCCTAATGTCCATACATACCCAGAAACGGGATGGGGATTGCTGGCGCTGAGTGGGACGTCCATGTTAAAAGTTTGTTTCGATTCAGAGCTCCTGGAGCTTTCTGTTCCCTTGAACCATAGCGGGCTGGCGCTTCCTGGGCCTGCCTCACTGGTGTCACTCTTGAGACCCCCCCGGCCATCCTCCTGAGAATTCCGTCTCTCTCTCCTGTGTTGCATCCTGTATCTTCCCCTTCCTTGTCTCATTCCCTCGTTTCAGTGATCTTCCTGTAACTTCATGAGAAAGGGACACGGGAGATAAGTCCCTCCAGTATGTGCCTGTCTGGAATCTCTTTATTCTCTGTCCTAAGATAGAGCGGATTGGATCTCTATCCTGTTCTCTAGAGATAGTTGAGCTGGATATCAATTCTAGGTTGGACATTGTCTGCCCTCCCCATTTCAAAGTCACTTCAATTTCTTCTAGCTTCTAATGTCTGAGAAGTTCAGTGCTGATTACTCCCAAGTCTTTGTAGGAGACCTGCTTTTTCTCTCTGGAAACTTTGAGGATCTTCTCATTATTCCTGGAGCTGGAATTTCATGTGGTTTATCTGTGTGTGTGTGTGTGTGTGTGTGTGTGTGTGTGATCAGGAGAGGCTTTGATTTTGAAGCAGATTTCCTCTGTTCTTGGAGACTTTTATCTCTGCTGTGAGAGTCTGCTTCTCTCATTTGCGTTCTTTTCCCCAGGACTCACACTCATCTGGTGGCCCTCGACAGCTTTTTTCTATTATTGTGTATCTCTTTATTTTTTTGTTCAACTTTTGAGAGATTTCCTCCACTTTACCTTCTGCCCGCCCTATTCTATTGAATTTTTGAAATTTCTGCTATCATTAAAAAAATTCTGAAGAGTTTTTTCTTATTCTCCAACTAACCCCTTTGTTTCATGAAGGCATTATCCCTTTTTAAATTTCTCTGGGGACACACTGTTTACATTTCGGGTTCTCTAGCTCGCCTTCCCTCCTCTCTGTCTGGTCAGTGTTTGTTCATAAGCCCCACGTACCTCTGCTCTGGGTCCATCTTTTGTTAGAGGCCATGCTTTCTTTTCTGGTGCTCCTTAGGACTAGAAGCTTTGCATGTGTGTGTGAGAGGGGGGCGCCTCATGACAGAGGCGAGCAGGGACTCGTTGTCAGGGACCCCAGGTGCCATCTCCTGTGACTCCCATTAGCCGGTCAGACTGGCCAAGGCCGCCATCCTTGGAGATCTGGCTCAGCCCTCAGGAGTGGGGCTCTGGTCACCATTTGGGGGCAGGCATCCTGCCACCCTCCCATCTCCTCTGCGCCCTTCAGAGTCTCCCCAGGTGTAAATTCCCAGCTCCTGTAGCATGACCTCCAGCCTGTCCAGTGTTGGGGACCCTTGTATCCAGATGTGCTTGCACACCGAAGGCCTGGGCCTTTGTGGGGTTCCCTGCGAAAACCTGCTTTCTTCTTGTTGGCTTTGCTTCCTTCCAGGCCCCTGGCAGTGGAGAAAGCCGTCACCCATGCAGGTGTCATATGAAACACTGGCCTTCTCACCTGCCCCTCCCTCTGTCCTTTCGGGTTCCCACCCTTGCTGTTCCTTTATGTTGCTTTGGGGAGGGTCTTGGGAGTGCGTGGCCTGGGCCCGCGTCCCTGGAGTCAGGATGTGCACTCAGCAGGAACGGAGAGCCGTGCTCCCCGGTGCCCCCGCCAGGACTGCGAGGCTCTGAAGCCCATGTTCTGCACCACTGCACGGCCCCACCTTGAACACCCCGAGTCCAGGCTGCTTACCGGCTGGGTTTCGCTCTCCCTTCACCCTCACGCCTACCAGGGAGCCAGAGGTCCACAGGCCTCTCCTGACTGCCTTTCCTCCAACAGGCTTACTGGGCCTCGAGGACGACGGGGACCTGATCACCGTGGAGTTTGATGACGGGGACACAGGCAGAATCCCCCTCTCCCATATCCGCCTCCTGCCTCCTGACTATAAGATCCAGTGTGAGTGGCCCCCGGGCCCTTGCCTGGCTCCCATCTGAGCCCAGCCCTGGGCCCTGTCTGCCATTCGGACCATCTGCACACATGGACAGTGGGAATGGCAGACGCCGTGGGCGGAGCTCCCACGTGGGCTCAGGGGAGGGAATCCCAGGGCTCCTCAGGTCTGTATCCGGAGGCAGCCCGGATGGTGGGAGGCGGATCGATAGCTGTTGACAGTTCCACGCTCCACGTCCCTGATAGCGCTGAATTCGTGCCTCATCCTGGGTTTCCGGAAATACTGTCCCCTTTGACCAATATGGAACTCAGACTCAAAGAGGTGGCATGACTTGCCCAGCGTCCCGTGACTAGTTAGAGGTAGAGCTAGACCTCAGACCTGGGAGAGCCTGACTCCCAGGGGCCCTGCCCCTCAGGGCTTTGAGCATCCTTTAAGCAGATCACGAGCACAGTGAAACCTGGTGTCTTTGCTCAGCCCGGCCCCGGGCGCTCATTCCGGGAGTCCCCGTGAGCTGCCTGTCTGCAGCGCCTGAGTCACGTCCTTGCAGACCTGGGCCGTCCCCCACGACCGTGCAGCCTATCCAGGCAGCTGAGTGGGGCCAGCCTCGCAGTTCACCCAGTTCCTTGCATCCCTGCTCCCCACGACCAATGCCACCCCAGAGGCCAGAGGGTGCGTGTCCAGGCCTGAGCCACCGTCTGTCCTGCCCTGCAGGTGCTGAACCATCTCCAGCCCTCCTGGTGCCAAGCGCCAAGCGCCGTAGCCGGAAGACCAGCAAAGATACTGGGGACGGCAAAGACGGGGCTGCGCCGGGGTCTGAGGAACCCAGTGCCAAGGCGAGAGGGCGCGGGCGCAAACCCAGCATCAAAGCCAAGGGTGGTATGTTGGCTCAATCCCTGCCCTGCCGAGGAGCCAGGGAGGTGCCGGTGGGTGGGGCCTGCTGTACGTGGGGGCTGCTGTGTAGAGGCCTCGGCATAGAGGCTTCTCCCCACCTTTTGGGAACTCTGTGCCTTGGGGCTGTTTTGACCATTTGACAGATTAGGAAAAGGGCTGAGGGAGGCATGTCCTGTGTGAGGCTGAGCTGAGATTCAGGCAGTGTGTTCACTCCAAAGTCCAGAGGAAAGCGCTCTGGGCTGAGAGCTGAGGCTCCTGAATGCCCCTTTGGGGTAATCACATGTGGGATGACAGCCCTGAGGCCCAGGCCGGGTTCAGAACCTGGCAGAGCCAGGATTGAAACGGGGCTTTCTGGGTTGGGGAGGCCCTGGCCTGGCCTCACACAGGGTTTTTCCTTGTCTTCTAGAGAGAGCTGCTGTCCTAGAGGAGGGGGCCTCGACAGATGAGGTCCCCAGCACCCCGCTGGCCCTGGAACCAGTCAGTACCCCCAGTTCCAAGAAGAGCTCCCCAGAGCCTGCAGACAAGCGGGCCAAGGCCGCCAAGGCTCGCCCGGCAGCCCCGCAGCCCAGCCCAGCGCCATCCACCTTTGCCAGCTGCCCAGCTCCCGAGCCCTTTGGGGAGCTGCCGGCCCCCACCACGGCCCTGGCCCCCGCCTCCCTCGTCAGCATGCCCATCACCATGCCGGCCACCCGCCCCAAGCCCAAGAAGGCCCGGGCCATGGAGGAGTCGGCCAGCAAGGGCCTCCGGAGGCCGGGGGAGGAGGCCGAACTGCTCGTCAAGCTGGACCGTGAGGGTGTAACGTCGCCCAAAAGCAAGAAGACCAAAGAGGCCCTACTTCTGCGGGAGGAGCCCGTGGCTGGGGGCCGGCAGGAGCCCAAGAGCCTCCTGGGTCTGGGCGGCTACCCCGCGGGTGCCGGCAGCAGCGAGCCCAAGCCGGCCCGGCCCAAGGCCGGGGAGGGCGACCTGGCCCAGGAGCCCGCAGCCGGGCTCCCGTTCGAGGACTCGGGGAAGCCTGAGAGCCCAGACAAGGGCCAGGCCGAGCAGGATGGGGCCGAGGAGTCCGAGAGCGGCAGCAGTGACGGTGGTGGTAGCAGCTCGGAGACGGAGGGCGAGGACGACGGCCGCGGTGGCGGGGGCCGGAACTGCAGCGCCTCCAGCTCCAGGGCGTCCTCGTCCTCCTCGTCCTCCTCGTCCTCGTCCTCGTCCTCCTCGTCCTCGTCCTCGTCCTCCTCGTCCTCGTCCTCCTCCTCGTCCTCGTCCTCCTCGTCCTCCTCGTCCTCGTCCTCCTCCTCGTCCTCGTCCTCCTCGTCCTCCTCCTCGTCCTCCTCGTCCTCCTCCTCCTCCACCACAGACGACTCCTCCTGCAGCTCAGATGATGAGGCAGCGCCTGGCCCCGCGGCCGGCCCCTCCGCCCCGCCCGCCCTCCCCGGCAAGGCGCCCAAGCAGGCCGGCAAGGCCCGCCCCTCGGCCCACTCGCCCAGCAAGAAGGCGCCGGCGCCCCAGCCCCAGGTCCCCCCGCCGCAGCCCCCGCCGCCCCTGCAGCCCAAGGCCCAGGCCGGGTCCGCGGCCAAGAGCCGGCCCAAGAAGAGGGAGGGCGTCCACCTCCCCACCACCAAGGAGCTGGCCAAGCGGCAGCGCCTGCCGTCCGTGGAGAACCGGCCCAAGATCGCCGCCTTCCTGCCCGCCCGGCAGCTCTGGAAGTGGTTCGGCAAGCCCACCCAGGTAGCCACGCCGAAGGGCCTGGAGCCGTCGTCCTCCAGTGGCCCACTGCTGTCTGGCCCACCTCCCGAGTCCCGCAGTGGAGGGGTGGAGGAGCGCGGGAGGGGCGTCCCGTTCCATAGAGGAGCACGCTGGGTCCAGAGCATCCAAGGACGCCAACCCTGCCTGGCTCTGAAGCCTGCCCGTGTCCTTCACAGAGCAGCCCTGCCCTGGGGCCCTGGGGCCCGGGGCCTCTTCCGCAGACCCAGTCAGGAAAGCGTGTTCGGCCCAGCACTGATCCCTTAGCAGGCATTCGGCAGTGGAGTCCTTCACAGCCTCTTGGCCAGACAGCCTGGGTTTCTTTGCATCAGCTTCACTTTTAGCTACTCTTTCGCTTTGTGCCGCAGAATGGCTCGTGTTCTGGCGGAAGGCACTTGTTTCCCTTCACTTGCCAGCAGAAGTTCGAGGTTGAGCCTCTGGCGCTGGGTGGACCATGTGCCCACCCCTCAACTAATCAGTGTGGCCCATGGGCAGAGCAGCATCGTTGTCCAGGCCTGGGTCACATGGCTACCCGTAGTAGAAAGTGCTCTCCTGGCCCACCTGTGCCTCTGTACACGCAGACACTCAACACACACGGGCATATGCATGCACTCATGAGACATACCTGTACATAGGCTTACAGGTAGGCACACACATGAGGCTTCCGTGTGCCGAAGGGGAACAGCTCTTGTGGTCTCCAATCTAGCCCATGCCCCTGGACAGGGAGAGCCGGGCTCCTCGCCTGGTACAGCTGGCCAGCATTGCCCACAGCGTCTGTCTCCCTAGTCCAGACCCTCTGAGGCTGCCGCGGAGCTGGACTTGCACTTGGCATCCTGCTGGCCTGTAGCTCTCCAAAGCCAGTTTGCACCAGCAGATGTGGGGCTTGGGGGTGGACAGCGGTGAGCTCATTTGGGTCACTGCTAAGTGCGCCTTGTAGGAGCTTGGGAAGTTCCTGGCATCTTTGTATTGTGTCTGCTCCCTGGGGTGTGTTAACAAGCCAGAGAAGCTGGGAGATGTTCTGAATCAAGACTGCAGCTTAGGGTTTTCTTGTCTTTTACCAGCAGCCTTTTAGGGCCCCCAGTGCCACCCAGGAGCAGTTAAAACGCCCGAGAGTTGGGGAGGGCAGGTCCATTTGCCCCCAGCTGCACCACCGGAGGGCTCTTAGGACAAGGGTTTTCCCCTTTGTCAGGCAAGGGCGCTGAGCAGGAGTCCAGGGAGGGCTGGGCTCCCTACCTTCCCCTTCAGCTCTTGCTCTCTCCTTCAGGCCTCCCTGCCTTTGAGGCACGAACTTGAATCTGGGGTGGATGATCTGTTTCTCCGACCCTGCGGGGCATAGGTTATCTGACTTTGAGCCTCTTGGACTGCTGGCTCCGGGTTGAAAGAACCTCTCTTGGCAAGAACACCATTAGAGACTGCTTGAGTGTGTAGGTCTCCTGGTCTTCCTGTAGGCGGCCCTCAGGCATTGCAGACTAGGCCCCCCTGGAGCTCTGATCCTGGGGCTGTGCCAAGGAGTGACAGCTTCCGAGCCCAGGACAGCCTGCCCCCGTGCACTGGCCTGTCCTCAGCGCCTACCGTGTGCAGATTCCAGTGTCAGTATCACTGAGGGCTCTTAGCTGCAGAAGCCAGAGCACAGGGCCAACCTTTTTGGCCTCTTTAACAGAAAAGTCCAGGGCTATCTGGCTTCAGGTGCGGCTGGATCCAGGGGCTTGAAAGGCTGTCTTCAGACTCCCTCTTGGGTCCATGCTCTAGGCTTCCGTTTCTCTTCCCTTCCTTTGTACTTGTCTCCTCCTTTGGCAGCCCCTCCCCTTCAGGTGACAGGCTGCCCCAGTAGCTTTCAGCTCAGAAGTAACGGTGGGAAGTGTCTTCCTCCCGGCCGTTCAAGCTACACTTGCTGGAACACCTTTGGCGTGGGTCCCGAGCCCACCCCTGAGCCAAGGACAGTGGGTGGGAGGACAGGACGTTCAGGTCGGCCTGAGTGCTGTGCCCGATGCAGGGGTGGGGAACCCCGAAGAGCAGGGCAGAGGGCCACTGCGTGCCAGAAAACAGCTGCCAGCAGGGAGGCATTTGGCCTAGGGATCTTGGCCGTCCGTCTCACCTTGAGTGGTCTACACTGTGCCTTGAGCTGAAAAGGCCTCAAGCCGTTTCCCCAACACATTAGAAACACCATAGTGGTGAGGACCCGGAAAAGTCTGTCACCACCAGGAACCCGACAAATTAACAGTAGAAGGGGGCTACTGGATGACGTAGGAAACTAGCGTGTAGGTTTCTCCTGCTTAGGCAAAAAGAGCTGGCTTTGAGCTGCCTGGCAGCCACCACGAGATCGGAAAGCGAGTGTCAGGACTTGGGGCGGCCAGGTGCTGTGCTGGGGTTTGGATTCTGACGGCAGGTCAGGTCCCTCCGCGGAACCCGCGTGTCTAGCCTAGTGCCGGCCCGGGCGAGGGTACTGCTGAGGCTTCAGGGACCCCAGCGCACCGCTGGGGCTGGATCCTGCCGGCCCTGGCTCTGACCTTCGTCACTGCTTTCCTGGGCCCTGGGGGTGGGGATTGAGTGCAGTGAGCGGGGAGCTCGGTTGCCCCGGGGGGTGTGCTTCTTGGCGGCCCCTGCGTGTGAGACAGCCGTGGGGGGGCAGGCAGTGTGCTCTGATCAGAAGTGCAGCTGGGAGCCCCTCGGCTTCACCACCTGCATCCCCTCCCTGGACCTCACTGTGCCTGTCTGGGAATTGGGAGTCGGCAAGGGCCAGGCTGTGCCTCGAAGGCTGGCGTCAGGACCTAGGTGGACGTGTGAGGACACTGCTGGGCCCAGGGTTGGCCTGCAGTGAGCCCCATCACCAGCTGAGTGGCAGCCGTGCTCTGGAGTGGGGTGCTGGGAGCCCTGGCTGCAGACCAGACCCTATGTGCAGGGGATGAAAGAAAGCAGGCATGCGTCTTCCGCCTGCCCCGTCCCCTGCAGCACCCTGGAGTCAGGGCAGGGCTTCTGGGCCCGGGCGGGGCCCTGCACCCCACCCTGACATGCCCACGTCCTACAGCGCCGGGGCATGAAGGGCAAGGCCCGCAAGCTCTTCTACAAGGCCATCGTGCGTGGCAAGGAGATGATCCGTATTGGGGACTGCGCCGTGTTCCTGTCGGCCGGCCGCCCCAACCTGCCCTACATCGGCCGCATCCAGAGCATGTGGGAGTCATGGGGCAGCAACATGGTGGTCCGCGTCAAGTGGTTCTACCACCCCGAGGAGACCAGCCCCGGCAAGCGCCTCCACGAGGGCCAGGTGAGCCGCCGGCCAGGGTCGAGTGCCCCGGAGGCCCAGCGGGAGGTGGAGGCCTGGCAGCCCTGCCCTGTGGCCTGGGGCTGGGTGAGGGCTCACCACCACCTTCGTGTGTGCATGCAGCCCTGGGACCAGAAGTCTGGGCGCAGCCTCCCCGCGGCCCTGCGGGCCTCCAGCCAGAGGAAGGACTTCATGGAGGTAGGAGAGCTGCGTGGTGGGCACCCCCTCAGGCCTCCCCACGTGACCTGGGGAGTGTCCTCCCCGTCTCCCTGATCTGAGCTGCTCTCCCCTGATCTGTCTCTGTCGCTTTGGTCCCCTCCTCTTCAGGTCTTGTCTCTCAGTCTCTGACCCTGTGTCTCCCAGTCTGGGGGGGGTGGGCTGGCCGGTGGGGGGCGGCCCCCCTCCCCTCTGCCCTGACGCCGCCTTGCCCGCAGCGCGCCCTGTACCAGTCCTCCCACGTGGATGAGAACGACGTGCAGACCGTGTCGCACAAGTGTCTGGTCGTGGGCCTGGAGCAGTACGAGCAGATGGTCAAGACCAAGAAGTACCAGGACAGCGAGGGCCTGTACTACCTCGCGGGGACCTACGAGCCCACCACGGGCATGATCTTCTCCACCGACGGCGTTCCTGTGCTCTGCTGAGCGCCCGGCACCCCGCCACCTGTCTTGTGCCCCGAGGGCGACTGGGGCCCCTCATCATCACTGCCACGGCTTGGGGGCCACGTGCGTTGGTTGTGTGCATGAAAGCGTGCCCGTGGACACCCTGGCGCACGTGAGTGTGTACATGTGTGTGCCTGTATGCATGCACGTGTGTGCACACATGTGCACACATCCCCAGCCCCTTCCCAAACCCCGCTGTGCCCCCCAAGACAGGGGCTCCTCTCAGCTATCAGGGTATGGCTCTGCCGGGCCCTTTCCGGGGGCCTCCCCTCCAGCACCGTGTAAGCACTTGGCCAGGCCAGGCCCTCAGACCTGGGTGCCCCCAGGCCGATGCCTGCCGGGGGCTCAGTGGGAGGGGGTTTCAGAGGAACCAAGCTGACACCCGCTCTGGGGTTCCTGCTGCCCACGGGTCCTCCCAGGGCCTCTCGGCCCAGAGCTCACCCCAGCCTCCCGCTGTCCACCAGCCGCACTGGCCAGGCCGGGCTTGCCCTGGGCTCCTTCCGGGGCCCGGTCTCTGCCCTCTCCGGATGGCCTGCACTTGGGGACAGAGCCAAGGGAGGGTGGAGTGCAGGAGCACGGCGGGCGCCCGGTGGAGGGCGCTGCGTGCCCCGAGGCCCTGGCCCACCCGCCGCCCCCAGACCCGCACACTACAGACAACCCCAATGGTGCTGAAGTCCTCGCCCCGGCCGCAGCCCGGCCCCCCGCCCAGGCCGCAGCCACCCCGGAGGGAGGCGGCAGCTCTTAACCTGTACAGTTTTATTGTACCGAGAGACTCTCCCCCCTGTATCATACGCCTTTAAATGGAGTCAACTTTTTAATTATATATATAAAGATAAATATATATAAATATATATAAATATAAACTTTTTAAAACTGTGAAAAAATAGCTATGAAATTATAAAAAAAAAAGCGAACACATTCTGACGTGCAGAATATTATTTTTTATTTCCTGTTAGATCGTGAGTGTCTAGCACCCAGCTTCATGGGCCCCCCTCGTCCCAAGCACACCCCCACCCCTAGTGCGGCCCAGGCGTACTGTACTGGCCCCCAGGACGGAGAAGGAGTTAGGGAGAGCGGAAGCCGAGGGAGGGAGAGGACCAGCCGAGCACAGCGGCCTGCTCGGCCCCTGAGAGCACTTAGCAGCCCCCCGTGCCTTCCAGGGGACGGGAGGCCTCGTCCAGACAATCTTAAGGGAAGGAAAAGCCAGACTTCGGTTTAGTTTTTTTGGGGGAATTGTTTTCCTTTTGTTTTTTAAGTTTCTTTTGGAATTTTGTTTGTTGGTGAATTCTGTGTGATCTTTTTTCATAAAAAAGAAAAGAAAAAAGAAAAAGCTATAATTGGAAAAGTACCTTGTCTGGAGTGGTTCATTTCTGGGGCTGGGGCGGGCTTGGTGTTGGGTCCTGGCAGGGAGGGGTGGGAGGGTGACATTTCAGGGCAGGGAGCTGGGGGCTGGCCAGCACAGCAGCCATTGGCCACACGTGGCTACTTAAAGTTAAGCTCATTTAAATGAAGGGAAAGTAAGTTTCCTGGCTGCACCAGTCATGGTTCTGGAGATCAGTGGCCAGACGTGGGTAGTGGCTGCCGTGCTGGGCAGTTGAGGTATGGAACGTGTCCATCAGTGCACAGAGTCCTGTTGGCTAGCACAGGGCTAGAGGCCATGCCTCTCCTTTTCTTTCCTGTAAAATTTGGAGCTGAATGCCCCCAGCCATGCTCACACCTAAAGACCAAGGGACAGTGCAGGTGATCTGAGGGCCCTGAGCCAGTGTGGAGAGGGAGAGGGGTGCCCCTGAGGGGAGGGCGTCCTGGTCTCTACCGGCTCCCTCCGTGAGGTCGACTCCCAGCCTGACCCCAGGGACACTGCCCAGCGTCCTGGCACACCTGTCAGTGTGGATGGGAGCGGGTGACATTCTGGGCTTTGCTGTTCCTGTGAAGGCGGTTTGGCAGAAGCATTAACTCTCGAAAGCACCTAGCTCAGCGGCAGGTGGGCCCCACCTGGTGGCCCCTGCGGCATGGCCCCCAGCAACCCTGGCCCCCTTGGCCCACCCAGGCGCCTGCCTGTGTCTGGGCCTGGAGCACCTCCCTCCCACCCACCTCTGCATAGGCCAACCCCATTGGGGCAACGAAGGCACAGACAGCATTGGAATTCGTCCAAATCACCCGAGCTGGCCGCCGAGCTGGGGCAGGAGCCCCTAGCACAGCCTCAGGTCTGGCTCTGAGCCCCTTGGGGCAGGGGTGGCAGCCTCCAGTTTTCTCCCCTTCAAATGGGTGGATGTAGCCATTCTGCATGACCCGAGGGCCAAAGGGGAACCAGGGGGACCTTCAGACCCCAAGTGCCCGCAGCCCCCACCCCACCGACCACCCTTGCACGCAAACCAGTCCAGCCTGCCGGTAGGTGGAGGCCCTGTCCCCGCCCGCCCCCAGGAACTCCAGGCCCGGCTGCAGGGGAGGCCACGTCCCAGCTGGGAAGGCTGAGGTGCCAGGTGGGCCTCGACCTGCCAGGACCCCTGCCCCACTCCCAGGGGCTGCGGTGGCACACGTGCTTCAAGGCTTCTCTGCCTTCATCTTTTAATGGCCAGTGCGGTACAGTTAGTGGACAGACAGATGGACGGGACAGGGTCACAGAGGGGCAGGTGGTGACAGCTGTGCCCTGGGTGTAGAAGGGCAGGCCATATTCCCCCCAGAAGATTCTGCCCTTGGCAAGATGTGTGGAATCTGCCCAGCTCGGGACGGAGAGCTGGGCCGGCTGGTCTGGAGCTCCGGAAGGCCCAGGCCGGGACGGGACCCCTCCCCGCCGTCTGCTGGGCACTCATCTCTCTCCTTGGGCCTCACAGATGGGGATCAAAGCCTAGACAGTAGCTGACTTCAGCCAGGGGTGGGGCCCTGCTTTGTGGACCCCAAATCGTTCCCCCATCCCCTTATCACAGAGAAGTGGGTGGGGATTCCCAGTCAGGCAGAGACCCCAGGCCCATGGCAGATGGGTGGGTCCCAGCGTGGGGTGGGTGCGCCCTGGCTCCCTCTCAAATTGTGGCCACAGAGGCAGCGCAGACCCGAGGCGATGGTTCCTCCAGGGCAAACATGTTTTGTTTGGAACCAGTGTTTAAGGACGGGGAGGCGGGAAGAGGCCTGTGAATGCCGAGGCCGGGACTGGCCCCCTCCTCTGAAGACTCCCTGGGGAAGGAGGGCTGGGTCGGGTGCCCTCGGGGCAGCCCTGGGGTGCGGTCACCAGGAGGGGACACGGGCTGGGTGGGAATGGCTGTAGGGCCCCCACAGAGCACTGGCCTGGCTGGAGCCAGGATGCAGAGGGTGAAGGGCGGCAGCAACGGGCCCCAGGCCTCGGGTCCAGTGACGGGTGGGGGCGCCCAGAAAGGGTGGTGCTACTGGCATGGGGAGGAGGCCGGGGCCCCGCAGGCACTGCAGGCAGGGGTGGGGAGGGGGCCTCAGGCCTCAGGGCCCCTTGTGAGGCTCCGGTGGTTCACCCAGGGGCCGGCGGGGAGGGAGGTGTTGGCTGAGGGAGTGTGGGAGCAGCTGCGGTGGGCGTCCCGGGTGAGGCTGTAGGTGCAGTAGGCCACGGCAGAGCCCAGCGTCAGCCCCGTCATGTAGGACACGGTCATGGTGTTCCCTGCAGACAACACCGGGCCTCAGTGGGCAGGAGGGCCAGGGCAGCAAGCAGCCCTCGGGGCACCTCGGCGGCCGAACCCAGTGGCCTTGGCGGGTTCACCAAGCAGTTGTGCAGAGAATAACGGAGTCCGAGTGACGAGAAGCCTGAGGCCGACGGACGCCGGAACCCATGCACTTTGCTGTGTACCTCGGTTTCCCCGTCTGGCAGTGGGGCGCTAGCAGTCCAGTGGGACTGCGGGACGGGTGCCCCGAGAGGTCCTGTGGGCCAGCTGGGTGCTGGCCGAGCGGGGTCCTACCTGCCAGCTCCCGCTGCTGGGGGCTCACTCTGCCGGCCGCCAGAATCATGGGCACGCTGCCGAAGTAGCCGTTACTGATGCCCATGAGGAGGGAGAAGATGCAGGGCCAGGCGGGGTGGCGGAGGACGGGCGTGCCGCTGGGGTAGACGCACAGGATGAAGAGGGGGATGAAGACCACGCGGAGGCAGGAGCAGGCCAGCAGGGGGACACCCTGCCAGTCCACCGGCAGGGCCGCCAGGATCTGCGGGGAGCGAGGCGCGTGGGCACCCTGCCTCTCCCGAGCCCACCCTGCCTCACGTCTCCGCTGCAGCCTCCACCCTGCCCCCTCCCCAGACACTCCCGTCTCTGTCCTGCTCAGGCTGTGTCCATCTCTGTCCTGCTCAGGCTGTGTCCGTCTTTCCGCAGCTTTGCAACTAAAACGCACCAAATCCCTCATGAGAGCGATACCCAGTTCTGCTGTGTGCCCAGCACCCACCCAGACACGGCCCGGGGGCCCCGTTCAGTCCTCACGGCCCCCACGTGCAGAGGTCAGGCCCCACTGCCTCGCGTTGCACCGCAGGGCGCTGCAGGATCAGGGGGTGACTCCACTAACAGACTTGCTCCCTGTCAGAGCGCTGACTTGAGTCTCCCTGCTCTATGACGCAGGCGAAGGGCTTTCCCTCTCGGCCCTCGGTCCATTCATTCATCCATCTAGAGGAGGCCCACAGCATCCTTGATCTTACGCCCGCCGCGGGCCGGGGCACATGGCTGGCCCCTGGGACACAGCCAGCAGTCCCTGAGGGGTCAGTCGGGCCTCCCTCCCTGGGACGCGGGCGGGTGCGGTGCCGTCGCCCGGCTTCCACCTGCCCCACTTGGAGCCGCATCTCAGCTCAGGGTCTGCCCCCGAGCTCCCGCAGCGCGCGGCCCCTGCCCGGGGCGTCCTCTCCCCCGGAAGGGGCGGGGCGGGGCGGGGCTGGGGCGGGGCCCTACCTTGCCCACGAAGTCAGAGAGGTTGAACACGGCCATGAGGAGGATGGGCAGCCACTCGCCCAGGACGCAGTGGTGGATCTCGGACTCGAGACCCGGGAACAGGCACAGCGTGATGAAGTACGTCACGGCGATGGACAGCATGTGCGCCCAGATGACGCGGGCCACCACGTAGCGGCGCAGCAGCAGGGCTGTGGGCAGCGGGCTGGGGTCAGCGCCCGAGGCCCCCAGGGGACCGGCGCCCCAGCCTGCCCGCACGCGCCCACCTCTGAGGGAGGGCCAGCTCCGCCGGACTCTCGGCTGAGGCACGTCGAAGCGCGTGTAGGCCCCCTGGCCGCTGGGCACCTCGTGCACTGGGCTGTCCGTCGGGGACCCGCTGTCGGCCAGGGCTGGGCCTCGGTGCTCCTGGAGGGAGGTGGAGCCGGGCAGGGCTGGGGTGCGGCCCTCGCGGCCTGCCTCAAGGTCCCTCAAGGACACCAACTCCTCCCAGCCTTTGCGCCTCTGCACCTGCTTTTCTCTCTGCCTCCCGTCCCTTCCCGTGCGTCTTCACGTCTCTCCCTCCACACAGGTCAGGTCCCAGCCCAGAAGCCACTCCTCGGGGAAGCTCCCCGACCATTAAGGGGCCCGTTTGCACTGTGGGCCTTGTCCCAGTATGTCACCCTCTGGCCCGCCCCAGGTCTCTGGGCTCTGTGGGGGCTGGGGGTTCCGGTTCCTTCTCAGAGCCAGTGTTCCCAGTGGGCGGCCTGGGTGCCCGGCTGGATCAGAGTCTGCGAGAACACGAACATCCTGGTCCTCTTCGCTGACAGGGCCCTCTGGGACAGCGAGGTCGGCTTCCCCGGCCCTGTGCTCCCGGTGCCCAGCCCGGGCCTCCCCGCGGTCCGGCCCTGTCCCTCTGGGGCTGCGCGGCCTGCCACCACTAGAGGGCGCCCAGGACCCGAGCCCGCCTGCAGAGCTCAGGGACCCCGGCGGCCGCCGGAACCGCACCCAGGCTCCCACCCCGATCTCACCAGGTGGACGTCCCCGGCGGCGACGTCGTGGTGCACGCTGTAGCCGGCCGGGCCGCGCGCGAGGCCGTCGCGGGGCTGCGCCGCCGTGTGGTAGAGCACGAAGCGGCTGCGCCGCACCCCCAGGTGCAGCAGGAAGCAGAGCAGCTCCAGGCCGGCGGACACCAGAAAGAAGATGAGCGTGCTGGCCAGCTCGTCGGGCAGCAGAAGCTTGGTGAGGATGCGGCTCAGGGACACGATGACGCCCGCTGTGCCTGGTGAGAGGGGCTGGGATGGGCCTGGCGTCCCTCACCCCCAGCCCTGCCCGCCCTCCTGGGGAGGGTGGGGCTCCCGGCCAGCACCATTTGGCAGCCCAGTCTGCCCACCTCTGTGACAGGAACACACAGGCCAGCAGAAGTGATCTCCCAGCGCCTTCCCAGACCAGACCCCATAGAGGTGAGGCTTGGAGCCCTGGGGGCATCTGGTCAACCTCACTATCCAGAAGAGGGTGCAGAGAACCTCAAGGGGAAGATTGGAGATAGAGCCCCCGGGGGTCCTGGCCTGGGCCTGGCTAACTGCCCGGACTCTGGCAAGTCCAGGCATGGACAGAAGACTGAGAACACCTGGGGGAGGGTCTTCAAAAGGGGGACCTGATGTGTGGGGCGGGGCTGCTCCTGTGCAGAGAGGGGTGGGCAGTCGGCCACCCACACCAGCAGCTGGAGTGAAGGAGTCAGTTTGGAGGGCATGTCCAAGGGTGTTGGGTGAGTTTAAGGTTTGAGCAAGGGGATGCCATGCACTGAGCAGCGAGCAGGGGCAGGTGGGAGACGACGAGGTGGGCTTGGGAAGCCAAGAGCGGTGCTGAGCAGGGGTGGCTCATGGGCCTGGGGCTCCCGGGAGAGCCTGGTGCTGAGATGGCGCACTGGACATCACGGGTGTGGATGGGCGCATCCCCTAACACAGGCACATAAAATGTGCACCACACACCAGGCACGTGGGCATGCCAAGGCGCTCGGACCCATGCTCAGAGAGGCACCGTCTTCCCACATCACAAAAGGCCGCACGCTCGAAGAGATGTCTGCACGTCACAGCCATGTCCCTCCCGCCTGGGAGTCCCACCCCCACCAGCCAGGCAAGGGGAGATGATGGCCACTGTCTCCAGCCCCACATTCCCAGGGCCCTGCACTGGGAGGTTCCCCAGGAAGAAGCTTCCAGCCCAGGCGGCCCAGCGTCCCCTCCCAAGGGTCTGCAGATACTCACTTTCCCCAGTCATCACCCCCTGGGCGTACCTCTTGGGCAGCATCCCCGTGTACCCATAGAAGCTGGATTGCTGCACTTGAGAGAGAGAGAGAGGAAGGAATGATCAGGAGACACGGCTTATCACCTGTCACCTGGGAGCAAAACTCAAAAGTCTGAGAGCAATAAAAAGGGTCTGAAAACAGTGGGTTGGCAATGCCTGTCTGAAAGAGACATGGACACCGCTGGCAGCAGATGACTTTGGTCCGACCGCCTGCAGAGTGTGGTGGACACAGCACTGTCCACCACACAGTGCGCGGACTGCCTTCCACATACCGCCCCTGGGGATGGCCAGGCTCCTTGACTAGTTCTGGCCGATGAAACAGGAGCAGAAATGACCTGCATCGCTCCTGGACGAGGCAGAGAAAAGCCCACATGGACTTCCAGTGGTTCCTTCCCCAGTGGTAGTGTTACAGACAGGGGGCCACTGTCAGCCCAAGTCCCTGAGTGACTGTGTGGAGCAAAGCCCCATTCATGTGTTGGACATCTAGCAAGAGCCAGGAATGTTTTGTTCTATGAAGCCACTGAGGTTTCTGGGCTAATTGGTTGCTATTGGCTAACTGTAACCAACACAGACAGAAATTCAGCAATTTTCTTGGGAAAATGGAAATGCATGGCTCATACCATACCCTGCAGTCTAGCAAGCACATGCCTGGATGGAGAGCCTGAGGCAGTGATGGCCAACTCGGATCTCCTGGTCCTTACCAGCATTTGTTTTCTAACAAAGTAGAACAGGTCTGAGCACCCTGCCTTGATTTCATTTATAAACACACACACACACACACACACACACACACACACACATGTGTTTACTGGATGGTAATGTGAAATGTATTTCTTCCTCGAAGTCACAGTCAAAAAAGTTTGAGGGAGTAGAGAACTGTCCTGGACTTCTGTGAACATCAGCCACCGTGAAAGGAAAGCTGAGGACCATTCCGGATGAAAGGAGACTAGACACACGACAGCTACCGCAGTGTGTGACCCTGGGTTGCATCTGGGGTCAGAAACCAAAATGGTGTAAGGACATTGTCAAGATGATTGGTGACTATGAATATGGGTCATAGATGATAGTATGTGTCAGTGTTAAGTTCCCTGATATTGACAATTGTAACATGGTTATAGAAGTGTTTTGGCTTTTAGAAAATACACCCCTGAAGTGTTAGTATTTAGGCAAGATGTGTGATGATGTCTACACATAGCTCCCAAACGGGTTAAGGGGAAAATATATGTTACTTTATATTTATACACATTCAGGGGGAAAACTGACGTATATACATATATGTGTGTGGGTGTGTGGAGGCATGAAGAGAGAGAGAGAAAGCATATGTGGCACAATGTTAACTGGTGAGTCCAGGTGAAGGGTGCACGGGAATTCACTACATTATTCTTGCAAGCTTTCCATAGGTTTGAGATAGTCTCAAAAGAAAAAGAAAAAAAAGCCACTGCCCAAGAGAAACACAGGGGAGTGGAGCGGCGGCCTGAGCAGGACAGTTCCAGAGGCCCACGTCTATCCGAGAAACCAGGGAAAGGCCTCCACGTCCACATGGCCTGCAGCAGGTGCGTGGATGTGCACATAGCTGTGTGCTCTGCCGGCATGTGGGGGCTTAGCGCACGCAGGCGCTGTGGGGTGCAGTGTGCATGCCCGGGTGTGGGGCATGCCCCGTGTGCAGTGTGCCTGTGTGGGTGTGTGTGCATATGGCCCCGGCAGGACCCTGTGAGTGTGTGCTGTGTGTGTGCAGGCGTAGGGGCATGCAGGCAGATGCGTACCAGCCTCATCTGTGTAACATGCTCCCGGTGTGCAAGCGGGGCTGGAACGGGATGGCCCGCGGTGGGCCCTTGGCACGCAGCCCCAGCCCTGCCCTGGTCCCTACCTGTGCAGCCGAATGCCACGGTGCCTACAGCGGCCAGGTTGATGGCATAAGCCTGGTCTTGGGAGAAGAGCTGCAGCCACACATCACAGATGCTGATGAAGAGGAGGGGGCCCAAGGCCAAGAGGTAGCCTGTGGGAGCAGAGGCCAGAGAGGGGGCAGTGAGCGGGCTGGGGGGCACCCCTCCTCTCAGCCCCCCAGGAGAGTCAGGTCTGAGGTCCGCTCTCTCTTCTCCGTAATACTGGGAGGGCCCGGGACACCTGAGAGCTCTAAGAGGAGCACTGGGAAGGCTTCCTGGAGGAGGCGCCATTTGAGCCAGGCTTTGAAACTGGATGTGGCCATGAAGAGGAAAGGAGGAGCAGGCCAGGCCGAGGGAACAGCGAGGGGCCCGAGACGCCTGGGGCCACAGAAGCCTCCCGGGCACAGGCAC
The DNA here is from genome assembly GCA_029783875.1 of Phataginus tricuspis. NCBI lineage: Eukaryota > Metazoa > Chordata > Mammalia > Pholidota > Manidae > Phataginus > Phataginus tricuspis. The sequence goes on from JAQQAC010015366.1 coordinate 3,346,820, forward strand.
CGTGCTGGCAGGCGGTGCCCCCACCAGGGGCCCAGCCCTGTTTTCAAGCATGGAGCCCTGCAATGGTCCTAGGAAGTGTGCCCGTTTTACAGATAAGGGAACTGAGGGCGGGAGATGGGAGGGCGCAGCCGGCCAGACATGAGAGCTGGGAGCCCGGGCGCGGCGTGGCGGCCGGCGCACCTGCGGTGATCCTGGTGTGCAGGCTCAGTCTCTCCACCAGCGCATTGTTCAGGATCACAGCCACCAGCGCCACCAAGATGTAGGTGAGGCTCATGTCAAACACGATCGATGTCCCTGCAAGGGGCCGGCCCGGGGCGGGTGCTCAGGGGGAGCCCGTCCTCTGCACCCGCCCCGCCAGGGTTGCCTCCTCGCCCGCCCAGAGGGTGAGGGGCGCCCTGCAGCCATTCGCAGCTGAGTAAAACGGGCTGGGCTGGAGCGGAGGGTGCCGGGCGGCCTGTGACAGCGGGTGTGGCTGTGGGCGCCCACCTGGGTACTTGTGATGCAGGTAGTCCACGTCGGTGATGAAACTGTTGTACGGCAGCAGGAAGCCCACGCCAGCCAGCAGCATCGCAAAGTAGATGGCGTGGTACCGGTCGCTGGGCACCGGCGCCTCTGCCGCTGAACCCGGAGACCCCAGATGAGAAGCGGACCGCCCACTCAGGGCACAGCCGTTGCACCGGGCCTGCGGTCCACCGTGACAGCCCCTCGCCATGGCCACTGCCACTGAACCCCCAGCATCGGCCCCCATCACCTGGCCCCTGTCCGTCCCCACAGCCACGATGCCAGCGCCTCTGTCGTAGCCACTGCTGTCACCGTCACACCTCTGTGGCCACGGTCACCGTCAGCACGGCCATCACCCACCACCAAGAGTCCACGCTGTCACCGCTTCCACCATCATGGCCACTGATGCAAGCAGCTGGCTTGACAGGTGGTGGACTGGCATGTACATACCTACAGCGAGGCCCCGTGGGCTGAGGCAATGCCCTGCGGGAGGCTGTGTGTGCACTGTCCGTGCCATGTCCAAGACACGGGTGGGCTGTCCCCTGTGAGGGTTCACGTGTCCAGGAACCACTGACGGAGGCGGAGCGGGGCCACCTGCAGAGACCTGCTAGCAAGATGCCTGCTTCCCACCCCTATGGCCCAGCCTCTGTCGGCCCTGGGTCGAAGCTGGGGCTGCCCCCAGCACTGCGGGCCTCTCCTGCCCCTGGACCAACAGGCAGAGACGGGGGCTGCTGTCCTGGCTGGGGTAGCTGATTCTGACTACCAAGGGGAAGTCAGGACCCTCCCACCTGTGCGGAAAGGAAAGCTATGTCTGCAAGACCCCAGATCCCTGTGGCTTCTCTTAGAACTCCCAGGTCCTGTGCCGGAAGTCAGTGGGTCACCCCAATCCGAGCAGGACTGCTGGTGGCCCGGGGCCTGATGGCTTGGGTCACCCCGTGAGGCAGACAATCCTGCCCAGCTGAGGTTTACTGAAGGCAAGTGTTAGGAGTGTTTCCTCCCAGTTTTGACAGGCCTACACTATGCAGAGGCATTAGCCAGACATGTTTGTTTTATTTACTCTCATCCCCTTAGAGTCTCAGATAAGGTGTGTTCTTTATACTTAACTTTATGTTTCAGGATTTAAGTTACAGGCTGTCAGAGGAGAGGTGTGCACATCACACAAGGACGTTGAATCTTCTGGGGAAAGTGCTGGCTTGTTTTGGGTCCCACGGGTTAAGTGTGTCATGCTAGGTGGCAGACTTTGTTAGTGTCTCTATATGGAGACTAAATATGGTTTAAGGAGCTGTGTGTGGAAGCCACGCTGGCGAGGATAGACTGTGATGGTGAGTTTCATGGGCCGACTTGGCAGGCTGGACCACAGTCCCCAGGTGTTCAATCAAACACTGACCGAGGGGCGCCATTCTGGAGTTTTCAGATGTAAGCCCATCCTAGTGGACTCTAAGTGAATCAAAAACGAAATTACCCGGGGTGGGCCTGACCTAACCAGGTAAGACGTTTAGGTCGCCCCAGAGCCCAGAGGACCCAAGCAGCTTTAGCCTGTCTGTGATCTTCCTCCTGACCGCCTGGTATGGATTTCAGACTGGCCCAGCCAGTCTTCGCTGCGGTCAGGCAATCCCCGTAACAAATGCCTGCAGACACGTGCATATCTATAGCTGGATCACATCCACAGCTTTCAGTCTTTGTCAGTCTACCATGTCCGTACGTCTCTCCCAGTGGCTTTATTTCTCTAGGTGAACTTCGATCCAGCCACCATCACCAAGGCCATTAGTTAAAATCACCACTGCCACAGTCCCCACAGTTCCCACGGCCACCATACACTTTCATGGCAGCCCCGTCCCATGGCACCTGGCCAGGAGAAGTCTGGCACCCTGGGGACGGGCCCTGGGCGGTTCCCATCCATGCGCATGCGAGCACGGAGGCCATCCTAACTGCTTGGCCAGCTGAACCTCCTCTCCCCCTCTGCAGGGAAAGGGGACGGAACCAGGGAATCGGCTCCCATTTCTAAGCCTGAAGTGGCACCAGCATAAACCACAGCCACCCAAAAATGAGCTATCACTTACAGCAGGCTCCCAAGTGCCGGGGACAGTCCTCAGCCACGTTCTCTGGGTCCTGCTGTGACCACATTGAGGGTGGCACCGTACTGTTCCTCTCTTACGGATGGAGAAGCTGAGGCTTAGAGAGCAATGACATTCTCAAGGTGTCTGACGGGAGCTTGGGTGGAACCCAAACCTGTCTGATGCCAGCCGTGTGCAGCGCCCATTCTGCAAGTCTGATCTCAGGGGCAGCTGGCTTATTTCCTCCCTCTGGGGAAAATGAGGCTCAGAGAGGTTTAGATCCTTGCCCAAGGTTGCACAGCTAGGCCAAAAACTGGCCTTTAAGCCGCACATCAATCCTCCCTCTTTTAGGCACTTTCCTGCCTCCACTGAAGGGAGGCATGGCTTGTTTCGGCCAACAAATGCCACCAAAGCAACCTGAGTTCCAGACAGAAGCGTCACGGGCCAGCCCGTGACTCACCGTGTGCCCCTCCACCTGCCCCGTGGCATGAAGTGCGCCTCCGCTGCCTGGCTCTGTGACATTTGGGCGATGCCACTGGGGTGATTTGTTACTGCAGCATATGGAATCTGTCCCGACAGACACTGCCTCCCGTGCTGATGACTCCCTGACCCCAAAGGCTCCCACGGCCAGTCCCTGCTTTGGGCCAGACGCAGACCTCGGCCGCACGGTACTCACCGGAGTCAGGGAAAATCGGGGCGCCCCTGGCCCTGCCGCCCCGGCCCTGAGCGGCCCCAGCCGCCACCGCGCCCTCCAGCTGGCAGCTGTCGAAGCTGAAGCTCACCACCACGCTCCCGTCTGGCATGCCCGCCACGCTGGGCTCCTTGAGGCGCCGGCTGCCCACAGAGCCCATGGCGACCTGTGCTGCGGAGAAATGAGAGGAAGCAGGGTGAAGGAGGGGTGCGGAGAGGACCCCACCCCACTGCGCCGTGTCGAGCCTGCACCCCTGGGGGCCGTCCTTGCTCTTCCACCCACTTTGACACAGTGCCACGGGTCACAGGAAGCCTGGCCGCGATGTCACGTGACCGGTGTCTTTTGCCGTAGTGGAGAGCAGTGCCGGGGGCCTGCGTGGCGGTGGCGGCAGTGGGCATGGAGAGAAATAGATGGTGTGGGGAAGCACTTTGGAGGTGGCGTGCCAGGACTCGGTGATGCTGCATACAGTGTGCCAGGGCTGAGCACCGCTTCCCCGAGGAGGATGGGTCCACAACACGCTCATTTTACAGCTGAGCAAAAGTGAGCCTTAGGGGGGGACTCCTCGCCTGCCAGCACCCAGTCTCACCGACAGTAAGGGGTGGACAATGCGAGCCCCCACGGCCCTCCGTTCTGGGGCCAACCACCTTCGGTGGCAGGAGGTACTTCCTGTGGGCTTGCCTCAGTTTCTCTTGCTTCCATTCAAATCTGCCAGCCCTTCTCTTTAAAGGAAAGGAAGGTGCTACCTGATCCTGGGTGGAAAGACACTACCTCTGCATAGGGGTGTGCGCGGGTCTAGTTTTTACTCTGAAACATTTATCAATTTGTTTCTCTAATGACCTTTATTCATTTAGCTGACCACATGCACGTGGTAGAGGGGCTGAGACCCAGACGGGGCGCCATGGCATCGGGCACCACCGTGAAGCCAGCGCACCCACGTGCCTGCGTGGGACCACCCCAGGAGAAGCCGGGAGGGGGCCCACTTCCCGAGGGGGCCCAGGTGCCCAGAGTTTTGCCGATTTTCTCTGAGGTTGTGCTGTCAACCCCTCCTGCCACCAGCCCTCTGCCTGCTCTCGCTTTGAGTCTCATTTCCTCTGGCTTTCCTGACTCAGTTCCCCTGCTGACTCAGTTCCCCTGCTCCCCAGCCTTCAGACAGGCGCTGATCGGTCATAGCGTGCCTTCCCTGGGCCCTGTGCTCGCTTTTCCTAGCTCCCCACAATTTTTCCCGGGGCCTGGGAGCCTGGAGCCATCCCTGCTTCCAGGTTGATCCTGGGGAACTGGGGAAATGTTGCCTCTGCCCCAGGGGCTGACCCAGCTAATGGGCACCCACAAGCAGAGGAGAAGGTCGGGCTTCTTCCAGGGCCTGGAGAGCAGGTGCAACTCCTGCCACATCTGGAGCTCGGGGGACTGCTCTCAGCCTGGTGTGAATGACTGTGGTGTGGGCCCCCCCACCCAGGCTCCCCTGGAAGGCTCCCCGTGCCCAGGAGTTGAAGGGCCAGGAGGCAGTCCGTTGCAATGCTTCTCCCTGTAATATGCTCAGGACACAAGCCCAGCCCTGGAGGACATCTGACCCCTGACCCCTGGCCGGTGCTTAACAAAGGTTCCCAAGATGCAGTGGCTGGACAGGCCTGGCCGGGTGCTGAGGGTTCTGTCCAGCTGAAAGGCCACGCCGTGCGCGAGGCAGACGTGCTCAGTATGGTGCCAGGAGGTGGCCCCACTGCTCCCACCAGCTCAGTTGGTGAGGTGGGCAGCCACACGGCCCGCCCCAGCCACTGCCCTGTGTGCTCCTGCAGGCGCCTTGCATGGGGGTCTCTGGCTCCCCTTGCTGTGGCCCTGTGGCAGAGGCCAGGCTTCACGTGGTGGCAGGGAAAGGCACTGAGGTGGTTTCCCCACCTTTCCAGGGCTAGCCCCTCAGCCCACCCCTTCCCAGACACCTCACACACCAGCAGCCCAGAGTCGGAGATCGTCCTGTTCCTGTTCATTAAAATTGAAGGATATGTGCATGGGCTTAAAAACCCAAGAGGGCACTGGGCTCTTCTCTGCACCTCCCACCCTGCTGGGACCCCTTGATGGCCACCCTCAGGGAGAAGACCCAGTGCATTTCTCTGGCCCTTAAAGAGCCACTTTCTGAGCCCCAGTTTCCCCACCTCCCTATTGTGGACGGGCTGTGTTTTAGTGGGAAAGGCTTGGCTGCACGCAGGAGGTGTCGGCTGTCCCACAAACCACACCTTCTAGGCACGACTGTGGTCCGGAGAGGGCTCCTGGCCCCAGCAGTCCTGAAAGCCCAGCTCATGCCCCCACTCTGCCAGAAGGACAACTGAGGCTCAGGAAGCTGAGTCCTGAGGCCATCAGCTTGAACTGGAGCCCAGCTGGGTCGAGGGCCTTTGGTTTCCCCACTTCAGCAGTGACTGAGTGCACACGGGTTCTGAACGTGCCCCCGGGCACTGTGGAGGTGCTGGGACCTGGATACCGAGGCCAGGCTGACCCCTCTCAGGGGCCGGGCTCCACCTCAGAGTGCATGCCCCAGAGGGGACAAGGAAATCTGGATTTGGAAAGTCAGCCAGCCAGCCATCCTTAGGCCTCAGGCTCCTTGTGGCCCACAAGCCTTGGCCCACTGGACCCCTTCGGATAGCCCTGGGCACTGTGCCTAGGCCGGCTTCTGGGGGCTCTGCTGCCCTTTCCACTGCCACACGCTGCAGACGGTCCCAGCTCCTCTCTGTGCAGGAAAGCGGCTCCAAGCCCCTTTGTCACCTGCTTCCCGCAGCTCACTGGCCAGACACTGGCTGCCCTCCGGGGTGGCTGAGACCCACACCCTCCTCCTGGCCCAGTTCCTGCAGCTCTCAGACCACGGCGGCCCCGCTCCCCGGGCTGCTCTGCCTGCCCCACCCAACGGCAACAAAGTTGGGCCTGCAGCCCGAGGCAAAGGACAGACCTCCCCACCAGCCACTGGAGGTGACCCCTGGGCACAGGCCCCATCTCTTCCCACATCTTTTCCAGGATGAGAAGGGGGCTGCTCCGGGAATGGAGTGAGATGGGGCCGAGGGGGACTTCGGGGATAAACTTCTGGTGGAAGGGCCCTTTGGGCTCGTCTGGGGAGGGAGTGACCCCAGATCCGGGCATGGCCTGGCCACCTGCCACTCTCCCCCTTCCCGGGGCTGCGTCCAGCGCTCGCTGATGCGCTGGAGCGGGGCTGGCCCGGTCCAGATGCTGGGGCGGGAGCCCCTCTTCCCGGGACAGAAGATGGGGTGGGGTGGGAGATTCGGGGTCCCCAGGTCACCTACCCCGCCCCTGGACTCGGCGGCCGGAGCCGGTGCGGAGGGAGTGGCGGCGCGGAGTGGGGCGGCGCGCACCGCAGACAAAGGCTCTGACAGGTCCCCGCGCCCCGGCCCGTCCCCGTGCCCGCCCGCCACCTCCGCGGCCACCGCTTACCTCCGCCCGGCCCGGGGTCCTCGGCGCGCCCGGCCCCGCCTGCGCCTTCCGCTCCGCGCCGGGACCCCTGGGCGCCCGCGCCCCGCACCCCGCGCCTCGGACCGGGCGCGGCCGGCGTCCTCCGCAGGTCCCCGCTCCGCCGACCCCGGGGTCCGCAAGCGCGTGCTGGGGGCGCAGCGGCGGCGGCGAGCACAGCGGGGGCCCCACGGGGAGCCCCGCCCCCGCGGAGCCCCGCCCCCAGCCCCTCCCCTTGCTCCTCCCCATCCCGCAGCTCTGGCGGGGCGGGGCGGGGCGGGGCGGGGCGGGGCCCAGGCTGATGGACCCCCCCCCGCCGGCCACCCATGGGTGAGCTGCTGCTGACCTAGCCCGCCGCCCGCGATACCCGCTTCCCCGCCTTGGTGCCCAGTCCGACTACCCACGTCCCCTACTCTGCTCGCCCTGGGTCCACTGTCAGGGAGGCCTGCGGTGGCCCAGGTCGGTGGCCCAGGTCGCACAGGTAACCAGACGCAAAGTTTTGAAGGCTGAGTAGGAGTCCGCAGGATCAATACAGGTGCCTGTCGGCCCGTGCCAGGCCCCCGCCTGGAGGCCCTCACCTCACTTCCCAGGACACTAGCTCCTCCTCCGGTCTCCAGACCCCGCTGGCATCAACCAGGAGGCCCCAGAGGTGCTTCTGCGCCTCTTCTCAGGTCCTCACCCATCTCTTCTAAAAGACTGGAAGCCCTCGGAAAGCAAGAACATCCTTATTTCCGTCCTCAGTGCTCCATGGAGTGCCGGGCATTTGTCTGTCTGAAGGGCGGACTGGGCTGGGAGCCTTCATGGGGGGCTGACTGGCTGGGGGACATGCAGCTGATCCAGTCATTAATCTGGAAGTTAATGAGCCTCACACTTCCCACGGCTCTGGAGCTTTGAAAGGGCCCATGCAGGAAGCCAGCCGAGCTGTCCTGAGTGTGAACACAAGTTACTTGGTGTGAGGCACTGTTCTAGGCGTAGGGAACACCTGCATCTGTCCCCAGGGGGGTTCATTCTAATGCGGAACGCTGGCAATAAACAGTCATTTCAGGAAGCATAGGATGCCTGGAAGACAGTGAGGGTATCAGAATAGACAAGAGTGTGTGACCATGGGGATGGGGTGAGTATGATTGTCTAGGATGGGGGAAGGCCACTCTGAGAAGGTGACCTTTGAGCTGACAGACCTGAATGATGGAGAGGAGCCCATTGTGGGGAGGTGGGTGGGAAGGGCGTTCTGGGCAGAGGGAACAGCCAGGGCCAAGTCCTGAGGCCAGAAGAACTCATCATATTCCAGGACTGAAAGGCCAGGGTGGTGGGTACAGAGGAGGCGGAGACTTTCTGGTGGGAGGTGAAGTGAGGTGGCCGGCGGAAACCGGCCCGTGGGGACCTCACGGGCAGTGTGATGAGGGGCGCCCCTGGAGTGTTCTAGTTGGAGGAGGGAACACGGGACCTAGGTTTTTAAACCCAGGTTGCCAGTGGGAGGCAAATCGGAAAAACATTTCTGAGAAGTAAATTGGCCTAAAAAACATGCTCGGCCTTTGATGCAGGAAATCCAGCCCAAGGAAATCATTCTAAATACAGAAAAGTCTTTATAGACAGAGATAGTAATCAGAGTAACCAAACATTGAAAATAGTCCAGTTACCCAAGGAGAGTGGATAAGTGGTATTCACCCCAGTGTGGGACAGAAAACATAACTGTTATATCGAGAAAACCAGCGGAATGACGTGCAACCCCACAGGGAAATCCTAAGTCCGCCCTGGGATACGTGGTTAGGAAGGATTCGCAGTAAAATGGAAAACCGGCGACGTGAAAGCGGTGACACAGAAACAGGGTATGTCCCCAAATTGGGAGAACGAGGGAAAAAAGATTTTCTGGGGGAAATTATAAATAAGCAGACAAAACTGCTGTCGGAAGAGAAAGAAATCTGCCTAGAAAAATTGCTAAACAGGAAATAGAAGCTTTTGTTAAAGACCAACTAGTCCTCTGCTCCTGTTTCACAGCATTTTTAAAGAAGAGCTAAGTGCAACTTAAGTATTCCAGAGCAGAGGAAAAAATAAATAAGGAAGAGTTTCCTAAGTCTGACAAAGATTTCTCTAAGAAAACAATAGACCAGTCTCACCTGTGGATACCCATATAAAATCCTAAATTAAATCTGAGCCAGTGGAAGTCGGGAGCACATTAAAATAACCATACTCACCAACAATCCAAATGCAAGAATGGTCTTGTGAAGGATGCTCTTGGTTTCATCGTCACCTTAATAGGTCAAAGGAAAGTCGTATGATCATCTCCGTAGATACTAGAAAGGCCTTGGTAAAATACAACGTCCATTCTTAAAAAAAATAGTGGATTTTTATGTGCGAGTCCAAAGGCACAGACTCGGCTCAGTTCCCTCACCTGTTACTTAACCTTCTGTGCCTCCCCCTTCAGAGCCCTAGCTGACATTGTTAGACAAGAGAAAGAGAGAAGATACATAAAAATTGGAAAAGACTAGTTAAATTATTGTTATTTGTAGGCGACAGGATTATAGAGCTCTTGGGGGGGTCCAAGAGACCCAAAGGAAAACCTTTTAAGAGATTTCTGCAGCCTTCCCCCACCTAGGCACAACAGACACGTAGAGAAAAGGTTCATTTGCAATGACAGCAAAAGAGAGAAACGTCCCTGGAATAATCCTAGTTAGAAATGTTCAACGTGCATATGAAACATTTTCAAAGGCACATTCAAAGGCACATTAAAATACCTTTGTGAGGAACCCAGAGGAAGACACATAGACAATCACCTGCCCTGTTCTTTAACAGGAAGACGAAGAGTGTGACCGAGATGGCATTTCTCACCGAATCAATTCATTTACCTTACATCATCTCAGAAAAAAAATACCAGCAAGATGTCTTTCTTTTGGATCTGTATGAACTGATTCTCAAATTCACATGGGTAAATGAGCCAGGAAAAAAAACCCTCAAAAGGCAGAAGAATAAGGGGGGACTAATTGCAAATACAGCATATAAAACACCGGCATTTACAGCAGTACGTGGTAGACTTTGATGAAATGGATCAAGCAAGGGAACAGAATGTAGTTCCAGAATCAACCCAAACGCAGGCACTGACACTGATAGCATTTTGTGTTCGTGGGAGAAAGATGGATTATTCTGTAAGTGGTGTTTGCACCATTGGGTGGCAATCTGAAAATAAAATTAAATAAAATTGGATCCTTGCCTCATTCCCTAAACCAAAACCAAGAACAACGAAAATAACAACAAAAACTTGCAGATTTTTGTTTTGAATAACCTTGCAGAAAGTTCTTTCTCAGCAAGACACAAAACTCAGAAGCCGTAAGTGAAAAGACCACTACATTTGACTGTTTCACTAAAAATATAAAATTTGTGCATGAAAAACCCATTACAAACAAAATGAAAAAGACAAATGCCCAAGTGGGAAAATATTTGTGACCCATATGACAGGTAGTGGTCTTTAATGTATAAAGAGCACCCACAAATCAAAAAGAAAAAGACCAACAACCAGTAGGAAAGATGGGTAAAGAATGTACACACAGTTTACAAAAAATAGGGACCACGATGGCTTCAACATACGAACAATTGCCTAACTCTACACCTAATAAGAGAAACACAAATTAAAATGGTATTGAGAGGCCATTTTTCTCTTACAATATTGGCAGAAACCGAAGTTTGAAGTCAGTGTTGGCAAGAGGCCCCCCTCCCCCCATGCACTGTGGCAGGAGTGTAAATTTACACAGCTTCTATGGAAGGAAATGGAGCATATCATTCAAAATTTTTAAATGCACTTATCATTTGCTCCATTAGTTTTATGCTAAGAATTTATGCATTATACTTGCATATCTGTTCAAAGCTGTATATCCAAGGGATATTTGTTACATTTTTATAACAGCAAAGGTTAGACACAACCTAAACCTTCAACAGTACAACGGTATACTGTGCAATCATTGAAGAGAATGAGGTGCTCTACATGTACTCATAGGAAGCAATTTACAAGATATATTTCGTTTTTAAAAAAGCAAGGTCCTAAAAAGTGTGTGTGATGTCTAATTTTATGTGTCAACCTGGCTAGGCCATGGTGCCCAAATATTGGCCAAACATTGTTCTGGATGTTTCTGTGAGGGGTCTTTTGGAGGATGTTTACATTTTAATCTGTGGACTTCGAGTAAAGCAGATTGCCCTCCATAATGTGGGTGGGCCTCGTCCAATCCGTTGAAGGCCTAAATAGAACAAAGGTCTGATTGGCCTGAAGCACGAGAGCATTCTGCCAGCAGACGGCCTTTGGACTTCAACTGGAATTTCAGCTCTTCCTGTATGTCCAGCCTGCTGTCCCACCCTGCAGATTTGGAGCTGCCAGCCTCTGTGATTGTATAAGCCCATTCTTTAAACTAAACGCCTCTCCATATACATATATACATCCTGTTGGTTGTGTTTCTCTGGAGACCCTTGCTAATGCAGGGTACAGAGGTAGAGTATGAAGGCGTTTGTGTTCAAAAGTGTATGTATGGGTGTGCTTGCCACGTGCAGGTTGCTTCTGGAAGGATGCAACACGAGTAAGTAATTGCCTCTGAGAAAGGAGAAAGGCTGGGGTCGGAGGAGGGACACTTATTTTTACTGTAGCCTTCTGTAAACTTTGAATTTTTTAACATTAAGCAGGATAAGCAGAATACACAATTTTGCATGCAGTACACTCACTCCACATAGAGAAAAGACTAGAAGGAAATGCAACAAAATATTACACTGGTTGTCATTGAATGTGTGGACTGGAGAGGCATCATTTTCCTCTCTATTGTTCCACCTTTCCTATAGTCAGCCTGTATCAATTTGATTGTAATGCTTTTCTCCATGCACACGTCTGTCATGAGAAACAAAAACTGTACTTGCGTGTGGGACAGACTGCTTGTCTACCTCACCTTCACAGTTCCCATGCTGCCTGCACACCCTGGCTCCCAACGGCACCAAAATATATGAGGAGCTTGGGGTGGAGGACCTTTTGGTCTGGAAAAAGGCTGCTCAGATGGGGAAGAAACTTTGGGATTCAGATTAGGGCCACGGTCTTGAAATGGGATTGATGGTGCCCTGTGTCCAAAGGGCCTCAGCAAGGGCTCGTGGTGTGGGTGAGCTTCGGGGCTGTGGCTGTGCCTTCGGGCTCAAGGGGGCTGGTGGTGGTGGGAAAAATGGGCATGTCCAAGGAGGGCTCAGGCTGGAGAGGGACAGGCCACCCCCATGGGCAGTGCCAGGCCAGGGGCCTTCCTCTGGGCCTGTCCAGCTGTGGGCCCCGCAGGGCGGGAAGGAGGCCTCAGGTGTCACGGAAGAGGTGAGGCCTGGACTGCTGGCTCGTGGGGTGGCCAAGACACGTGCCAGCAAAGGGTCCCTGGCGGATGCTGTGGGATGCTGCCTGAACAGAACAGCCTGCCTGTCTGAAAAGCCCGGTCTGGGAGGTGGACAGTATGAATGGTCCTGTCTTTGATGCCAAGGTGACTCAGAGCTCTCCTGGGAGGAGGCAGGATAATATCCACACGGCACGATTCTGCATTTGTGCAGGCGACTTCTGCTGGCCAGTGGGGTGTCGTAGCTGTGATGAACCAGAGATCTGAAAAGGCTTTGCCTTTACATTCTGCGTCCCTGCGAGGACAGGCCCGGGCTCCTGTCCTGAGGAACGGGAGCGTGTGCCGCGCAGCTGCATGGCTGAGGTCACCCCAGACCCACTGGCCGTCAGCCTGCCCCAGGCCCATGGGCAAGCCAGTCAGGATGGGCGGAGCCACCTAGGTGAGCACCCGAGATGTTGTATGCCGCTGACGACTTCTGCCTGTTTGTTACGCAGCATTCTGTGGCTGTGGATAACAGATACACTGACTGATCGACTTTCGCTGTGGCTTGAGACTATGTTCTCCTGTGTCCTGCGCCCTTGCGTCGCATGTCCCCTCCTTGCCTAGCACCATGCTGTGGGTCTCGTGCATGGGGACCTCACTGGATCCTCTGAGATGCCCGCTTTGGTAAAAGGAACTTGAGTCCCAGACAAGAAAGTGACTTGCCCAGAGCCCCCATCTCCCCCTGGGGAAACTCAGCCCTCAGGAAGCTTGGCAAGGTGGAAGAGTTCAGCTTTCCTGCTGTGTGGCCCCAGGACACTTGCCTCCCCTCTCTGTGTCTCACCTCAAAAAGGGGTACTAAAAGGACTCTTGTAAGGAATAAAAGACAAAATCTGCAGGGTCTGATGCTTGCTAAGACCTTAGTAAACACTTTACAGACATCCTTCCATTTAATTCTCCTAACCGCCCTATCATGTGGACCATTGGGGTCACTGCCCATTTTATGTGTGAGCAGACTGAGGTCCCCAGCTGGCTGGTCAAAGCTGAGTCTTGGGGCTCCGGCTCCTGTGTTTGCTGCTCGGTGGGGCTGCCTCTGCAGGGTGAGCAGGTGAGGGTGGACCCAGGAAAGGGATCTGTGAGGGTGCTGGGGGAGGGGGGCTACGCTCAGGCCGAGCCCTGCGTCAAGGCCAACGACCCCTGGACCTCCCTGACACAGCTTCAAACATTACCTTAAATGTTCTCAGGCACAGCTTTTCCTCCTGACACACTGGAGATTTTGCTTGACCCTAGACTGTGTTTTATTGGCAATACTCTACATCTGATCTTTACCTTAAGGGGGAGTCCTTTCCCTGGAGCGTTTTCCCTGGGGGCCTCCAGGTGTGTGTCCTTGTGCACAAATTTCAGGGGAGACTCTTTGGGTCTAAGCTGGACTTTCTAGAATAACTTCCATTCAGCCTGCTCACCCATTGCCCATCCCTTCCCAAGAAGAAAGTGCTGCCCTAGATTGCCAGGGCTTACCTGGGCTGCCAGGGGCCGAGAACACTCAGTCTGGGGACCTGTACCAGCGAAAGACCAGTTGGAGAATGAAGCATTTTCCTATCCCTAAAGCGATAGAGTGGGCTTGTCTTGTGTGGGGGAGAGAGGAAACCAAAATAAGCTTAAAAATAAACCTAATGTCCACAAAAAGACATATACAAGTTTTACCCATAATAATAAAGACCTTGCAGCAGCTCAGGGGTCTATTAAGAGGAAATGAGGAGATGGTTAGATAGACTGTGGCGCATCCACGCCCTGGGATACAACCCCGGCAAAGAAAAGGAACACGCTACTCATGCCCCGGCAACTGGGATGGATTTCAAGTGCATCACACTTAGTTAGAAAGACAGACACAAAAGCACATTCATATGAAGTCCTGGACTCTGGCGACAGGAACCCGAGGTAATTAAGACGATGATCGCCCTTGGGAAGAAGGGGACCCCAGGGAGCTCTGGGGTGGGGCGACGCTCCACATTCTGAAAGAATGTAGGCTCACACAGCGTGTCTGTCTGGCAAAACTCAGCAGGTATTCACTTAAGCCTTGTGCTCTTTACTGTTGGTAAATTTTGCCTAACAAAAGTCCAAATCCAGAACCAAATATTGATCTCTAGCTAAGGATACACCTGTTTAGGGGTGAAGTGTACAAGGACGCCTTAGAGAGTTTGCAGGCGTTCTAGACCACTGTCATTAAGCGACTATTGCAGCAAAAAGTCAGCGGAGTTTTTTGGTTTCCCAGTACATGCAAAAGCTATGTTCATACTCCACTGGAGTCTGGTTAAGTGCCCGAGAGCCCTCTGCCTCGAAAGGCAGCGTACACTCCTAAATTAAAAAATACTTTGTTGCTAGATATGCGAACCATCATACGAGCTCTCTGCGAGGCATAATCACCCGTCACGGACACCCTAACAAATACGATAATGAAGAAGTTTGAAGTATCGCGAGAACCACGACACTGTTGGAAAAATGGCGCTGATGGTTCTGCTGGACGCACGGCTGCCACACACCTTCTGTGTGTGAGAAACGCCCCGTCTGTGAAGCACGATAGAGTGAAGCGCACCAGAAGGAGGGGTGGCTGTACTGACCCCTGCAGCCGCCTTTAGAGCTCAGTGAGAGGGCCAGACGGTTGGGTGGGGGTGGACAGCCAGCGTGGCTCAGCGCATAGAGCAAAATGCGTGCGGTGAGCGTGTGGGTGTTCACTGCTCAAGTCTTTTGACTTATCTTTACGTTAAACCTTTTCCTAATAAAATGTCGGGGAAGAAAAGACTATAGAGAGCCAGCCGTGCCCTGCCTGTCCACCGCTGCTCCGGGGGGGCCGTTCCAGGCCAGAGCGGCTGTGCCATCTGCTTCCTGCAAAGCTCAAACCTAATTTATTCCCCGCTTATTAACTTAAAGCCCATTAGAATCTTCCCATCGACCAGTGCCTGCAGCCAAGAGCCAGACAGGAGTGAGGAGGCTGCCGGGCACACAGCCGAGAGGGAGAGGGACTGCTGGCTGGGTGCAGAGGCCTCCGCAGGGTGGGAGGAGAGGCCCTGCCACGGGGCGCTCGGCACACCGGGGAGGGATGCGGGAGACCAGAGGGAGTCACACCTCTGGCCAGGCCTCTGGGACTGGGGTCCCCAAGTCACAGTGGCCTCAGGGCCCTTCACCCCTCAGGACATCCCAGGCCAGCCAGCAGAGTGGGATGAAGGCTCCGGGGAGCCGCTGCAGGAGGCTGGCCAGGACGGCAGAAGCTGCCTGGCCTGATTCAAGAAGCTTTCAGCTGGAAGAGCTCTTCATTAGCTGTCCTGGACGAGGGGGGAGGCTGGGGGCCTCGGGGCCTGTGGCCTGCTGCCGCCCAAGGCTCCAGGGCCTTCCCTGCCCCTGCCCACCCGCCCGCGACACTCCAGCCACACCTAGTTCCCTCCCTACTGTGGGGCGGCTCTTTCCCAAGCTCTTACCCATTCGGGGGCCTGCCTGTCACCACACCCACTCCTGTCCACCTGCCGAGTCCTGTTCACCTTCAAAGGCTCAGCGCCGCAGTCCCCGCCTCCAGGGAGCCTCTCCTGGTTTGGTGCGGCAGGCAGGAACGACTGAGCACTCACTGGACAGCAGGCATCATCGACTCCTCCCTGGATGGAGGCTCAGTGATTCCCCCCAGATGGGAATGAGGCTCCGAGAGTGAAGGCACCTGTCCAGAGCCACACAGCTAAGAAGGCTTGAGGAATCAGCTCTTCCCCGGGTCCCAGGGTGGGGCCGTGCTGAGGAAGGGCCGGGGCTGCGTGGGCTGAGTGACGCTGGCCCAGGGTCCAGCCTCCGGTGTGCTGACCCCAGACGGAGGCAGGGAGGCTGACCAGACACTCACAGATCCCCCCCGGGTCCCAGAGCACCCGCCCCCCTCCTGGGCCCATTTCCCAGACAAGAAAACAATGGCAGCCAGCCTACAGGCTGTCCCAGGGTCTCCCAGCCAGGCGCAAAGGAGTGGAAGGACCAGGAGAGACCCCCCAGGACCCCCCGGGCCATCACCCTTCCCGGCATGCGGCAGCGGCCAGGGCTCTGGCCGGCCTGGGCCTCACCTGGGCTCGCGGAGGCCTCTCGCGGGGGTCAGACACGCCTTTGTACTCGCTGTTTACGAGACGAGGCTTGTGAGCGAATGAGCAGGGTAACCAGGGAAAATGTTTGGCTTCCGTGGGTGGGAGTTGGCGCCATCTGTCCCCAAGCGCTGAGGAAACGCTGAGCACTCGCAGGGGCCGGGGCGCCCGGAGGAGCTGCAGAGAGGCTGCCCGGGACCCGCAGGCTGTGCGCCCCGAGGCGGACGCCGACCCTCTCTGGGCCTCAGTAGCTGCATCCCTGAAGCCCAGGGGGTCTGTCCGGCTGCTTTAGCTTCAGGCTGCTCCCTGCCTGCCCCCCGTCCCCCGCTGCCACATCCTCCCTGCGCACCCCCAGCCCCCAGCTGAGGACGCGAGGCCTCCCCAGCACCGGCCCTTGGGGTTCTGTTTACCATTGAACTCCTTTGTTCCCAAGCTGAAAATAGCTTAATTGTTTTCTCTGAATATAAAGATGGTAACTCACCAGTGCAGAATTTATGACATAGAAAGGTAACACCAGCGAGATCTAGCTCTGCTTGGATGGAGGACGTCTGTCGGGAGATTACCTTGTCCAGACCTGCTGCTTGTCACGTCTGGGGTCCCCGGAGAGGGTGAGGTCACTGAGGGGCTTGCTTAGAGCCAGAGCTGGAGAGAGAGAGAAAGAGATAAAAAGAGAGAGAAAGTTACCAGGCCCACCCAGGACCTCCCTGCTCCTTGTCAATGTTCCCAGGGACGTGGCCTTGGGGCCTGGTGCTCACCACGTCTTGTGCTTTTCCCCACTGGGATAACAGAGAGCTTGAGTTGAGCTTTGCCGTCTGACAAATGTGGGTTTGACCTGAGCCTTCTGTCTGCTAGCTGTGTGACCTCAGACCAGTTCCGTGGCTGCTCTGAGCTACGCTTGGCCGCCTCATCTGTAGATGGGGTGACAACAGCGGCTGTGTCTGGGGAGCCTTGCTAATTATATTAACAATATGCCGATCGATACTCCCAGCCTGGCGCTGAATCGGTGCCGAGTGGCTGTTAGCTGCGGTCGCCGGATCAGTAATAAAATGCCTGAGGAACCTTGCCAGACCCTGGTGACAGCTGATCTCAAGGGGCCTGTTCAAGGCGGGGGCTTCTCGGTGAGGCTGGGCCAGCAGCCCTGAGGGCGGCCTTGTTGAAGGAACAGCTAGGGCTGCAGACGGGCTGCAGGGTCCGGCAGTGGTGGGTGCCTCCCACCCGGGGTCCCCCTCCCCTGTCACGGGGGCAGGGAGGATGCAGGGGCCGGCACGGCAGGGGTCTCTCCTGGGGAGGAGCCCCTCAGCCGGCCCGTGACCAGGAAAAGGGCTGGATGCGGCCCTTGGGGGGTCCTGGGCACAGTCCCCGATCTCCTGCCCCTGGAATTTAGTGGGGGAACATTCTAGATGACGCCTCTCTGCCTTCTCAGGGCTGTGCTAGAGCCGCCCCTCCAGCTCTGGGGAGAGAGTTTTTACGTTCTCAGGAAATTTTGCAAGATGGTTGCTATACTTAGTCATTATTAAAAATTAAATACACGTGCAGAAGTAATACATATTCGAGACGCATCCCTCCTACTTATTGGCTCTTACCTCTGCTGGTAGGATGTTTGCGTCCTGTGTCTAGACGGTGGCAGTGCCCGTGAGAGCGTGCGACCACATTTCCCTTCCCGATGCTGATCCATGGCGTCCTATTGGCATCTTGAAATTGGCGTGGCGGGAGTGCTTACACAGCAGAAACCGGCCAGTGTCACCAATCAGGGCTTTTCCCACCTGAGCGCCAGTCGTTAAGCATCTGCCTCCCCCCGCCCCCGCCCCACATCCAGGGTCCTGCCCTCTGCCCCCCAGGGGTTCCTCCAACGCATTCCAGGCTCTCCGTGCCTGGACTCTGCATGCGGTCACCTGTCCATCAGGTCTCCTCCTTGGCCACTCGGCATCTCTCTGCCCCCCTTGCTTCCTGACCACACATCCAGACACCTTTCCCAGCACCCAGCCGCCCCAGCTGCCCAGTGCACCGAATCCTCCTGTGGCCCCGGCTCTCTAGGGTCTCAGCCCTGGCTGCTGCCGGCTTCGTCCGTCTCACTGACCACCCCTGGATTCTGCCTAGTGGACGCAGCCTAGCAGAGCCTCTCTTAGGCTGCAGTCAGGAGCCCTGCTCAAGGCCCGCCGTGGGCCTCCTCGGGGCCCTGAGCCCCCTGCCGGCTGCTCCCTATCGGTCAGCCATGTGGCTGGCACGCACAACCTGTGACAGAGGGGACCGAGGAGCACGAGTGTTTGGGGCTCCAGGGCAGAGCTTGGACGCGCAGGCTGGGATGCACGAGTGACGTTTCTCAGTGAGCCACGGGGCTGGCAGGGGTAAGAAAGAGGGGAGGTGGCAGGCAGGCCTTGGTTAGGATTGGGGACCAGAGGTAAAAGGTCAGCAGAGTGCCACATGCCACCTCCCTGTGTCTTGGCGGGGAGCCCAGTTCACACCTGGCTGTTAGGAGGTGCGGGACAGAACACATTTGTTTAAGTGGTTTTGCTTGATTTATAACTCAGACCTATGGCTGGGGGCCTTTCGTCATTTGACCCTTGCCCCAGGCCCTGCAAATTTAGGGGCAGGCCTGACCCCAGGTTCCAGACTCAAAACCTTCCTCCCTGCGGTTTCATCTGCCCGCGACACCCGTCCTGTGGGGGGCTTTCTGAGCTGTCAGAATAGCACTGATGTTCCGTTGTCAGTTCATTACTCACTGTAGCACCATGAGATCGTGGGGTGGAGACGGCACGAGGCCCAAGGCTGTTTGCTGCAGCACCCGCTCTCCGTGCAGGAGAAGCATGGCGTTCATTCGTGGAGGGCGGCTGTTTCTTCCCTGGAAGGAGCTTATCTTGGTTGAATTCTCCTAATCCTCTTGGAGGATTAAGGAGACTCAGTGCACATCTCCTGACAATGCCATTTAATAATTTAATAGGCTTCAGGCTTTCCAAGAGAAACTTTGTTCTCGACTAGCAGGGTGACTTGATCTGTGGCTTCAGTCCTCCAGCTGCAAAGGAAAGAAGCTAGGGGTGGTCTGTGGTCCCCGAAATGGGGCGTGCTCAAGGGGGTGGACTGCGGCCGCCACAGGGCCTGTTGGTTTGGAAAGCTCCCTCATCCCACCGGCACCACGGTGGGAGGTAAGGCTGTCAGTCATGAAGCAGGAGGCCAGCCATGGACAGAGTCCCCTGGAACACAGTGGCCGGGCGGGGATGGGCATAAGGTGCAACCCGGCCCACCAGACCCTTCCTGAGAACTTCTTCTGGGTCTAGCTGGTGGGTCTCTTCCGGAGTGCCCCCTAGCTTGGGAAGATAAAATCAAGCTTCCGCCCCACCCGTCTGCTGTGTGCCAAGCACCTGTGCGCAGAACAAAGTTTAGAAGGACGAGCAGAATAGAGAGATGGAGAGAGAGAGGCAGAGCCCCAGCTGTATTAGTCGTGAGCCTGGAGCCAGCCTTACCTGATGCCTATCCTGTGAGCCAGTAAATTCCCTTTTTGGCATAAAGCTGTTTGAGTGGGATTTCTGCCGCTTGGAACAGGAGGAGTATCAATGCACCTATTGCCAGGAGGCGGAATCATGGATTTCATCAGACTCTCAATGGAGCCCCCAACCCTCCAAGACTAAGATGTCCAGAGGGAGGCCTCCTCTGGCTCTAGAGACTCACATCTCTCTGCAGCCTCTAGACAGGATAATCCTGGTGGCTGCCATCAGGCTACAAGAACTGTGGTTCCCTCCCCTCTTCTCTGGCCCTGGGAGGCAGCCAGCCCTGGGTGGGCACGTCAGTGGGTCCCTGCCTCCCTGGGCTTCTGGCTGGGTTTGGCCAGTGGGGAGGGAGGAGAGAGAGGGAGGTCTGGGCGTTTCTTCCCTGACTCCTTCCCGGGAAGTCACCTCTGCTGCTGGGGTCACGGCCTCCCAAGGTCTGTCCCTGCATGACCGTCATTCCAGATCCCAGCGTCTGTGCCTTCCCTGACTCCTTGGGCCCTGGGGTGGTGACAGCTGCTCTGTTCCTGCCCCAGGTTTCTGCAGGGTTCCCACAGTTCCTGACCCGCTGCCCACAGTCATGGAAACAGTCCCTTTGCAAGTAAACCACCCCCCGGCATTATCCTCATGCGAGTGAGCCGTCCGTTTTCTGTTGGGATCCGAGAGATACACGAGCTGTGAAAACAACGTGGGATCAAATAAAAACTGGTGACTCTGGGCTTCTGTGTGGAGCTGGCGGGGCGGAGAGGGCCACAGCAGCGGGATGATGGGTGGGTTGTGAGAAAAGGTTGGTGGTGAGAGAGAAGAGGGGGAAGGTTGTAGTGTAATTTGTGCACAATATAAGGTTTGGTGGAAATGCGGAATATTCGCTCTTTTATGAAATACAAGCAAGCCGAGTTTTATGGGGCTTAATAAATATTCTTAGGGGAGAAAAATAACTCTGCCTTTAGCCCAAACTTCTGTGGTTCTCGAGCGGGTGTCTGTGGGCCCCAGAAGGGAGGATCTGACAGCTCCGTTGGGGTTGCTGACATGGGGGCAAATGCCGCAGTGCCCGGGATGCCACCTGCCTAGACCCCCCGCCGTGGTTTGTAAAGTCTCCTTCTTCCAGGAAGGCTCGCACACCAGGCGTTCTCACTCCTGCAATTTGTGGGTTAACACCCCACAGATCTAATTTTCCCTTTTTAGCCAAAGGCTGTGAGGGCCCCAACCTAGTCCCGTCTCAGTTTTCTGGAGCTTTTAAGGGATGTTTAATCACTGAGGGTGTGACTGCCTTCTGAGCCACCGGGAGCTGAGGGTGCCTTCGGCTTCTCCAATTTGACCCCAGGAAGGGGGCCGCAGCAGGGCCATCCAGAAGCTTCCCTGGGGCTGTCTCCCAGCAGCCCCGCTGCACGGCGGCCCGGGCCTTGGTCATCATATCCATGAGAAGGGGACGCAGCGGGGCCAGGGCAGGCGGCAGTCGTGCTTCTCTGCACGGAGTCGTCAGCAGGAAGGCTTCCCAGCCAAAGCTGGGCGTGCAGGGGTGTTGGGGCCCCACAACCCCTGCTCGCTTCAGCAGGTTACAACTGTCATCTCCCAGCAGACCCAGCCTTGTGTGCCTGCAGGCCTTTGACCCCCTGCTCCCCGGGCCAGAGTGTCTCTGCTGGGCCTGCCTGGACCCCCTTCTCTGAAAGCATGCTCTCTGCCGGGGGTCCCCCAGCCTGCCCCTCAGGACACCCTTCTGGGGCTTGCTTCTCTCTCCGCGTGTCTTTACTAGTCCTCTTTCCCCTCAGCAGTATGTGAGGTGTCCCCCTGGGGCTGGGCCCCAGATTCTCTGCTCACTCGTGCCGGCTCTCCGTGACCCCCTCCATGTCCGGGTCAATGTCCCCTGGCTGCTGCCGGCTCCGGACCCCGGCTCCAGCCTGGCTTTCCTCTGAGCTCCAGGGATGTACAGTCAGGTGCCTGGTGGCTGTGAGAGCATGTGGGGCGGTGGGCGCTGGAGGTGGGAGTCTGGGCTCCTCTGTCTGACAAAGAGGGGGCTGGACCCTCTGATCACGGCCCTCTCATTCTGCATGGATGTCCCAAGGCAGAGGATTGAGAACCCAGGCTAGGGTGGAGCTGGTCTGTGGGTCCCAGTGAGCCCCTGGGGTACTGAGGGGCCCGCAGTGATATGCTTCGAAGGGCAGGGAAGGGCTGGAAGTGTATTTATTCATTTATTCATAATCCACTCAATCACAGGTATTTTCTTAGTCCGTTCAGCCTGCGATAACAAAATACCAAAGGCCGGGCAGTTTGAACAGCAAAGGTGTGCTGCTCGCAGTTCTGAGGCTGGAGCCCGACGTCAGTGTGTGGTGGCAGATTCGGGGTACAGTGAGGGCCGCCTCCTGGTTCTAAGCCGGCGCCCGGTGCCACATCCTCCCATGGCAGAGGGGGCTGGGGACTTCTCTGGAGCCTTTATGAGGGTACTAATCCCATTCAGGGGGCTGCAGCCTCATGGTGGATAACCCCCGAGACCCCACCTCCAAATGCCATCACCCTGGGGCTTAGGATTTCAACATATGGATTTTGGGGACCTCCAGTCCATTGAGTGCCAAGGCTGCCCCGCGCTGGTGGGTAAAACCGTCATGCAGAGCATTGTGCTGCTGGGCTTTCTGCCGGAAAACCCCCGTCCGGACCGGCTGACCAGTCGCGGCCCTCCGGCTCTGAGCCCTGGTGACTGGCTCTGCTGTGGCCATGGGACCCTTGCTGGAATCAGAGATGGGAATGGGGGGGCCCCCCATCTCTGTCTCTGGCAACAGCTCTGGCTCGCAGCTCCCACTGCCAGGAGGGCCTGACCCGGCTTTCTCGTTCCAATGTGGTAAGTCCCGGGGAAGAGTTCTGATTGGCCCGTGTGGGTCCCATGGGCCCCAGTGCCCAGGAGGGCAGATGGTCAGCCACCTGGCTCGGGTGGGGATCGGGCTCTTCCCGGGAGGTGGGTGCTGTTCTGGGACAGCAGAGGGTGCTGGCATTCAAGCTATGGGGGTCGCATGACAGCATCTGGAATATTCTTCAGAGGCAGGAGAGAACCAGAAGTTTAGGAAAAAAAAAAAGATTCTAAGAGTTAAGTGGGAAACAGAGCCCTTCAAGTCTATTCCAGTCCCTTTGATCCTTATTGGTATTGTCAATTCCATGACAATGCCGAGAGGAGGGCTTTGAAGCTGCGAGGGACTTTGTAAGCAGCATAGTTTATATTTTTATCGCTATGAATTCTCCCCAGCAATTGCTTTCTCTAGGGCTGTGGAAAGGGCATGGAGAGTCTTCCAGCAGATCCATGGTGCCTCCGGGGGTGGCAGACAGCAGTGCGGGGCAGCCTCTCAGGCCCTGGCCGAGGGGCCTGCCTTGGACTCTGTGATGTGACTTCATTTCTGTCTCCGGTGCTGCCTCTGTCCGGCTCCCCCAGCAGGGCCCCCCTTCCGGCGGCAGCCGGGAGTCCTTTGTCTCGTCGAGGACATTTACAAGCAAACGGGAGCTTCACAGGAGAGCGTGTCATCCACACTCAGCCTGAATTCCACTTGAGACCACAATCCTCAGCTTGAGAGGCCGCACACAGTGACACCCACACACAGAGTTCTGCACAGTCACACAGACATACACATACACACCCCCAAAACACAGAAGTGCACATACACACACATACAAAGACACACATAAGAACACACAAACGTGAACACCCTCTGCCGCCTCGGTCTCACACGGACACACCCACCTCTCAGCAGGTGACAGGCCCCTATTTTAACCACCCAGTTTTCAATTTGCAGTTGCCAGCTTCCACGGTGTCAATGCTCCCACGGCACTGGCTCCTGGCTGCCACGGTGATGGGGCTGAATGCGGAGGTGGGGAGAGGGGCGCACCTCCAGCTCTTGAGCTGTACAAGTCAGCTCCGGCGCCTGCTGCCACCGATGGGCACGCGCACACACGCCCTGCTCGCCAGCCTCTCCGTACCGGCGGCAAGACGGTCCTGATTCAGACCTTGGCTCCCCTGCGTGCCTTGGATCGCGTTTCTCCATCTCTCTGAGCCTCTGATTTCTTGTAAAATGGGGAAAACCAGCCACTGATGGAAGGCCCAACAGTCATTTGGAAGTGCCCTCTGTCGCCATGGAGCCTGGCGGGGTGGGTGTGCACGGCAAAAACGGGGCTCGGCCTCGTGCGGAAGAGAGGGCGCTCTGCGAGGCCCAAGCGCTCTGGGAGTCTGTGCATCTGGGCCATTGCAGACATGGGTCCGGCTGCCAGTGTCTCCGGGCGTGTGCACCCCAGCCCCTTGGTGGCTTGGACTGTGGGTGGGTCTCAGCTGCTCTTAAGGAGGTCTTGGGGTGCATCCAGGGTGCAAGTTGGGGCCTCTGCAGCCTGTCTCCTCCCGGACTGTCCCCCCCTCTCCACAGAGACCCTGCGCACTGGTGATCTGGGCCCTGGGCCTTTGCACAGACTGGGCCCTCCACCCACCTGCTCCCCTATTTGCAGACATGAAAGCCCAGCACCGGCAGGTCCTCGTAGACTTGTCCCGACACCTGCCTGCTGGCCTCAGAGCAGGACCTGGGAATGTTCACGAATGTCCCAAACTAGGCTGGGGTTGTCTCTTTTTCTGTCTATCTTCCTGACCTCAAGGAAAGGTTCAGTAGCTCTGCCTCAGAGGGAGAAAACAAGCATTTACTGTGCGTATGGACCTGGGTGTGCGGGCCCAGCCCTCGCTTTGCCACAGCTCACCAAGGGAACTTGGCCGTGTGTCGCCTCTGCAGGGGGAAAGGACTAGGCCAGGGAGCTTGGACGTGGCGAGGCAGGTGTTTGTCATGCCTTGGCCCCAGCGGCCCTTGAGGAAGGAAGCAGTGCTCACCACGGTGCAGAGCCCAGGGCAGAGAACAGCAGGCTGGGTCGAGGCCCATGACGGGTGGCAGCTGGTGGGTAACCCCAGCTTCCTTGTCCCTGGGGTGGGACGGCTCAAAGCCCTCCTGGGCTGGGTTCCTGCTGGCCAAGTGGCCCCGGCGCCTGAATGGGCTCGTCTGGCTTCCCCCAGGGTCACCCTTTCAGGTTCTTCTTCTGGGGCCGACCCAGCCCGGGACAGGCCCTCTGGGTCCTTTCCAGGGTTCCTGCTCCTGGGTCATTCACACATACGGACACAGGGGACGGCGCCGAGTGCCAGGAAAGCCTGCTGGCCCTTACCGCACTCACAGAAGCTAAACGCGGGGAGTGACCGTGCACCCACTGCTCACAACCTGGGAGCCGTGATCTGCACAAGTAGACATGTTTACATCCTAGACTATCAGCAGCAGGACCAAGGCAGAGGCCCCTGGGCAGGCCTCCTGGTCACCCCGCTGGTCAGGAACTCCTTATTCGACATGGTGATGACCCAGTGTGCCAGGGAGAAAGGACAGAGTGCACTGCGTGAGGGAGAGCAGAGAGGTGGGCTGGCTGCGCTGGGGACCCCAGGGGAGGCTGGGCATGGTCCTGGAACAGGCAGAGCCTCAGTGGGCTCGCCAGGTGGAGGGCTGGGCATGGCAAATTCGAACGGGGGGCCCCTGTTGCAGGGTCCTGCTTCTGAGTGAGGTTCACCAGATTCTTGGTGGCGAGAAAGGAAAGCCTGTTAGAAATATTTTTTATAAAAGGAATTTCTCCCGTTCACCCATGCCAACCTGTGAAGGGCTCAGGTCTGCCCCATGGTTTTCTGAGGAACGTGTTATCCTTAACGGGGTCTGTTTCTGCGCTCTTTCTTCTGTTTCATTGATCTATTCGTATTTTGGCCAGTAGCACCCTGGCCTGCCTGGGGTAGCTTTACAGTAAGTCTTGAAGTCAGGTAGTATCTGTCCTCAACCTTTTTCTCCTTTAGTATCACGTTGGCTATTCTGGGTCTCTTGCCTCTATAAAAACATTAGAACCAGTTTGTCAACAGCCACAAAATAACTTGCTAGGAGTTTGACTGGCGTGACAGAGAATCTATAGATCAACTTGGGGAGAACTAACATCTTGCTAATATTGAGTTTTCTTGTCTATGAACATGGAATGTCTCTCCATTTATTTGAATGTTTGATTTATTCCATCAGAGCTTTGTAGTTTTCTTCAAATAGGTCTCATACATATTTTGCTAGCTTTACACCTAAGTATTTCATTTTTGGGTGCTAATGTAAACAATATTAGGTTTTTAGCTTCAAATTCCAATTGTTCATTGTTGGTCTGGAGGAAAGCAATAGGGTTTTGTATATTCACTTTGCGTCCTGCAACTTGGCTGCAATCATTAGTTCCGGCGACTTTTGGTTTTGGTTCTTTGGGATTTCTGGAGAGATAATCATGTCAGCTGCAAACAAAAACAAACTCATTGATTTTAAAAATCTTTTTATCATGGAAAAATTCAAATGTATACAAAAATCAAAAGAAAAACCCACTCAACCCCCACATACTGGTCAGCCAGCTTCAACGACCGTCAGCTCACGGCCAGCGTTGTTTCATCTGTACCTACATCGAATCCTTTCCCATTACAGACTTTGAAATACAGGTTTCATATTATGTTACCTGAATATACTTCAAGACATCCTTCCAAAAGAGGACCCTTTGGAAAACCATCCTCAATACCATTATCACACTGAAAAAACTATGCGATAGTTCCTCAGCAGCTTTGAAAAGTCTAATCAGTGCTCAGATTTCCCTGTTTCACAAAATTTCCAACTTTTGCTCTGAAAAACGTCAATCTTACCGAATGCTTGAAAGGACAGTCTGAGGAACACCCGTAGACCCTTCGCCTAGACTCACTTCAATTGCTAAGGTTGTAGCCTCATCTTTCATTATTGGTGCCCAGTGTCTCATTACTAGGTATACACATCATTTTTAACCATTCCAAACAAGTTCATTGTTGTGTTTTTATTTTTTTTGCAATAGTATTGTGTCTTTATATCCATCAACAGGCTTCTCAAAGCCATCATTTATCACTGCTTTTGTTTTTTTAAAACAGGATACATCTTTTATTCTTGTTTCTTTTATGGCCCTCTGGAAAAATGTATAATTATTCATTCATTCAACCAGTATTCCTTTTGGGCAGCTCCAGACACCGTAGCCCTTTTCGTATAGTCTACTCATTTCATTTAGTTAATTTTTCAGTGTTTTATGCCTTTGCTACTATTGTTGAGGGATAGCCAGCCGTGATCAGAGTTCCCTTCCTCCACCGTGGTAGTTTCTAACTCAGTATTGCTGGTGTACAGAAGACTTCTGACCTGAGTGTTACTTTCACAGCCAGACACCTTAACTGAGCATTCTCAGTTGAGTTTTTGTGGTAGACAGTCATGTTATCTTCAGATAATCACTCCCCTGTTCCAATATTTGTTTTTAATCATGGTCAAATACACATAAAATTTCCTATTTTAACCATCAGTAAGTGGAGAGTTCAGAGGCATTAAGTATGTTCACGATGCTGTATCTATTTCCAGAGGCTTTTTGTCATTCCAAACGGAAACTCTGGGTCCATTAGGCAGTCACTCCCTGTTCCTCCTCCCCTGGCCCCTGGACCAAGCAAGTGTCCCGAGTCGTCTTTGGGACAGGTGGCCAGGCTGTCTCGTCCCTTTTCACGAGGCAGCTCTTCAGCGATTCGCACTGGGAGCAGTCTGTGTCTGGTGTCCATCTCAAACAGATTCCAGGTCCAGCCCCAGGCTGGCCTTTAGGTTTCTCAACCTGAGAATTTCTCCTTCTTTGGAGCCCAGTTCTGCATTTGTTTATATCTGGTGTGGAGGTAGGGGTGTGTGTGTGTGTGTGTGTGTGTGTTGGGTGTGTTCTGTGTCCTGTTGCTAAAATCCTCCACGTTGCTCCCCCAGCCCTCCCAGGCTCCCAGCGCAGTCTTTCCATTTAGGGAGCAGGAACCTGCCTTACATGAGCTGGGAATCTCCTCTGCAAAGTGAATACCGAATCTATGCCCAGCGACCAGTTGCAACATAAAGGCAACCAGACACTTCAGAGGATTTGGGGGCTGAGCATGAATTTTAAATGATAGCTGGGTAATCACATCTTCTCTTAACTGGCCTGTTTCTTGACCAGGTTTTATTTTAAGCACTTCAGAGCATTTGTGTTGCTATTGTGAACCTTCTCTCAGAGCTCTTTCACAGCCAAGCTCTCCCCCGGCTTATGCAAATACAAACCCCCCAGAAGGCAGCCCCACGCGGCTGCAAGCCTACAGCCAGCACTTCGCAGTCACAGTTCTGGGCTTCTCAACTATGCGGAGAGAGCAGGTCTGGCTTGGGGTGGCAGCCTGTCTGCCGCCCACCGGGCCCTTAACTCAGCTGTCCCACACGGGTGGCACACACCTTTGGACAGAGCAACACTGTAGAGGGCTCCTTTCCTTGGTTTAAAAAATATGAATGGACCAAAGGTGCTGAGCATAGCACAGAGTTGGCGACAATGTGACTGAGGATGGGTGGAAACCTGGGGTGGTCTCCGAGGAGGTCACTGGCACCCCTCCCTCCCTGCAGGTGCCTGTGGCTCTGCAAGAGAGAGCTGCTCTCCCTCCCTGAGCCAAAAAAACCTGACACAGAAGAACATGTGCTTGGACGTGTTTCCAGCAAACGAATGCAGTTCCTCATGGATGAGGGGCAGCGTGGAGGCGGGGTGGACCGGGAGGTTCACTATATCCAGGAGAGCGGAGAAGAAGGTTTCAGGGGGCACAACTGTCGCGCCCCCTGGTCGCTGACCCACCCACTCCCTCCCTGGGCATGAGGATTGGCACGTACCCTCAACAGTTAGAGCGGCAGCCTTCTTGCCGGCCACGGACGCTGCCCAAGAGCAGCCCCACTTTTTTGTGGGGCGGTATTTAGGGCTCACTCTCTTGTCCTTGGGACAGTGGCTCTCAAGTGTGGCCCCAGACCAGTGGCGTCAGCACCTGGAACTTACTGGAAATGCAGCTGCTCTGTCCCAGCAGGGCCCCACTGCATCAGAACCTCGAGTGGCCTCCGGGTGGCTCGGACTGCACCCACTCTTTGCAGCCCGTCTTAGGAATCTCATAAACAGAAGAGGAAATACCACAAGCTTCCACCCTGTATGTGGTGTTGGTCTGGAAAACTTGGGTGGTGAAGGAAAGTCACATTTATTGAATGCTGCGTGTGGGCTGAGGGCTGGGCTGGGTGCCTTCTGTAAATTATTTCACTTAATGGATGAGCTAGACGTGGGAGGATTACTGCCCTCCTTTACCTGTGGGGGTGGGGGGCTTAATTAACTTCCTCAACCACCTATGGTTGGTATCATGGCTTGAATAGTGTCCCCCTAATTCACATCCCCCTGGAAGCTCAGAGTGTGACTTTATTTGGAAATAGGGTATTTGCAGATGTAATTAGTTAAGGACCTTGAGACAGTATCATCCTGACTTTAGGGTGGGCTCCGAATCCAGTAACAGGTGTCCTTCTAAGAGGAGGGGAGGGTACAGACACACTGAGGCCCAGCCCCCAGGCCTGGAAACAGGGAAGGATCCTGCCCCTTGGTTTGGGACTTCTAGCTCCCAGGGCTGGGACGGGATAAATGCCTGCTGTTTAGGGTGCATGGTTAGTGTTCCCTGTGACTCTGACCAGCTGGTAGGCGGTTGAGTTGGGATATGAAGCCGGGTTTGCCACATCAAAGCAAACATGAGCCCTGTGCCCCTTGAGAGTAAAACCTTATGAAGCATGCTTACCCCCTGCAAAGACCCAGCGCCCAGCTGCCCAGGACGGGAGTGCCAGCGCCCGGCTGGCCCATCTTCGCTGACAGCAACAAGGGGCCCGGCATGGACAGAAGGGCATGGGCTCGGGTTGTGTTCAGATTTTCTTTGTGGTTCAGACCAGAGCCTGGACTCACTGGGGCTGCAGCCTGCGGTGCTGAGACAGCCAGGGTCTCGGAGGTGCTGAAGTGAGTGATTAATACATGAGAGGACGTGCTCTGATAGATTCGGCCTTGGACTCGCCTGACTCCGGAAGCCCAGGGCACTGTGGAGGGGTGCCCAGGTGTGGAGCCCAGGAGGGGTGCCCTGTAGCCGGACAGCAGCTCAGGTTGTCCCCCCCCAGGTCGCTCTCCTCATTGGTGGGCAGCAGGCCAGGTATTTGGAGGAGCTGATGGGCGAGAACATGGAGCTAATGTGAAGGAACTTGGGTCAGATGTGATCCCTGATGATTTACAGCGAGACCGCAGGGGCGGCAGGGCACCATGGGGACCAAGCGTCCCCTACTTCTGCAGTGAGGAAGGGGCCGGCCCAAAGGGAGAGGCAGAAATAGCCAGGGACCCTGGGAAATGACCGAATTCAAAGTAACACAACCAAGTCTGGCCAGAAAGGAAGACAGAATATGCTGGATAAGGATGGGCTTTGAAAAGGTAACCAGGAAAGCAAATTCAGAGTTTGCCTAGGCGAACTGAGTTTAAGGTTTATAGGCAAATGGAGTTTTTACAGTTCTATAGGGCAGATTATAGGAATTTTCTGAAACCAAGAGAAAAATGTATTTAGATGTCATATTCTAAATATATCCTCTGGGATAGTACGCCTGTGTCTGCAATACTCCACAAAAAGCCTTTTAATCCCTTTCACTCATTCATGGAATCTTGAATATTGATGGCTTACAAGTAAAATAGCTTGTATGTGAGGAAACTGCAGACTCCCCTGAGCAGAGGGTGAGCGGCGGGTGGTGGGGGCGGCAGTCAGAGAGGAAAATCCACAGGGCCTGGAGTGGGACTGGAGGTAAAATAAACGTGCCCCTTTAAACAATCCATTCATCCTGACCATTACTAAGAGGACCTGCCTGACTCTGGGACATTAACCAAGTGTTGAAGTCAACTGCCTGGCTTCCACGTCCCAATGTCCACGGCCACATGGCCACGGAGAGCTCAGGGAATCCTGGTGGCTGGACAATGCAACAATCTTCCCAACACCAACCACACAGGTGCTCACACGATTCACACACTGCTGAGCCGTGTCTGTGCCCCAAATTCGTATGTGGGATCCTAACCCCTGAGGTGATGGTTTAAGAAGGAGGGGCTTCGGGGAGGTGGTTGGGTCACGAATGGGATTACTGCCCTGATAAAAGGACGCCCCAGAGAGTCCCCTGACGCTCTGCGCCACACGAGGACAGCGCGAGCAGGCGCCGGCTATGAACCAGGAGGCGGCCCCCCAACCTACCAGGTCTGCGGGCGCCTTGACTGTGGACACGCAGGCTGCAGAGCTGGGAGAGATGAATGTGTTTACAAGCTGCCCAGTGTGTGGTGTCAGCAGTTAGCATGTGGGCCCGTGCTTCACGGTGACACCAGCTTGTGTCCTGCAGCTGCCTCCTTCCCTGGCTTGCCCGGCATGTCCTACATGTGCAAAGTCACGGCAGGCAGCCAGCGTGACTGTGGGACGTGTCCTCCCTGATCCGACGGGCTGAGACACGCCATTCCTACGACAGAGCAGATCGCAGGAATGGCGCAGTCGGGGAGCAGATCATGCGATGCGAGGAGCACCGACAGGACAGCACGCTGTCACGCGGCGGCCACCAGCTGCGGGGACAGGGTGGTGGGGGCTGCAAACTGAGCGCCTACGTCACCCTCTTGGCTGTGCCCAGAGGGAGCGCTGCCCCAGGGGGACACAGATGCGGACAGGCAAGGACATGAAGCGCATTTCTGCACACAAGGACACTGGCTGTCTGCATTTTCCTACTGGAAGCCTCAACAAACGCATGGGTGCTGCGCTGGGGCTTGGCCGCCGGGCCCCAGCACAGCAGCCCGGCCGGGGCTCCACCCGGCGTGGCCCCACAGCCAAGACACCTGCACACCCTGGCAGCTAGGGGAACCGACGGCTGCGGGGCCCCCACAGCAGAGCCGGGGGCGATGGCAGGTCCTTGGGGTGTCGGGACCTGAGGGCCGGAGCGAGCGGGGAGGCGGATGGCCTGGAGGTTTGAGCCAGAGCCTGTCAGAGGCAGACGGCACCTCCAGCCGGTGAGACAGTCGTCAGACCAGAAGGGAAAACCTTACCTTGACGAATTCCAGGGAAGACTTGTAACTTCAGCTTAACTGTAAACCAGAATGAGACTCTTAGGTTTTCAGATATATTCGCACTCTTATTTAGAAAAGAGCCCAGGCCCTGTGACTGTCGGGCCTCCGGAGTGAGCGTAAAGGAGTCCAAAGGCCCACAAAAACCGAGCCACAACAGGGCGGGTGTATTTGGGTTCAAAGCCGGCAGGTTAATGATGACATGTCCCACCTCCTGTGACCCTGCTCCCCTTGCTGAAGGCAGGGCCCAGGCTGGCCCCCTTGGGAAGCATGCCCAGCACTGACAGCCCCTCGTGATCGGCCCCCGTAGCCCCCAAAACCCCAGTTCCCTTCCAGGAGCCTGGCCAGTGACAGTGCCCCTATGCCCAGGCCTTTCCATCGGTGTGAGGCCACGTGCCAAGCAGGAGCGAGCCAGAGGAGGAGGCTGGGGCGGCAGCCACGAGCTCATATAAACGGGACGTGCGTGCTTCTAGCTGAACACCACCTGCCGCCACCATTCCCTTAGCCGGTATGCCGGTGACAGCGGGGCAGGCGGGGGGGAGCCTTCCAAGGGCTGCTTTGTAAAAAACCTTGTTTATTGTCCTTAAGGCCTTATTTTAAGGCTCTGTCTCTCCAAGCTGGCTTGAACAGGGAACCCAAGGGCAACCTTCCAAAAGGCGGTCAGAGTTGGTAGCATTCCCTGCTTAGGAGGCAATTTGCCTTGTCACTGCAGCTTGCTTAGTGGCTTCGGGACCCTTGCGGCTGTGTGTGTGCGGAGCAGACTCCCTGGCAGCACTGCTCGAGGGCTGAGCCGGAGCCCCCTGTGCCCCAGGCTCTGGTGGAGCGCGGGGAGGCCGCCCGCGAGGGGCCAGGCGGACCTCCTCTGGGGAGACAAAGGGCAGCCGATGCCACAGGCCCTTCCCTCCCGGCCACCCGGCCTCTGCAAGAAAAGATGTCTGGCTGCCCTTGTCTCCCCGGAACTCAAGTCCAT
The DNA here is from genome assembly GCA_029783875.1 of Phataginus tricuspis. Classification (NCBI taxonomy): domain Eukaryota; kingdom Metazoa; phylum Chordata; class Mammalia; order Pholidota; family Manidae; genus Phataginus; species Phataginus tricuspis. The sequence goes on from JAQQAC010015366.1 coordinate 3,379,332, forward strand.
CTTCATGCTGAGCCACTAAAAATTAAACAGCAGAGAGAAAGCCATAAACACTCTCTTTAAAAAACAGAAACCAAAATCAGCACGTGGAAAGATGTGCAGATCTCGTGTGGCCCTGAAGGATTCAGTGCCGCTTCAGCATCTGTCCTCAAAAGGGCTGCTGGAAACACAGAAACCGCGATCCCGACAGCTACAACCAGCCCCCCTCAGAGCTCACCCGCCGGCGCCACAGCGTGCCTCGTTTAGTGCGGCAGTAAACAGACATTTCTCAGCCTGATTGAAAAGGAACAGATTCTCCCGCCAAAGCAATGCAGTGTCTGGAAGGATGTGCTGCTCAAAGCCGCTGCTGCCAAGCCAGAGCTGCATTTAAAGTAACACTTGAATCAAAACACGGACGCAGGGTGCTCATGTCCCCCTGGCCACGCGCAGGCCAACCGCTCCCACCCACAAGCCCGGCTGCCCCAGGGGCGCAAGGGAACTACTGCGTGACCCTGCCCATCTGTGACACCCGGCCGGCCCGGACACAGGGGGCCAAGAACTCTAGCGGAAAGAAGCGTGAAGTGTGTGATTCATTTCACAAAGCACAAAACCAGTTCTGGGGGAAACCTCTCTGAGGCTTGAGCCAGTCTGCAGGACTCCGCTGTTTTGCCAGAATACTCGAGGTAGAGTTACAGGGTACTGAAATGTGGTATGGACGAGATGTATACCCTGTGAGTAGGCAATGAGTCAGTGCAAAAAAAAAATAGACCACCAGAGGTTTTAATTTCTTAATGCAGCTCTAAAACACTGGCAGCAGCGGGCTTTCCAGGCCAGGGCGGTCTGGAGTGTGACCAGGAGGCACATGTGCCCGAGGCTTAGACACACACGCTCCTCCCGCCCCCTCACACCCTGGCAGCGTGCACTAGCGGGTCACCTAAAAAGGAAAGGCATGGAATAGAATTAAGTTACGACTCAGGAAAGTATGAAACAGTAAAGGGTCGAGGAATCAAGACAGAACCCTTAAATTCTGAGTTTTAAAAAGATTTAATTTTTCCAAATGGAAGATTTTCCTGGTCAGATACCAGGGAAGGATAGGACTGGCCGCACCTCAAAATCTGATTTCTTTTGCGCATCACAAAATCTACAACATGAAAAGGTACAACCCCGGCCAAGGATTATGACCTGGGTAAGAACTGAAATATACATCAGAGAAATCTGTCTGCTTGGCAATGAGCTATCATTATACATCTTCAGTAAGAAGTTAGTTATTCACAAAAGAGAACATACCGAACAGAACACAACTGGCTTGAAGGCACTTCCTTGTTGCACCTCTGACGCCACGGAACCCAAACTGAAGGTTTCCAACCTGTCCATCTTGAGTTTAAGAATTGTTAAGTACACTTGTAAAATAACGTATTTGGATTTTCAGCTGTTCTAGCTACAGGGTCACACACACATTTTAAACAAGGGATCCTGTCACTCCCTGTGTGCAAAAGATAGGAACTACAGAGAGTTAGGTCAGGGACAAACAGAACAAGCCCCCCCACGGCCCTCTGCCAATGCCAGTTCAAAACCACGAATGACGCTGGGACGAGCCACGAACATGCTTCCCACTGCTGACGGTCCCATTTTCCTCTGCTCAGCTGTGGCCGGAACATTTACCGTCTTTTCTATACGTGGCCCACGTTGGCCGTGCGGAAGACAAGATTCTCTCTTTTGTCCTCCCTAATGAAACCTGTGGGCCAGAAGAGCTTGGTAAGTCCTCAGCTAGGAGCTGCAGCTCGAGGTTCTGGGGTCCCTGACAGAGGCAAGGTCACCTGCCCCAGGTGGGACCGAGAGGATAGGGGTTTGTGTCCCAGCCCGGCTGGAGGGTGTCTGCTCCGGGTGAGGGTGGGGGCCCCGGCTCGTCACCTGGGACCCGGCCAGCGGCCACAGCACAGGGCTGCTCACCGTCCCAGGAAGCCAGGGGCAGGCAGGGCAGAGGGGAAAGCGAGCCCCGCCCCAGCTCCTTACTCCACCCTCCCTGCCGGCTCTGATTCAGGAGCCAGAACCGAACAGCAGCGATCGCTTTCAACCCAGAAGACCGGTTTCTGTTTCAACGTTCACAGGGCGCCCGCTGCAGGCCTGCACCGCGTGCCCATGTCGTGTCACGTTCACGACCACCTGTGGGGTAGGGGCCATCCGGGGCACCGAGGCGCCCGGGCCACAGCATCGGGGCTGCAGCCCGGGACTTTGACTCCAGGTTCGGCCCACCTCCAGCTCTGTCACTTCAGGAGACACAAAGGTTTGGTCCCACTCCACACGAGTCCTTTAAACAGGTTTCTATGTTTTGTTCCCCACGCCCTATAATCATTTCTGAAGTTTGGAGAAATCTGACGTCATCACCAGTTAACACTGGAGTTTAGCATCCATGTTCTCGGCTGGAGCCCCTCCCGTCCCAGTTCCGGGCCCAGCAGCCTTTCCGTCCGCACGTGCCTCGGACCCACGGACGCCCACGCACAGGGGCGGGAGCACAGCGATGGAGCTGGTGGGGGAAGAGTGGGGGGCGGGCAGCCTCGTCCCACCGGCGTCTCTCTGGGGAGCCCGGCTGCCCCCCCAAGGGGCACAGGTCCAAGCGCACCTGGGCAAGCGAGCAGACTGTGCCCGAGAAGTGCCTGGCGGGGCACGCGGGGCCCCACCTGGCCAGCCCAGGGCAGGGGCAACGGTCACCTGATGCTGGAGGTCCCCTGTTCTAACTGCCCATCTTAGAGTCAAGGAAACTGACGGTGTCTTCTAGGACCACGATGCCAACGAGAGGCGGAGCCACATGCCTGACCCAAGACACCTGGGGAGGCCCCTGGAGGAGTGTGGGAGCAGCAGGCGCCCAGATCAGCGTTTTACACACCGAGCAGCAAAGGCAGCTTTGGTCATCGGGAGAGCCTGGCCTGGGGTCCCACACCTGTTATCACACCTTCCACACTGATTTTCCTTCTGAGCCTCACCCTGGCCAAAGTGCTCCCAGGAGATGAAGTCCAGAGCCTTGTTCTTGAGAAACAGCACGAGAACACTGCAGGTCGGTGCGGGCAGGCTGCCCTGCCTGGGCCCCCGTCTCCTGGGGTGCAGCGGCGTCCACAGCAGGGCTCAGCAGAGGCCCGTGGCGTGGGTCCCACACAGGGACCTGGAAGAGCTGCGCCCCGCCCCTCAGAGGGACGTGCAGTGCGTCCTCGCCGCCCTGTGGTGCTGCACGCTGCGGCCATAACCAGTGTTTCTAGAGATTTCTGCCAGGCACAGCTCCCTCGAGGCCTGCACCCCTTGCATTTGGGCTTTCACCTGAGGGCCTGTCACTCACCGGAGAAGCAGCTTGCAGTCAGTCCCACCGGCAGCTGCCCTTTCCCTCGTAGAAGCTGCTCAACTGCTGTGGCCAAGATGCCACCGTGACCTGAATGGGCCTGTGACCCGTCCTCTGTCCAAACCCTGACAAGGTGAAAAACGAGGGCAAATAGAGTATTTTTGCTATTTTACTTCTACCTTTAACTGTTACCACTCCAAAGAGCCCAGAAAGATCTTACATCCATTAACTCCACTTAAATTCCCTCAAAACTTTTAAGTGCTGTGTATCCTGGTTTGGAATGCAGAGTCTGAGGTATAGATACAGGAGGTTAAATTCTGTACAATTGGGAAGGGCAGCCAGGCAGTCCTGGGGCTGGTGACCACGGTCTCTCATCACCTCTCTGAGCAGCTTTATACATTAAAAGGAAAGGCACATGCCACCCCGCACAGTTTCCACTACTTCTGCACAGGCAGGAAGAGCCGGACAGGCAGGGGGCACCTTGGGGACCCACCCATTTAAGCTTTGTGCTCTATGGGCACAGAACAGCTACAAACGTAAAAACCAAAAAACCCCACCATAGGTATTCAACAGGAAGCTCAAAATGAAAACCGGACCATCTAATCCCACAAGCGAGCCCGCTCTCCTCCACCCCGGTGCTCCCAGCCTGCAAGTCTGCACGGGTGGAGGAGAGACTTCTAGAGTCAGAAGGAATCTCTCCCTTCCAATACCCACATGGAATACGAGATCAGAAGCAAAGTAAAAGTCCACCATGGGAGAAATCCCAGAATAATCCAATTTGGAAAGAATTTAATTAACAAAATAAAATGGGGAACAGGGCCCAGGAAGGGCTCTCGGCAGAGGGGCCCTTCCCCCAGGCTGATGTCCGCCCCAGCCCGGGCCAGCCCTGGGGGGGGGGGCTCTTGGCCCCGTCCGAGCAGAACCACGCTGGCCAGAACCGCTCTGACGCCGCCTTCTCCTCACGCACACCCCTCACTATGTACAGATTTAAAAAACCCAACGACTGCAGTCGGCTGTGAAGTGGCTTCTAGCTCTCCTAGGCTGGCTTGGCACATTGATGCATGCAAAGCAAGGACGTCCAAGGGCTTCACCGAACAGTTAATTTTGGCAAAAAGAGAAAATAAACAGAAAGCTAAAATTCATAAGCAGGATTAAAAGCCACTGAAGTGGGAACAATGTATTTCTCGACTGTATGGAATGAGACTGCAGCTACTATCTTTGTTTTCTTTCAGAGTCTCTGCCACCTTCTCCCTCAGCTCAGGTCAGAGTTCATAGCAGCATAACACGAAGTCCTCTGTCAAGGCAGCGTTCTCTGCTCCAGGGGCCAGAGTTCACAGGTCAAGTTCAATCTGTCCGCAGAATCATGGGAGGATGCTCGCTGTCCTCCTCCAGCCGCAGGGCGCTGGCCTCATCTTCCAGACAAGCGCCACCTGCTGCCCCCAGCTCATCTGTGTGGGCTGCAAAGAGAGTGCAGTCAGCCTCAAGGCCGGGAGTGCAGAAGGCAGGCCTCAGAGGCTGGGGGGCAGAGAAGGCAGGCCCAGCACCCATGCTGGAGGCTGGACTGGGGGACACTGGGGTGTCTGTTACTGCAGCCCATACTAAGGTGGAATTTTAATCTCTAATCCGACTAACAAGCTTTTTGCAGCCTTAGGCAGCTCAAGATGAAATCATTTATTATCCCAAACTCACAAATATCAAAAAGATAGCTGCACAGTCAATAGGGGGTCTCCTGATGAGCAGGCTGTATATTTTCCTTAGTGAGCAGGGAGAACAGAAATACCTCTCGAAACGGTTACGTGAGATGCGCAACACGGGACACTCGGTGCCTCTGTGACCAGAACGGCTGCTCCGTCCCGTCCGCGTGGGGCAGAAGGATGGGGTCGCCCCGCAGGGGGCAAGCTGACCCGGCGGCGGGAGGACACGGGCCACCTGGCTGCCTCTGTCCGGCTGCATGCTGACGACCAGCTTCCGCAGCGGGAGGCCCTGAACACGGCCCGCAGCCCGCTCACGGCAGCCCTCCCCACCTGGCAGGGCCCTGGTGCCGCGAGGGGGACCGTGTGCTCGCTGAAGGAGCACACGGGCAGGCGGGAAACACTGAAGATGTGTGCGGCCGCGTCACAGTGTCGGGCGGGGGGGCGGCTGAGTGGCTGCGAGCTGGGGGACAGGTCGTGTGAACCCTCAGCCACCTGAGCCACAGCGATGGCTTTTTCTTCAAAGAACATCAGGTCGGCCTGGAGGGGCTGTGCGAGCCCAGTCCGCCAGAGCCCGCCTCTGCCCGCCGCATGGCAGTGCCTTACCGAGCCTCGTGGGAGACGAAGGCACGTGAGCCCCTCTGGCAGCAGCTGTGCCATAGGCCTGGGTCACTAAGGGACAGTCCCGCGAGGCAGAGTCTAAGATCTCGTTGGCCGTCTCCAGGCTGCCATCCAACCTGGAAAAGGCAGAGAAAAACGGGACAGGAAGGAGAGCCGGGTGTGACGACACTGCCGCGGAGGCCTGGAGGGTGGCCTGCAGCCACTTGTCAGATGGGCACCCACGTTATACCGTGGGGACGTTTAGATGGGTTCCCCATGCACCAGCACACGTGGGGGTTTGCACGGTAAGTGATGAAAGGAAGTTATCCCTGCAGAGCCAACCGTACTGCATCGTTAAGACCGAGGACCATAAACAGAACTCACTGCAGAAAACCTCTCCCACTGCCACTCCAAGTATAAGCCGTTGCAGCATCACTATTACAACTTTTGGATCATTAAAAAGAAAACAGAGGTAAAAACAGAAAATCCAACTGTGAGGCTGCCCAATCAACAGATACTAATTCCTTCTTTTCAGAGAGAAGCCTGGGCCCACAGGGAGACGGCAGGCTCTCAAGGTTGCAGGTGACGCCGCGTGCGAAGCCTCAGCCGACGCCCAGGTGCAGGGCCGGCTCCTCCTGCAGCTGCCGGGCTGGGATCCCGGCAGGTGAGGGGGAGCGGGCGTCCGCAGCCATGTCCCAGGGCAGGGGAGCTCCCCAGCAGCGCAGGAGGCTGCCTCGGGCACGTCCCTCCCAGCCACGGGCCTGACGGCCGGAGGAGCTCACGGCAGGCGGCGGGTGGGGGGCTGACTTACTTGTGCTGCTTCATCAGGGTGCACTCGCCCCCTTCCTGGGGGTCCAGGTTGTACATGTATAAGTACCCGTCAGAAGCTCCCACCAGTAATCGGGGAATCTTTTGAATTCTGTGAGGATAAAAGCAGTCAATTTTAGGACCACGACTTTCACACCGAGTCACTAAACTACCAACCTCACCTTGGGTGTGGCCGGGGAAGAATCCCTCCCTCCCCACAAATGGGCACAGACTTAGCTCCGTGGGCCGGACATACTCTCTACCCATTAGAGGGCACGGTCATGCCCACTGTGTTACGAGGTTGTGACATCAAGGCCTCGGGTGTGCTTGGTGCAGGGACACGGATGCCCCCGGACAGAACAGGCGGGAGCATGTCAGTTCCATGGTTTCCCTGATAACTAAGGGCAGATGTTCTCATAAACTTTTCCAACTATGTTAGTTGGATAAAAGGACTTGAAATAATGTATACAAGATCCATGGACTCACAAAGGTGTGTTATCACTGTAATTCCAACAACCTTTTCCTGCACAGCCCCAGTGAGGTCCCTAAGGCGCCCTGCACATTCTGCAGCTGTGTCGGGAGCTGCTCGGAGAGCCTTGGACTATGTGAAACTACTGGTTTTGTGAGCCCCAAAAGGTTGGATGTTGGTAATCTCACAGGGCTTTGACTTGAAGATGTTTGTCCATTAGCACTCTAAATAGTCTCAACAGAAACAGGAAGAGGAAGATTTCTGGATCAGAACACTGCAGAGAAAGCAACCCCATCAGCAGCGAAGGTGCCCTTTGTGTTTTCCTCCACCTCCACACGAGCAGATTATTCTCGGGCCAGGAGAGACGTAACGGCACCCCCCGCCCCTAGTCCGTCTCTGGCGCTCTGGGACTTGGCTGGATGTACACGGGCAGAGGGGAGGGAGGACACGCCTGGCCTTACTCACGTGGCTAGCGAACAGATATTTTTGTGGCCACAGAAGGGCAGGCGGACCGTGGCAAAGGCTCGGCCCTGGGTGAACATTTCTGTTACTTGGGATGGCAAGTAGCTGGTGGAAGCCATGAGCACCTTCCCGAAGTACCCAGTCCAGGTGGTGGGCTCCTCCTGAGGCCTAGGAGGAAACGTCAGATCCCTCAGGGAACGGCCACGTCCCACTCACAGGGACGAGCACCAGCCCTCAAACTGGCGAGAGAAATTTCCCACGCTTAGGCAAAGGGGTGCAGGAACCAGTGACCTCTCGAGGTCCTGAGGACATTACACAGCGCGGGTGTCCTCTGGGAAAGGCTGGAGGTGGCCTCTCAGGTTTTAGAACCTGGAAGAGCCACATTCCTCCCAAGTGGCCATGTTTGATTGTCGCAAATGATCAGGGTCCCCAGCTCTGTAGCACATGGGAGGACATACGGGACCAGATTCATGATCCCCCCAGATTTACCAGGAAATCTCTAGAAACCTTACGAGCACAAATCTCAAATTGTTATTTTCCCAGAGCCCGTTTTTGTTGTCGTTCATCTTGTACAATTATCCAAGTTATCGTAAATGCTCCTTTGAATAAGACAGCATATAAATAAACGATACTGATTCTGGTGGGATGCCTTTTTAGTCAAGAAAAGAACCACCCCTTAACCACATTTATCCATTGCAGTAATACACAATTAAGTCAACTGCTTTCAAAATGGAAACCACCCACGGCAGGCTGGAGGCTGTACTCCCTCCACGGGTGCGGACCCACAGACCCCGGGCTCTGCCCTTCCCGCCCCGTTCTGCCGCATTCTTCCCGCACACGTGCACATTAGAACATCACGGGAACAACATGGGGGGAACCCATGCTGCTGCGGGGACTGCAGCTGGTGACACTGCCGGTTCCCGGGTCATCACCGGCAAGAATGTCTAAGGACAGGACAGTGTCCGTGCTGACATTTTCACCCAGTCTGTGGAGAAAAGTGCTCTGTGTTTTTTTAAAATAAATGTATCCTTGCAACTCACTTTTCCTTCACAGTCTCGAGCTTGAAGATGTGCACAGTCTCAGTGTTGCTGGAGGCGGAGAGGAACATGCTGTCCATGCTGAAGGCCAAGGAGCAGATGCTCACACATCTGGGGATGAAATGGTCACGCCGTCACCCCAGACACTGGGGAGGGCCTATCACAACCTTCTTCTGGGGACCTCAACCGACGTCAGGGAAGAAGGGCCCTGTGACAGCACACGGGTCTACTGGCGTCTTTCTTATCCCTCTCTAGACATCAGCTCAAAATTCCTCCTTAAGGACGGAAAGTGTTTGAAGGGTAATACCAAGTAAAAGCAATTCTTTAATTTTAATGTGTTTTCTTTGTAACTCGAAATAACAAAGGGAATCAGGACTTTACTAAACCATTTCTAGCTGAATTAGGCTTGATTTATAGCACTAACATTAGTAAAAGAAAACCCAGTAATTGAAGTTACAGCAATTCTTAACACCTAAGAGGGTATATTGGCAATCTTGGTAATGTTTAAGAATATAGCAAAACTTTCATTTTCAGCATGCTAACTAAGACTCTACAGTTCATCTTAGAAATCACTATAGAATTCCTGCAGCCATCAAATACACTGGCATGTCCTTGTTACCCTGGAAACACAAGGTACGTTTAGCCTTGCCAACAGTAAGGGGTTCTAGTCAATCAGTACATATTTGCTTACAACATACCCAGCACTGAACTAAGGCTCTGGCCTCAATGGGGCTGATAGTGGGGTGTGTGTGCAGGTTCTCAATCTGCTGCCAGCAAAGGAATGCTAAACTCTACAAGCGGAAGGTGCTCCAGAAGCCTGAATGAGGGGCTATTTCTGCGTGACGGTTGGGGAAGGCCTCCCTGAGGGACAAACACTTGAGGCAGACCCAGAGGGTTCAGGCTCCGGCTGGGTCACAGACACGACCTTCTGGGCCCAGAGGCCAGCACATGCAAGAACCCCTGGAGACAGAGGCTGCTCCTCTGAGGAGCTGAGCGTGCAGCGTGGCTGACGTGGGAGTGGCAAGGAAAGGGAACAGGAACAGAGCATAGCTGGGAATGACTATGTGGAGGCCTCCTTAACCCGAGTCAGGCACCTGGAGCTAATCCCACAGACAAGATGGGGCAGCGTAAGGCTCCAGGTGGGGGTGGGCTTGACGTATACTGACACCCCCACAGAACAACCTGGGCTAGCGCCTGAAGAACGCACCGCAGGGGCCAGTAACAGAGACCAAGGTGGAGGTGCGGTCGGGTGTGCTCTGAACCAGCAGCAGCCGGGCGCTGGGGAGCCGACGGCCCCGCTGCCCAACCGGGTGAGTGAGGTGAGAGGAAGTGGCCCGGGCTCACCCAAAGGGCGTCGGGGACACACGACACGGGGCCGTACAGAAATGGGTGCGAGAGGAGGAGATTCAACAGCGGCACAAGAAGCCCAGAATGCTGTGGTGACTGACAGGAGAGGCCGGGCCGCTGTGGGGAGGAGTCCAAGGGAGAGGCGGCCATGACAGAGGGTGGAAGCCCCCGGGAGGCGGGTGCTCGCAGACGCCTGTGTGAGTTGGGGACCAGAGCCTGAGGCTAAGTGGCACCCAGCAAGGTCACACAGCTCCACGTGGGGCCCAGGGCCAGAGTCTCATCTCTTCTGTGAGTCCCAGGGCAGAGGATCTGGGAGTAACCAGGCCATGTTCCTCCCTCCAGAGCGAGGGTCGAGGAAGGGGGTGCTGTGAGGGGCCTGGCAGGGCCTGCCGAGGGACGGGGAAGTGGGCAGCTCCCCGAGGTGACGGTTTGGTCACCCCATGCGCTGGGGCAGAGGGGGAGCTGGTGACATGTTTCAAGGTGGAGAACAAGGACAGCAGCGTGCTGACCAGGTCAGGAGTCCTTAGCTTGTCCCCTGCACGGCTCCAGGTGGCCCAGGGCTGCCATGCTCTTGGGCTATCTGGCCACTGCTTAGACGGGATCATGGACAAGTGAACCCAGTTTGCTTTATAAAACTGTCCCTTTACTTCCCCTGAAGCCGTGAAACCCCGCCTGGCTATCCAGCTGGGTTGAAAACACAGGGAGTGTTAACTGGCATTCCCAGAGTTTCCCCGCTTGTTGGTCCAGAGCACAAAGACCTGAAATCTACGTGTGAGCTCCAGAAACAATTCTGGAGATTTAAATACATTACCTCTTAACTCCTCTCCGGAACTCAAAGAGTTTTTGTCCCTCTGGAATGGAAAATACTCTAATCACGGTCCCCTGAGACAAGGAAAAAAAGAAAAGAAAATTTTAACCAAGTAAAAACAGACTTCCAGGCCATTCATGAAGTCCGCGGCGGGCTTCCCAGGGACAGCTTGCTCCGGGCTGGGGTCCCCGCCCACCACCCTCACCGTTTCAGCTACAAGTACACCAGAACACTCCCCTATTCCATTACTTACTCTATGTAAGGTCTTTTCTTTAAATCAACCTGCTTTAACTCACTACTTATTCTAAACAGTAATAGTCTTGAAGTCAAATGGGGAATATGACAGTTCTAAGTCATTTGAAGTTTCAGCTATTAAAAATAAACCCTTTAACCAAGTCCTACACATTGGGGAGCGCCACCTAACGACGGTCTCAAGTGGCCCCACTGACATCCTTTACTGCCACTTAATTTGAGTTACTGATCAAGAAAGCTGATTAGCTGGAAATGTTACTTAATTGCCAAAAAGGAATAAATCCAAACTTCCCAAACGGTAAGACCTACATTAAGAAAACATCTATGACTGAGACAAACGAACTCAGGAATACACAGAGAGCACCCCCGTACTTGGATATGAATTACTCTGTAGATGTCACTTTCCCCTACTGACCCTCTACGTCCACCTCCCCCAGCTGACCGGGATGTGTGGACAGAGGCGACGAGACTTGAACATCTGCGAAAAGGACAGGTAAGCAGGTGAAAATGGACAGTACTTTCAATATCTAAACACCAGAAGAGCATCAGCAAGCCGCAGGGGCAGACGGCACAACAGAAACGGTCTATGGGCAGCACGGGAAACCTTAAAACAGGTGGCAGTGAAAATTTGCAGGGTAGGCGGAATTAGTCAGCAGCTAACCTCAGATGATGTACAAACTAGAAGGTTCAAACTGTTAAACATAAAGACCATTAAGAACATCTGGCATATTTATAAATGCAAAGAAACAAAACTGAACTACTAACAACCTAAATGCAGACCACCATGAATTGCTTAATAAATTATGGTAAATTCATCCACTGGGATGCTGTACAGCTGTTAGAAATCAGGCTGCAGACGAAATGGACTTCCTTGTAAAAGACGGAGATTCGCTCTGAATGGAAGGACACCCGCTGAGTTCGTTACTCCTGACAATCAGAAGGATAAAACAGTGCATTCATGCATGTGTGTGCACACACACACACTCACACAGCCGAAGCTTTTAGATCTAGAAGTATTTCTGATAGCATACCTACTGTGTAATACTGATTAAAAGTTGCTGGTCACAGCCTGACTGCGGGACCTTGAGGGCAGGACTAAGCCCACCCCCTCGGCCCCAGCACTAGTACCCACAGGGCTAAGAAGGCCGCTGGCTAGGGTCCAATCCCTCCAACTATGAGGATTCTGTTTACAGCAAGTCTTGTTTGTTCTCTGTAGTCCAGAACAAAATGACTCTACTTTTACTGAACTTAAAATTCTATAAAGTGCTTTAGGGACTTTCTGAGACCTAATATAAAAGCATAAAGGTAAGACTTTGATGAGGGAGACAGCAAAATTTCATGGCCATTTGGTTACTGCCAAGGAAGAAGAGGAGGTGAAAGTGTAATCAATCAGTGGTGTTCAAAAGCTAAGTCGGGCTTCGAGCCTGAGCCTCTGCCATGGCCCGACTGGGTGACTCTGGGCAAATTATTTAACCTTCCTGAGCCCTCAATATAAGAAGGAAAAATGTTTACCAAACGAGGTCAGGAATATAAAGGATCTAGCATAATTAATAACACAAGTGATCCATAAACAGTAGCGTCATTATTCTAGAAACTGTGGAGGGTCGGGAACACAGACACATGTGGGAAAGCTGAAGAAGTGGCTGGCTTCTTTCTTACTTGGTTGGCTGGCTCAAGGGGAGAGGAGACTTCAGAGGGGAGCTATTTTATTTTAGGTTTTTAGGGAGAAAGCATCAGAGTAAAATGAAGCAACCGGTCACTGCAGGGCAGGCACCAGCGCTCAGGGGAGAGGACCAGCCAGAGGACACCCGAGAGGAGGATGACGGAAAGACCAGAGAACGGGGCCCCCACGGAGCGGAGAGGGGCAGCGAGGGGATGCGAGGCCGCGGCCGCGTGGGCAAGGAGCCCGGCACCTGTCAGCAGCAGGGAGGCTGGGAGAGGAGGGCCGCACTGTCCTGGGGGCAGAGCTTCAAAAGGCGCTTCCTTTGACAAAGAAAGTCTTCCCAGTGGAATCTCCCAAGTTAACAGAGATGCACAGGAAAGATTTACGTATGAAAGTTACATACGTGATTGCCTACGTTCTAAATACCAGAAACATCAATGTCCCCAAAGGGCGGTGTTCAAGTAAGTCACAATTAATTATGTATAGCCCTTAGAAGTGTTTTTTTTTTTGACTTAAGAGTATTACAGTATTAATGCAGAGTGAAAAAAAGGGTTATAAGTTATACATATATTGATCGCATTTTGTTAAATAAATAGAGAAAGAATGAAAAGAAGTATGTGAAATGTGTCAGACCAGCACTGGAGAGAACAATGTCTCTGTTTTTGGGCCGTCTTCATTATCTGGGGAGTTCTCTACCATGGCCCTCATTTAAAAGCAGGCTGGCGAGCCCAGGCTGGCCATGCGCTGTCATCTCCTCCACAGGGTCCCTTCTCCTGCTGCCAAGATGGACGGCCCCACCGCCAGACGGGCATGCTCTGCTACAGCTCGGCGCCCGGCCAACAAGCGGTCACTCGTGCAGACGCTCCTTGGTAACCTGACCGTGGGAGCGGAATAAAGGGAGTCCGCCGAGACCTTCCGGCCGGCATCCTCGGGAGCTACAGCTGACGCACCTTCTCAGATGCGGTGGCAAGCTTGGTCCCGGTGGCATCGAAGGCCAGCGCCGCTAGAGGACTGTCGTGAGCAGGGATCATGTTGGCAGCTCTCTGCAATAGAAGACCGGCGCAGCGTGACTGCCACACAGAGAGATGACACACGCACTGCCACGGCTCCTCGGGCTGAGGATGTCATTGGCCATTACTGGGACACCGCTGCAGTGCCACAGATAACAAACCCACCTGACCTACTGGGGGCAGGGTCCAGGGAAATGCTGACCAACCCTTAGAAAGAGCAAAGCAATTCGCCCATAGAATGTTTATAGTTTTCTCCATTCCTTCAAACACTTGTGCTGTCAGGAGCGCACTGCGGGGGGAACACAGGGAGGGACAGGGGGTGGGGGACCCAGACTGGCTTTGCTGTTTAAAGGGGAGCAGTGAAAGCTGTTGTTGAGCCCTGGAACCAGGCTGTCAGAGGTGCCCCGCACTCCTGCCGGAAAATAGCTACATCCGAGGGTCAGCCATGCACATGGGGATGCTCACCAAGTTAATGGTGTCGAAGACCTGCACCTCTCCGATGGTCGCACTGCCTGGATACGCCAGGTAACAGTTGTCATTGTTTATGGACAGTGCACACAAGCCTGTGAGGGACACATGGAGGACAATCACAGAGGTAGGTTGAGAGGGTGGCCTTTCTAGTTGTCAGACATGGTTCAGCATCTGCCTATTAAGGACACAGGAATCAAGCAGAGCTCTGCCGAAACTTTCTGAAGCCTCGCCCACCCACCGCCACCCCGGGTGACAGCAGAATTGTACCAACAGACTAAAGGCCTTTGGTGGGAACTGAGCAGTGACCTCAAAACTGGAAGCTGCCCAACCAATGATCTACGCGGTCACAAGGCCAGCTTCTGAAGGAAGGGAGCGGGGTTTAAGATCAATGCTTTTTAAAAACAGGACTCTCTTCTCACAATTAACTTACCTGCAGGGTTTGGGGGTGTCTCTCGGATCGTATGCAGCACTTTCATGTCCCGGATATTGTGTATGTAGAGAGACTCCTCCAAGCACACTATCAGCCTCTAGAAGAGAGACCAGAGAGAAAACCAGTCGCAAGAAGCTGGCACAGTGCGCGCTCCCCACCTGCTGGATCGAGACTTGCCTCCTCCTTGGCCTCCCCGCAGATGCGGGGCCTGAGGCCGAGGACCTGGCCTGCGTCTCCCGGGCTGTCCCGGGGCACGTGCCCATCTACGGGTAAGTGGTGCACAGCGCCAGCCGCTGCCGGCTGTCCTGGGCCCGATGACAGAAGCTGGTAAACTGTAGCTGAAAAAAGCGTGGTTTGTGTTGTGGGTTTATTTTTGCTTGGCGCTTAGCCCTCCCTCAGGAGACCTCGGTGGGGCGCCGAGGACAGGTCTGGGGACGTTGAGTCACTTCACAAAACTAGTGTTGAGTGAAGCACGGCAAGGAGAAAGTAAAAACCTAGGGATGTTTTAAAACTGTAAAAATTCAATCTGCACTCACTTATTTTCCGGGTGGCCTACGTTCTTGCTCTATTTTAAAGAAAATAAATGTACTTGTAGCTAATGTGTCAAAGGGTGATTTATGCCAATAAGTTGGCACACGTGCAGCGCTACATTAGTTGGTACATTAATGTATACGTGTATGTTTTAAGTTTAAAAAGTGGTCAACATGTTACACCTTTTCATTTCCCACCTTTCCCAGTGTTTTCAGTTAATAGACCAATTTCTAGTTCCAGCCCTGCAGCGGGCCTCCTCTCTGCTTCCCCCAGTCACCACAGTCAGTCGTGGTGCAGTTGTGTACACCCCATGTCCAGCTGCTGCATTAGCCTTCCCGGCATCAAATGCCTGGCTGCAAACAGAATGCTGAAGGATCGATCTTAAGGACAGCGCTATACCTGAGAGTAAGCAGAAGTCATGGGGTCATCCCATGAAGTAAACTCAGCTGCTCATCACCAAGTCTGCTGCCTGGGCCGGACATTCTTGTGAGTTTAGGGAAACATAAAAAAAGTCCTTTATCTTAAAAAGTTAACTGTTGAAAAAAATAGGTAACAGATTTTTAAAAAGTAGTGTTTACAAAAGCAGATGAAAGCTAAGCAAGCTAGGCCTGGACTGTCCAAAGACTGCTGGGTGTACAGAGGAGCCGTGAGGTTCACATCCTGAAGAGAGAGAAAACGCCTGGTGGGGTGGTGGGCTGAGAACAGTCGGGGTGACGTAAAGGGCGAGAGGCCAGGAACCAGCTAGGGGGGAAACTGGCAGGGCAGTGATGGTCAGCGGCCTCACGGGGACGTGGAGCCAGGCCAGGCAGTGTGGCTGCAGAGGGTGCACCGGCCTTACCTGCCGGTTGAGCCTCACGGCCAGGATGGTGTTGGAGTAGCTGTAGTTGCAGATCTCCGTGCCTTTCTTAAAGTGGCAGACTTTTAGCTTCCTAGGAGCTTTGAGGCTCACAATGGCCACTAAGCTGCTTGAGAACAATCTTTCCACAATGCACACATCTTCAGTATCAGCTGAAAGTAGGAAAAAAAGTATCCATGTCAACAGGTACAGTCTGCAGGCAGGCATGTGTGCACACACACACTCGCACACGCACACACGAGTGTAGACTGTAAAGCTAAGCCCTGTGGATACAGGGTGGGGGTTTGGTGACTGGGCTGGGCTGTGGGAAGGGTCCCAGAGCACAGCAAAGTGTGGAGGTGAGCTCCGGGGGTGGACAGACCAGGGTCAGCTCATTGCTTATGAGCCACACACGCCGCTCTCCAGGCCCCCTGCGTTGGAGGCTGCCTTTGTCCTTCTCTCTCATGACCCCATTCACTTCCTGCCTGGCAACCAGCTGTCACAACCTTGTCCATCTGCTCCCTGGATGTTCCTTGCACACCCTCTGGTATGTGTGTCCACGTGGACAAGGGCCTCACTTTCTTGCTCGCAGCCAAGTCCCTGGCCCTTACAGCAGTACATGACACATGACCAGTGCCCAAATATTCTCTGAATGACTTAACCTTTGTAATTCTTTTCCTTGCACATAAAATGGGGATCACAGCTACTCTACAGTCCCACCAACATTCAGGACTCTATGCCCATTAGCTCCCTCTCCCCACTTACAGGGGGACACCACTACTCAGATGATTGAGGGTTAAAAACGAGATGTGGACAGTATCTGAGCAGAATGTAGCAGGTGCTGTAGACCTGCCATAGCTGTTACTTCCCGCCCACCTGTCTCCACTGACAGCCCCACACATCCGGTCTCTCCTTACTCCCACTAGTAACTACCTGGGGCAAGTTCAGATCCAGGAACAAAGAGAATTCTGTAATGTTGGAAAATCACAGAGGTGAGTCTAGATTATTTCCACATGCAGCCTGTCTTTATCGGTGCTACAGAAGTATGGCTGTGCCAGGTAATTCAAGCATTTACCCCATTCATTAACCCAACAGTGGTCCGAGGCCACACTCTGCTGGGACCTGAGCAGGGCACTGGGGACAGAGAGGAGCACACAGGTCCAGCCCTGGACGTCCTGACTACCTGGGGCCTCAGGAGTGTTCCTGCCATAATGCCCCTATGTGAAAATTCACACCAGAGGAGGTAAAGGATTCACACCAAAGGATTCCTTTCAATATGCTGTGTTGCTGGATTTAAAGGGGGTAACTTGAAAACACACTTAAGTTAGTTTAGAAACCAAATTACTAGAGAAAATGAAAGAATAAGCTCTAAGGGCCTCCTTTATTGAGACACAGACTAATTCTAGGAAAGTGGCTGGTATCAGTCCTTTCACTACGGGTTTGAGAGCCAAATGTGCTCAGCCAGATGAAGTGAGCGCCAGATGAAGTGCTACCATACCAGGTACCAGACAAGGTACTAATATACCAGGTGCCAGTCGAGGTGCTAGCATACCAGGTGCCAGATGAGGTGCTAACATACCAGGTGCCAGATGAGGTACTAACATACCAGGTGCCAGTCGAGGTGCTAACATACCAGGTGCCAGATGAGGTGCTAACATACCAGGTGTTGGCTGAAGAGTCACAGCCAACATGACGTAACACATAGTTATGAAGGAACTGCTCAGATTTTGCTCTTCGTTAGGATGGACTAGGTAGTAAGGTCAAGGGCATGATTCTAAACTCTGTAGGTTTATAGTCACTTCTACATCATAAGCACATTTTGCTGCAAATGATCCTTTATTCAAAAAGAACGGATGCAGGCCTGAAGCTTTGCTGCCTAGCAGCGTCTCAGCAATGCCGATCCTTCCAGAACTGGCCCGCATCTCATGGGCAATGAGGGCAAGATGTTGGCCAGCGTGGTCCCAAACAGAGTCCCAGCAGACATTTTTTGTTAACGACAAACTGATCTTAAAATCAGAAAACAAAGGATCTAGAGTAACCTACGCTACCTTGAAAAAGAACAAGGTGGAAGGGCTTACACCATGTTATTTCAAAACTCAGTATAAAGCTCCAGTAGACCAGAGTGCGTCACTACGCAGGATGTAGAAAAACAGGGCAATGGAGAGACCCACACTTACAGGACTGTTTTCAGGCACCAAAGCAGCCCAATGGGGGAAGAAAAATCCTTTCAACAAATGGTGGAACAGGACTCTATTAGGAAAAAAAAGTTACTTCACACCATACATGAAAATTAATTTGAGAGGCATCATTGAACTAAACATAAAAGCTGAAACTATAAAGCTTTCAAAGAAAATATTAGAAAATGTCTTCATGACTGGGTGGTATTCAAAGGTTTCTCAGAAAAAACACAGAAAGCAAAAATCATAAATGGAGAAAAAAAGATAAATCGGACTTCATCAAAATTCAGAAGGTCTCACGCTGCTAGTAGGAATGCAAATTAGTTCAACCATTGTGGAAAGCAGTATGGAGGTTCCTCAAAAAACTCAAAATAGAAATACCATTTGACCCAGAAATTCCACTCCTAGGAATTTACCCTAAGAATGCAGCAGCCCAGTTTCAAAAAGACAGATGCACCCCTATGTTTATTGCAGCACTATTTACATTAGCCAAGAAATGGAAGCAACCTAAGTGTCCATCAGTAGACGAATGGATTAAGAAGATGTGGTACATATACACAATGGAATACTATTCAGCCATAAGAAGAAAACAAATTCTACCATTTGCAACAACATGGATGCAGCTAGAGGGTATTATGCTCAGTGAAATAAGCCAAGCCGAAAAAGACAAGTATCAAATGATTTCACTCATCTGTGGAGTATAAGAACAAAGAAAAAAAGTGAAGGAACAAAACAGCAGCAGACTCACAGAACCCAAGAACGGACTAATAGTTACCAAAGGGAAAGGGACTGGGGAAGATGGGTTGGAAGGGAGGGATAAGAGGGTAAAAGGGGCATTACGATTAGCAGATGTAATGTTGGGGGGGCATGGGGAGGGCTATACAACTCAGAGAAGACAAGTAGGGATTCTATAGCATCTCACTACTCTGATGGGCAGTGACTGTAATGGGGTAGGTGAGGGGGACCTGATGAAGTGGGGAGTTTAGTAACCATAATGTTGCACATGTAATTGTAGATTAATGATACCAAAATAAAAGTAAAAAAAAAAAAATTCAGAAGGTCTGCTCAAAAGACAAGTCAAGCCATAGCCTAGGAAAAAATATTCACAAAACACACCTAACAAAGCACTGGTATCCAGAATATGTAAAGAACTCTGACAATTCAGTGATATAAAGACAAACATCTGAATTTAAAAA
>JAQQAC010015366.1:3398431-3434590 GCA_029783875.1 Phataginus tricuspis
AACTCTGACAATTCAGTGATATAAAGACAAACATCTGAATTTAAAAAGGGACAAAATATCTTATCAGACATTTCATAAAAGATAGACAAATGGCCAGTAAGGACATGGTGTGTCCAGCATCATTAGTCAGAAGGGAAGTTCAGATGAAAACCACAAGGAGGTGCGATATACACATCAGAATGGCTAAAATTAAGACTAGTAACACCAAATGCTGGTGAGGATGTAGAGCAATGGACTCTCATCCCACTGGCAGGACGGGATGGCCACTTGGGAGAACCCGGTGGTTTCTGAGAAAACAAAACACACATTCCACTGCAGGAAATTTACCCAAGATAAATGAAAATGTATGCCCACAAAAAGACCTGCACAGTAATAGTCATACCAGCTTTATTTTTAATAGCAAAAAACTGGAAAAAGCCTAGATGTCCATCAATACGGGAGTGGACAGTCATACACTGGGCAACGGAGACAACAACGATATGGATAAATCGCAAGCACATCACACTGAGTACATACTGCATTTATGCGATGTTGTGGAGCAGGCAAAACTAATCTATAGAAGAAAAAGCTCAGAACAGTCCTGCTCGCTTGGGGGGCAGAAGGGAGCTGAGACTGACTGGGGTGGGGGAGCACAGCGGATCTTTCTGGAGTGATGGGAAACCTTGATAGGAGGTTCAGGTCACACAGATGTATGATCTGTCAAAACACAGAATGTTTCCTTAAGATCTGTACATTCCAATGTATGTAAACATTACCTCAGTAAAAAACACTGAGCTACAGTGAGTGATATTCATGCTGACATATTTAAGGGAAGGTGTGCCGCTGCCTGCAACGTACCTGTAATGTGGACACATGCAAAAGAAGATGGACTGAAGGAGAGATGTGATAGGATAAATGCAGTACAGTGCTAAGAGCAGACGAGATGGTCGATATGTGGATGTCAGCCATAAAATACTTTCCACTTTTCTCTGTTTGAAAATTCCCACTAATAAAAGGGTGGGAAAAGAAAAGGGGGTCATTATTCACCGGCTAAAATGCAAGTACGGAGAATGTCTAAGAACCAATAGGTTAGGGTTTTTGCTCATCTTTCCCATTCCACTGTAAGTATGAAAACAACTTTGTTTTAGAATTTTAAATATTGGGGTGGCGCTGTGTGGAGGCAGTAAAGCTACATCCAACTGTGATATTAAAGAGGGAGAACAATGAACGAACCTCCACATACCCACCATCTAGATTCAACAAGCACTAACTTCCTGCCACTCGGCGCCAGCAGTTTTCTTCTAAAGTTTGAAAGAGAGACTCCCCTGTTGACATTTCAGCGCCAACACTTCAGCAAGATCTCTACGCCAGCAAGGGCCTGGGAAAGCACTTCACAGCCGTGAACAAGGCTGGGGGGTGCCGTACACAGAGCAGAGTCCAGGCAGACCGTATTCAGTGTGAACCCTACCACCAAAGTACTAGAAGGCCCCTGGAGCACGCAGCGCCCACTGCTCCACAGGAGGCCTCTCGAGCACCCTGCACACAGGAGGCAGATGCCTGGGAATACACGGAAAGTCAAGGCTTCGGGTGGAAAAATGACTAAATGCAAGGTCAGAAAAGCAAACAGCCAGAAGAAATATTTGCAGCCCACAACAAATGGCTGATTTGCTTTAAGTCAGTAAAAGACAAGTAATTCAACAGAAAAGCAGGCCAAGGAAAGAAACGAGCAGTTAAAGAAAAGAAAGCAAATGACTGCATGAAAGAAATCAGGGTTCCATTCTGGCTATGAGTGAAGAAACGTACAAAAGGCAAACGAGCATATTTTCATCTCAGACTTGTAATTATCAAATGTCTGATAATGCCTGTGCTGTAGGAAGTAAGGCTGCAGGTGATCCTACCGTTAAAGGGCACAAATCAGTACAGCCTATTTAAAAAAATTTTTTTATTAAGGTATTATTGATATATACTCTTATGAAGGGTTCACATGAAAAAACAATGTGGTTACTACAGTTACCCGTATTACCAAGTCACCACCCACACTCCAATGCAGTCACTGCCCATCAGTGTAGTGAGATGCCACAGATTCACTGTTTGCCTTCTCTGTGCTACACTGTTTTCCCCGTGACCCCCCACACCATGTGTGCTAAACATAATACCCCTCAGTCCCCTTCTCCCTCCCACCCACCCTCCCCCACCCCTCCCCTTTGGTAACCACTAGTCCCTTCTTGGAGTCTCTGAGTCTGCTGTTATTTTGTTCCTTCAGTTTTGCTTTGTTGTTCTACTCCACAAATGAGGGAAATCATTTGGCACTTGACTTTCTCCTCCTGGCTTATTTCACTGAGCATAATATCCTCCAGCTCCATCCATGTTGTTGCAAATGTTAGGATTTGTTTCTTATGGCTGAAGAGTATTCCACTGTGTATATGTACCACCTCTTCTTTATCCATTCATCTACTGATGGACACTTAGGTTGCTTTCATTTCTTGGCTATTGTAAATAGTGCTGCAATAAACACAGGGGTGCATATGTCTTTTTGAGTCTGAGAAGTTATATTCTTTGGGTAAATTCCAAGGAGTGGCATTCCTGGGTCAAATGGTATTTCTATTTATAGTTTTTTGAGGAACCTCCATATTGCTTTCCACAATGGTTGAACTAGCTTACATTCCCACCAGCAGTGTAGGAGGGTTCCCCTTTCTCCGCATCCTCGCCAGCATTTGTTGTTCTTAGTCTTTTGGATGGTGGCCATCCTTACTGGTGTGAGGTGATATCTCATTGTGGTTTTAATTTGCATTTCCCTGATGATTAGCGATGTGGAGCATCTTTTCATGTGTCTGTTGGCCATTTGAATTTCTTCTTTGGAGAATTGTCTCTTCATACCCTTTGCCCATTTTTTAATTGGCTTATTTGCTTTTTGGGCGTTGAGGTGTGTGAGTTCTTTACATATTTTGGATGTTAACCCCTTATCGGATGTCATTTACAAATATATTCTCCCATACTGTAGGATGCCTTTTTGTTCTGTTGATGGTGTCCTTTGCCATACAGAAACTTTTTAGTTTGATGTAGTCCCACGTGTTCATTTTTGCTTTCGTTTCCCTTGCTCAAGGAGATGTGTTCAGGAAGAAGTTGTTCATGCTTATATTCAGGAGATTTTTGCCTATGTTATCTTCTAAGAGTTTTTGGTTTCATGACTTACATTCAGGTCTTTGATCCATTTCAAGTTTACTTTTGTGTATGGGGTTAAACAATAATCCAGTTTCATTCTCTTGCATGTAGCTGTCCAGTTTTGCCAACACCAGCTGTTGAAGAGGCTGTCATTTCCCCATTGTATGTCCATGGCAGTACAGCCTTTTTTCAAGGGCAGTGTGGCAATACCCATCGATTTTAAATGTTTACCCACTGATTCTATCTTTCCAACTCTAGGAATGTGTCCTGTGGCTGTCCTCACAGGGGGCCCAGCAATGGCACTCCTAAAGGTACCTATGTGCTAACGGTAAATGGAAACATACATCCACACGGTCATGTGGACACACAGGTTCACAGTAGCGTTATTTACAATAGCTAAGGTGCAGAAACAACCCACACATCCACCAACAAAATACGGTGTATCCGTACCATGTAGTGTTACTGAGCAACACAGAGAAATGAAGTAGTGATACTGGCTCCAACATGGGTGAACCCCGAAAACATTCTAAGTGAAAGCTGCTAGTTTATCTGAAATGCCCAGAGGCGTTCATCTCTGGAGGCAGAAGTAGATTAGTGGCTGCCTGGGCTGAGGTGGGTGGAGGGAAGTGGGCAGAGGGAGGTGAGCAGTGACTACAAATGGATCGGAGTTTCTTCTGTGGGTGATATATGTCAAAAACTAGATTATGCTAAGTTGTGCAACTTGGTAAACATACTAAAGCCCACTGAGTGGTACACTGTAACCACGTGATTTTCATGGCATAAAAATTTTAAGTCAAAACAGCTGGTAAAAAGAACCCAGACAGAACACTGCAGATATATGAATTCTGGCCAATATATGAAGATCTGATGTATGACACACAGGGTGGCAGGGACTCTAAAATGGGCGAGAGACAGAGGGAAGAAACTAGGTGCCAGGATGGAGCCTCAGTGGGATGGGCTCAGAGGCCCTGATCGCAGCACACATGTGGGCTTCCAGGGGTCTCTCAAACCGCTGAAATCATATACTCAGTATCTGGTGGTCTGGGGGACAGCTGTGACTTTCGTCAGATCTCCAGAGGAGCCAGGACCCAGAGCCAGGCCAGGGCCCTGTGCAAAAGGCAGAGGAGCCACTGCAACCCTGAAGCCAGCACACACTTCTGTCACTCTTTCAGTGATGACAACACAAAGGGTTCACTTCAGAGTTCTTTCGGGTCGTGGCGCCAACCTGCCTATGTCTTGCCAGGACTACGCCTCTCGGAGTGGCCTGTCTTACATGCTGCCAGGGTTTAAGCTCATCACTGCTTCAAGAAGTTCTTTAACATTTTTATATCACATTCCACTCCCAAGAGAACTTTCCAACACGTAAACACACACAGACCCCACACGCCCAGAGCAGACACTTCCCACTAAACTGAGGTGCACGCCGCTCAGCCTCCCAGTAGACACGGGTGCTTGGTGACCGGCCAGTGCCGGAGGGCTCTGCAACCACAAAAAAGCAAGAGAAATGAGGCTGTGAGGCTGCATGTTGGCACTCACTCCAGGTGGCCCGGCACCAGGACCCCAGCACCAGTGGGCACTGCGCGGACAGTGAGGCGGTGTGAACGCCATGACCTCCGGAGCCTCAGGTCTTGCTTTCCCCGCCCATTTGGGGAGCCTCTTGCCTGTTTCTGCCACACCTTCCCAGAGATATTTTTCCCCAAATTTAAGGAACTACTTCCTTTAAGAAAGAATGCTGTTTGCCAGTGCTGTTCCGAGTCGGCGGTGACACTTCCACAGCAGGAGGAGGCCATTCAGCAGCTGCTGGAATGGGCCCTCCTGGTGGAGGCCTGCAGCTCTCTGGGGCGGCAAGAACTCAAACTTCCCTCACGACACACTGAGGCAGAGAGCCCGCTGGGTTTCTCTCCTGTGAGATCCGTCGCCACGAGGCTCACTGAAGCTACTACTCCAGCCAGTGCACAGTCTGTCAACTCGGAACGGTGTCAAAAAGCACCATTTCTCAAACCTTTAGATGCAGGCGACGGCCTGTAAAATCAGTAATGTTACTTTTTAGATAAAAAGTGCTGTCCGTCCCTGGAGGCGTTTCTATCATCAAAGTAGGCTCTGGTCACTTGCTGAGGTAAGAACAGGCTGCTTTTAATTTCACAACTGACTGCTTCATGAGGTATGTTTTCCTAGCTCAGAAACTTAAAAAATGCAAAGATATACAATGTAGAATGTGAAAAAGCCAACTCTTCATTCTAAACAACTGAGCTCTTTTATAAATAACTCTACATTCTTTCTTTATTTTGCTGGCAGGGCAGGATTTTGCTGCAGCAGTGTTTCAGGGGCGAGACCACACACCTGCACAGTATGTATCTTCCAACAAACCAGGGGCGTCCAGAGAGAAAGGAGAATGGAACAGATGGGGTGCACACACCCAACAAGCGTGGCACACACGGCAAGTCTTGCAACTTTCCTTTAAGGTTGAAATCATGGTGACAGAGATAGTAAAAAAAAAAAAAAAAAAAAAAAAATTCCACTGCCGCTGGGCAAAGGTTTTTTTGTTTAGATAAACAAAAGAACACACAGTTGTCAATCTTGTTCTGGCTCATTCTTTCTGTAAGGCCAACAGGGACTGAGAGCAGAGGTCTGAGCTTATGATGGGTGGTTACAGGGTCTGAGGGCTGAGCTGAGGCTGGGCCTGGACCGAGTGTCACGGCATCGGTGATTTGCTCTGAGTCTGTTGGTAGAAAATGCCAGAAAACAACTTTGGCTCAGTAGCTAATCTGTTTTCTAAGAGACATTCTTTTATTGATTCAATAAAAGTATATGAAAGAAGAAATGTAGATGATGTTCTAGGAGCAAAAGAACTGAACAGCTTCAGTTTAAAGAATTAACCCTCAGAGAGTTCTTTGTCCATTTCATCACCTATTTTGAAGGGCCACAGGTCACTAAGAACAAGAAATCTATATACCACCTCAGCATGTTGAGCAGTAAATATCCGCTCTTTTTAACAACACAATCAAGACATCACATTTTGTTCATCTAAAACCTTCGTAAAAGGAGGCACCAAAAGCCAGTAAACAAACTTCAAGGAAACAGACCAGTCATCAGGCTGATTCAGTCTGGGGAGCAGAGACCAGTCTGATATTCTCACACCCTTTCCAAGCACTGGGTCTCCGAACAGGGAGAAAAATTCTGTGATTTCAGCAGACGACTCCAGGCACCACAGAAATGACGTGCTAGCACAATTCAGGCCTCCTCTGGATACAGATTAAATAGACATTCCATATCAGACAAAACAAAGACATACAAGGCATCCAGATCGGTAAAGAAGAAGTCAAAGTGTCAATATTTGCAGATGACATGATATTGTACATCAAAAACCTTAAAGACTCCACTCCAAAGCTACTAGAACTAATATCTGAATTCAGCAAAGTTGCAGGATACAAAATTAACACACAGAAATCTGTTGCTTTCCTATACACTAATGATGAGCTAACAGAAAGAGAAATCAGAAAAACAATTCCATTCACAATTGCACCTAAAAGAATAAAATACCTAGGAATAAACCTAACGAAGGAAGTGAAAGACCTATACCCTGAAAACTACAAGACACTCCTAAGAGAAATTAAAGAGGACACTAACAAATGGAAATTCATCCCATGCTCTTGGCTAGGAAGAATGAATATTGTCAAAATGGCTATACTACCTAAAGCAATCTACAGATTCAATGCAATCCCTATCGAAATACCAACAGCTTTCTTCAATGAACTGGAACAAATAGTTCTAAAATTCATATGGAACCACAAAAGACCCCAAATAGCCAAAGCAATCCTGAGAAGGAGGAATCAAACAGGGGGAATTATGCTCCCTGACTTCAAGCTCTACTACAAAGCCACAGTAATCAAGACAATTTGGTACTGGCACAAAAACAGACCCACAGACCAGTGGAACAGAATAGAAAATCCAAACATTAACCCAAACATATACGGTCAATTAATATATGATAAAGGAGTCTTGGATATACAATGGGGAGATGACAGCCTCTTCAGCAGCTGGTGTTGGAAAAACTGGACAGCTACATGTAAGAGAATGAAACTGGACTACTGTCTAACCCCATACACAAAAGTAAACTCAAAATGGATCAAAGACCTGAATGTAAGTGATGAAACCATAAAACTCTTAGAAAAAAACATAGGCAAAAATCTCTTAGACATAAACATGAGCGACTTGTTCATGAACATATCTCCCCGGGCAAGGGAAACAAAAGCGAAAATGAACAAGTGGGACTATATCAAGCTGAAAAGCTTCTGGACAGCAAAGGACACCATCAGTAGAACAAAAAGACATCCTACAGTATGGGAGAATATATTCATAAATGACATATCCAATAAGGGGTTGACATCCAAAATATATAAAGAACTCAAGCACCTCAACAAACAAAGACCAAATAATCCAATTAAGAAATGGGCAGAGGACATGAACAGACACTTCTCCAAAGAAGAAATTCAGATGGCCAACAGGCACATGAAAAGATGCTCCACGTCGCTAATCATCAGAGAAATGCAAATTAAACAGACATTCCAGTGGTTCCTAAGAGCCCAGGGAACCCCTTTTCCAGAGAGGGAGCTGGCCTTCCTTGAAAACCCCCCACAGGGAACTATACCCGCAGAAGGGCTGAGGCCCACTTGAGATAAGCTGGCACACCAGTCCACAGCTGTCTCACTCAGATCCCCCTGCCAGCTCACACCAGGAGAAAGGCTGCTGGGAGATCCGGCGAGCACCGGGAGCAGGTCTGCAGACAACGGGAGTAGAACTGGGCAGGTGGTAAGAGGTGCACCTCTGAGACCTGCTTCCCGTGGTCTCCCTATAAAGGGCCCGGCTGCTGGCCTCTGGGGGTGGCTTTTCTGGGGAAAACACACACTCAGCTGCCGGAGGTGAGGGGTACCTGAAAGCCCACCTGGAGGGGAGGCCAGGGCCGGGAAGGGAGCCTGAAAAGCCTCTGATCTCTGGGTGGGTCCTAAGAACTCCAAGAAGCGGCGCAGGGCCGGGGCGGGGCAGGATGGGGATGGTATTTATTTGATGTGTCCCCAGCCTAACATCAGACATATAACACATTTACTGATTCTTTGTCTTCCTTCATTACATGTCACAAGAGCAGGAACTTTGTCACTAGTGCATCCCCACAACCAGAACAGGGCTGGCATGGAGCAGGTCCTCGATAAATGTTAACGGAGCGAATGGAACCAAGAATGGATTACATGTCTATCCACGTCAGTGGGCTCCATCTCCAGAACTCCCAGATGACCACCAAACCACAGTGAACAATACTGTGCACTCAGGAAGGAGACACTGGCATGGTTAACAAGAGGAAACCCAATTCCCCAAACCCATGGTCGTGTAGTTAATTAAAACGCAGCTATTCACTCTCTCCCTGAATCCATACCCCATGTGACAAGTACATTGCGCACGCTGAACGCAACTCTCCATGACCAGGACTGTCTTGGATCAGGCCCCAGATGGGCTTCAGGGCTGCTCAATATGTCCAGGGAAAATACTTACGAAAAATAAAATATTTATCTGACAAAGGACTAGTATATAGAATACATAAAGAACTCTCAAAACTCAACATTAAAATAAACACAATTCAATTAGAAACACGAGCAGACGTTCCACTGACGAGAATATACAAATGGCAAATAAGCACATGAAAAATGTTCGACATCACGAGCCATCAGAGAAACAGAAATTAAAACCACAGTGCACAGAAGGCACTGCACATGTCTGGCACAACGGGTGCAGTAAAGAAGAGTGATGGCATCACATGCTGGTGAGCATACGAGGAGCTGTGCACCTGCACATCCCTGGCGGGGAAGGAGAATGGTGCAGTCACCTATGGAAGTCTGGCAGTTTCTCTAACACACACACACTAAGACCAACCAACCAACCTCCATACGGCAACTGCAGAACCCGGCTATCGCACTCGGAGACACCCAGCCCAGAGGACCAAAAACTCAAAGCCACAGGAGACACTGTACAAGAATGCTCACAGCAGCTTTATTTGGAACAGCCAGACCTGGGATCAGCCCAGATCCAACAGGTAAGTGGCTGTAGGTCCATCCACCCACTGACGACTGCTCAGTAATAAAAAGGGTGTACTGACACAGCAGCTTGGATGAATGTCCAGGCGATTATGCTGGACAAAAAAGGCTGATCCCCAAAGGTCACATACTCCCATTTATATAATGTTTTCGAAATTTTAACATTTTAGAAATGGAGGACAGATCAGGGCTTGCAGGGATTACGGATGGTGGCGGAGAGGCAGGTGTGGTGGTCCTGGAATTGTACAGTGTCTTGAATTTGGTGGAAACAGGGATCTGCATGGTGTGAGGACTGTACAGAACACACACACACATACACACACACACAGTACAAGTAAAACTGGAGCGATCTGAACAGGAGCGAGGGATTCAATGTCCATCAATGTTGCTATCCTGATTGTGAGACTGTACTACAGTTTTGTGAAATGTTACCACTGGGGGAAACTGGGATAAGGGTGGAAGGAAGGGATCTGTATTATTTTTTACAACTGCAGGTAAATCTACAACTACCACAATTTTTTAAAAAGCGATGTTTTTAAAAATAATAAACCAAACATAAGCTCATTTACACAAAACCACATACACAAAAACCAAAGAACATCTTTATGTGTATGTGTTTAACTATATAAACATATAGAAAAAGGTTAATACGTGGGAACAGTCCAAAACTTTCTGTCATATTTTCCCTGGGGGGAGAAGTCTGTACCCATTACTAGTTATTCTGCAAGTTCGGTTGTGCTCACAGACACACCCAAAAACCGGGGTCCGGAGACAGTCATCTCGAGTCTTGCAGCTAGCAACCGAGCGAGAAGAGCTCAGGGCCCTTCCGCAATCCCACACGGCCTCTGACACGGAGAGTGCACAGCTGCCCTGAAATGACAACCGAAGAAAAAAGATCATTCCTATGGGGCTGATGCTTTCAATTTCAGGAAGCCCTTTATAACAGAAACCTAAATGGTTGAAATGTCGTTAAAAAGGGGAGCAATTACAGAGTAACACACGTAGTGTGTCGCCATGTACTGAAAAGGACAACCTGCAAAACAAGCATTTCTGTAGGTATGTTCCTAAGCATGCAAACACACAGGGGAAGGCCTGGGAGAACGTGTGCACACAGTGTCATAGTTGTCACCTACTGGCAGGACTGAGGGGACAGAAGAGTTCTGGTCACTGAGTGCTTGGACTTGAATCACAGTGCTTGAATTAAGAACGCATTCCAGTTCAAGTGTAACTTGTCTGTTTTTTTTGTAAGAAGGGGGAAAAATAAAGCAAACACTTACTGCATTCATAGATCTGTTCCAGCTTATCCACAGAAGAAAGGGAGAAAAATTTATAACCGGACTTACTACCAACAGCTAGGGACCTGCAAAAAAGCCAAATTCAGAAATAAGAGCCGTTGCATGTAGACAGTGATAATGCACAAACTAGCTCCGTGGTACCAAACAGGAGCCGTCAGGTTGGCCAAAAATTAGCACAAATAATTTCATGTAGTTTAACCAGGTCCATGGTGACTGAGCAGAAAAGAGGAAAGCGACAGAGGAAGATGCCACACCTCACAGGCAGGAGGTGAATGAAGGTCGATAAAATAGACAACATTCTTATTTAAAAATCTAAAGAACCTTAAAGAAAAGCGTGACATATAAATGGAAGTCATCACCCCTAAATTAACGAGCCCTCTAAACACAGGGGGTTCTTCAGGTGACTGGATGTCCCTGCACCGTGTGCGGAGAATCCAAAAGCTGAGTAAGCTAAGTCTCAATGTTAAAGAGAGAGAGTTTCGCCCCAAGTGGACGACGGTGTCTTTTTGCATTTCGGCAGGGCTGTAGCAAACGCAGTTCAGTCCCTTATGCTCTGCTGCGGCTGAGCAGGGGCGTGGCAATAAAACAGACCAAAAAGCTGACTTTGAATCTGGACCTGAAGGCTACACAGTTGCTCTAGAAGGAAAACGCTAATGCTCACTTGATGTCCTCGCCTGTAGGGTTCTCCACTCACTACTCAACCCACCTACCACTGCTTTGGCCACGAGGTCTGGAGAGACATCAGGGCCCCCAGACCCCCCAGCACAGGGCTGTGACACTAAATGAAGTATTTCCTCATCAGAAGACGACCTCTCTCCAGACTGTGACCATCCAGGGGAGGGAACAAGGACACCTTCAGAGGCAGGGGGCAGGCGCTGAAGACGGGGTGCTGGGGCCCTGTTGTACTCTATGTCCGGGACAGCATGAAACAAATGGGGGCAGAAGACAACCGGCAGACTGCAAATACTGAAGACTGACATTTCATACCGTGCGTGTTTGTACACCTCGATGGAAATCAGCGCTGTTTAGTGACCATCTACTAAAACTCGAGACTTCCGACTTCCTTTTCACACACACGCAGAAGAAATATTTTCCAAAAATAGTTGCCACACAAGCACTATGAAATTTTCAATTTTGTAACTGGTTCATCTTAAGAGGTATAAACAGAAACAAAACGCCTTCTACCAGCTCATACAATTCTTTGCAAAACCACTTCACTATAGTGAACTATATAAATGAAGTAGTTAGGTATTGTTATCTGCAAATATTTTGAGATGAAATCAGGGAACCACAAAAGTACAAGAACATTCAGTAAGGCTAACAATACAATAGAACCTCAGCAGCCACAATTTTTGGGAGATGGGTGTTGAGGAAAACATTTTACAGATAACTAAGGGTTGCTATTTTAAGCACTAAAACCTTTCTCCCCACCTTTTCTGACTAAAGAAAAAAAAAACCAATTCGTATATGCTTTCCTGTGTTCCTCACACAAAAGGGACAGCAAATTCTTAACATTTTCCTCACAGCCTTAAGCAACTTATCATACGGTGACTCTGTCAGGCCCTAACGGTGCTGAGGGCTGTGTGTGCCTCTGCCAAATGGCCAGGCGGCAGTGCTGGGGCTTTGGAAATATTCTGCACCTTCTGTTTGGCTAACAGTTCTCCCTCTTCCTTGTGACCCTCCCACCATCACTAATGGCCCTTCTTCCCCTTCTAATTTCTGTTGACTTGGTAACCCAATCCTCCAAGCTTAGAAGCATTACATATAAAATGAGCTTCTTCCATGGGCAACGATGCTTTGGCTAATTAACGACAACCTGGATTCTGAGACGCCCGGGTTCTCAGCTGTGCTCCCAACAGGAAGAATTTGTTAAAACTGGGCTTTGCTGGTTGAACCTCAGAACTTTCATGTTTTTCCAGATATTGAGAAACTGATTTAGGATGTTAAATAACTTTAACTATGGAGTTTTAATCGCATGGTTTACAAAACAGAGTGTCCATCCTATCAATAAGACATGTATGCAAAGATATCCCAATTATTTTTTATATGTATATACGATAACATATGAGCATATGCTTTACTAACGAAGGTACACATTTTTAAAGGGTGGTGTTAAATAGCAGCTTTGATATTTTCAACTCAAACATCAACGATCAGGGTCACACCCCCTTTGGAGATTCTGCTTTTAGTAATGTCTCGGGGCTCACTGACACAATGGCAGGCACGTTAATGGGAGACATGTTAACAGTATAGACTAAGTATGAGATCCCCTGATGATCTTATTCAAAGGTAACACAGTAAGATCTTTTATTGACAAAGGGAGAAACGAGCAAATCGTAACAGAAAAAAGAGTGTATTTACTGACCACCCTCCCCCTTCCACTTCCACACCCTGTCTTCCTCCGGGCGCAGTGTCAACATCCGAGGACCCTGCGGCGCCCTCTCGAGACAAGGCCTGCGTCCTGCACCACCGCACAGAGAGCGGCTGGGCTGCTCCTCAAACATCCTCAGCCAGTCCTCTTCGTTTACGCCATTTCTAGCGCTTCCCAAGCGGCTGACCCTGAGCCTGCTGGGAGCTGCCGT
The DNA here is from genome assembly GCA_029783875.1 of Phataginus tricuspis. Taxonomy (NCBI): domain Eukaryota; kingdom Metazoa; phylum Chordata; class Mammalia; order Pholidota; family Manidae; genus Phataginus; species Phataginus tricuspis. The sequence goes on from JAQQAC010015366.1 coordinate 3,411,533, forward strand.
CTGGGTTAGGTTGGTTCTCTGCTTCCCCCACCAGCAATTTAGGGCCCACTTTCCTTTACTGCTGGCTAAACTGTTGCTCACGTCTTTCTTGTTCTCCCCATTCTAGGGTTTAAGGCTCTTAAAATATCTTTTTGACATTTCATATCCCTATACATTGACATTTTGTATTCAAACATCTTTTTGGTATTTTATTGACATTTTATCAGGGTTTTCAGAAGGAGCCAAAAGAAATGCTTGTGTTTGATCCACTGTCCTTAACTGCACGTCTCTGTCTCTGAACTTAAACTCGAACGCTCAATATCAAAAAGGTACTGATTTCCACTAAAAAACAAAAATGTGAATCACATCATTTTCTTAACTGTCTTTTCTTTTCTCTACTCTCTTACGGACAATTAGGCCATGAGGGCTTCCCCTTCTCATTATCTTCTTCATCAAAGAGCCATATTTGATGAGGAGGTTAAGTGGAAACAGTCCACCCCATGAAAAGGAAGCAGCCTGAGTTGTTGCTGCTGAGACTGGGTAGGCCCTGGGACCCTGCTTAGCAAGTTTATCCCTCCAGCTCACAGCACTTCCATCTTCTACCCGGACATCCCCAAGAACTCACGAATTCAGTGGCATCCAAAGCAGAAGTCGTCCTTCCCCTTTAACTGCACCCTTCTCCAACCTTTCTTCCATAAAGTTACCACTGTTTACCCAGAACCCAAGCCAGAAGCCTGGGAGTGGCCTGAACTTCTCCCTCCAATGCGCCATGCACATCCCATGGGTCACGCCAGACCCTGACTGCTAACCAGTCTCCTTCCCATGGCCACTGCTGCTGGACAAGGTGCCCCTTAGTGACCGTCCTGCCCTCCTCAAACGCCCTCTACAAGCACAGAGGGACCTATAACTTTAAGGTTGAAGGATCCTTAAAAAAACAGCTACTCCCAAGGCCCTCAATTTACTGATGAGAAAAAAGAGCAGTAACTTTTCCAGAACGGTAACTGTAACCTAAAAAAACCTCCTTTCTTTCTAGAAAGCAATAAATGCAGACCAGCATCTCCTTACCGTCACTGTACCCGTAACTTTTCTAGACTCTAACATCAATTCTACAAACAACACTTGGGAAGTCAAGACCTTTTCTTTATTCTATCACTTTCAGAAATGCAGTCTGAAACACACATTGCCAAATCAATGACTTCCCACAAGCTGAGTGGTATCCCCTGGTGTAAAAAAATTTAGCTCCTGGTGTTTCCATTTCACATTCAAGTGCTACCCTGCTAATTATTAGTTTGTTAACTTCAATTTCAAGAAGCCAAAAACTCCTCCAAAATAAGCTTTCCAAAGTGTTACTCTGAGAAGCTAGGATTGGAACTACCCAGTCAATGGCCAGGTGACCAAGACCAGCTGCTCTTGGTGCCTTTCACTGCTCCAGTTAATTACACAAGTGGTAAAAAACCAAACTTATTCATGCTTTTAGGATAAGAACCATAGAGAAAGTGTAACAATATTTGAAACCATATTATCAGTACAGGAAGAAAGGCAGGGCACAAGGAATAGCCTGTTAAGCGTTACTGTACAATGTACGTTATTCTGTTAAGCGAAATGGCCTTGCCAAAGAGTCAATGTGGATCGAGACCAATAATCTCCATCTTGAGAAAAATTGTGTTCTTTCCTCTATTAAGATAAATTCTGGAGGCCGGTAAGGGAGGGAAAGGCATAAAATGCAAAGCCTTTCCCTGGCATCTTTTGTATGTCTTGTACCTGTAGATTTAAAACAAATTACATTCATCTTAGTCAACAACCTTTTGGTATAATCCTAATTTACCATTCCTTACAATTTATGTTCATACAGTATCAAGAGCTCTTTGGCAAGAGAAAATTATGAAACAGAAATCTTCTCTTTAACTGATAACTTTAGGACTTGGAGAGGAGTGGGGAGACAAATGATTTCCAAATGTGAAAAGGTCTTATTTCAAGTCACTGTGACATTCTATTATACAGGGAACTCAGTAGTCCATTTGAGGTAACAGCGTAAGAGAATCCTTTCTCATATTTGATTTCCTTTCAATGTAAATGATGAGCAGTGAAAAACTCAAACAGTGGTAGAAAGTGTTTTGGGAATTCTCTAATTTATACAAGACATAAAGAGCCATAAAGCTACTATTTTGTTTGAAATAGTCCTATTCCCCACCTGGATTAATATAATATAATCTATCCCAATTATAACTGCCTTCAACAGGTTGTCCAAATTATCTTTGTTGTACTGGATTTTGCTCACATAGGACACCATGATATTTGGTAGTTCTACTCTTTAAAGATTGCTCCAGTATGACGTTTAAATTCACTGTTCTCAAAATCCCACCCTGTAGGGAGAAAAAATTGCATGGCAGGGTGGAAAACGCCTGGAAGAGAATTTAGGAAAACCTATATTCCGGTCCTGGCCCATTCCACTGTGAACGACTGTAAGATCCATGTGCAGCTCTGACCTTTCTGAACTGAAGTTCCAACTACTCCTCATCTGTAGTTGGAGAAGGTGACCTGCTTCCTTCCAACTCTCAAAACACTCCTACTGTGGGCCTGCCTGCACTAGTTTCACAACTTTGGGAAGGGCTGAGCACCTGCGGCGTGACATTCCACAATTAACATTTAACTAAAAAAACAACCCCCCCCCATTTTCTACTTTGCTGATTCCAATTAGCCACTAATAACTCAACCAACTCTGAAGTCAATGGCCCCCTCCTCCTCTTTCATCACTTCCTCTGACTCACTTCCCAGGATGGCTCCACGGCTCCTCCCTTCCAGCCCCACAACTCATCCTTCCTTCTCCAGGAACCTCATCTATTAACTATTCTCACAGGTCACCCCAGTCTCTCAAGAATCAGCTCCAAACCCACACAGGTTTGGAGGAACAGCGTTCCAAATCCATGGCTGGCATCAAAGGCCTCCCTTCCCCTATGGATGGCCCATTCCCTGAAGCAAGACCAAGACTCCTCAGGTATTTCTCCGCCACACACCCCCCTTGGCTCAGTTTCTCCAGGTCCGAGGCCAGAACGACTGCTAAGTTTGTTTCCTGCCCGAGGAGGCCATCAAGGTTACCTGCCAAAGAACAGGGAGACAAGAAAGGAACATAAAGGGAATAATGGGGCCCTAAGATAATGAGACGAAGAGAAGGGACTGAAGAGGGGACAGAGTGGTGCAAGTGTTGAGGTCGAAGGGCGAGGCGGGGCAGGAGGAGGAAACCCACTCCCCCCGCTCCAGGGGCGGCCGAGACAAGCCTAGCCACGAAGTTCTGTCCCAACTTTGTGAGAAGTGGGTCCATAAGGAGAAAGCCTTCCCGTCGGTGGGTGAAATACCCCTTCCTCTCCATCCCCGCACCCAGAGGGCGCAGCCTCAAGGCAGCCCCCCAGGCTCCCCAAGGGTTGCCCCGGCCCTGACCCCGGCGCCTCCTCGGCTCCCGCCCGCCCCGGCCCCCCGTCCAGCCTTACGTGTTGTCCTGGTTGAAGTTGGCGAAGAGCAGCTGGCCGGCGCCGGCCTCGCCGCTCTGACTAGCCAGGTTCATGGTGGGCGCGCGGGGGGCGAGCGGGCGGGGGGCCCCGGCCGGGGACGCGCGGGCGGGAGGGTGGGTCGGGCGCGCTCAGGGTCAGCGCCGGGCCCCGCTCGCCGCCTCGATCGCCGAACCTCGCTGCTCGGGGATCAACCGCCGCCTCATCCCGTCCCCGCTCTTGTTTATGCTCCTGAGCCGGGGCGCCCAGCGCGCCTGCGCGACCCAGCCCCCTCGGCTCAGGGCCTCTCCTGACGCAGGCGTGCTGCGGAGATCCCGCCCATTCATCTTTGACCCTGGATGAGCTTCCTGTCGAATACGCGCACGCGTGGGGACGCTCGGGGGCGCACTGGGCAAGGTCTGCGGGCGCGTCAAGGGCCGCGCATGCGCGTGGGAAAGAGGAGCTCGGTGAGCCCCATCATTTTATTAATATCGAAAGGGCCTGTCATGTGCCAGTCGCTGTGCCAAATACATATGTACATTATCTTTTTTTTGGTATCAATATAAAATCACATGAGCAACATTGTGGTTACTAGATTCCCCCCATTATCAAGTCCCCACCACATACCCCATTACAGTCACTGTCCATCAGCGTAATAAGATGCTATGGAATCACTACTTGTCTTCTCTGTGTTATACTGCCTTCCCCGTACCCCCCTGCTACATTATGTGTGCTAATCATAATGCCCCTTATTCCCCTTCTCCCTCCTTTCCCACCCACCGTCCCCAGACCCTTTCCCTTTGGTAACTATTAGTCCGTTCTTGGGTTCTGTGAGTCTGCTGCTGTTTTGTTCCTTCAGTTTTTTTCTGTGTTCTTATACTCCACAGATGAGTTAGATCATTTGATACTTGTCTTTTTTGGCTTGGCTTACTTCACTGAGCATAATACCCTCTAGCTCCATCCATGTTGTTGCAAATGGTAGGATTTGTTTTCTTTTTATGGCTGAATAATATTCCATTGTGTATATGTACCACATCTTCTTTATCCATTCATCTACTGATGGACACTTAGGTTGCTACCATTTCTTGGCTATTGTAAATAGTGCTGCAGTAAACATAAGGGTGTATCTGACTTTTTGAAACTGGACTGCTGCATTTTTAGGGTAAATTCCTAGGAGTGGAATTCCTGGGTCAAATGGTATTTCAATTTTTAATATTTTGAGGAACCTCCATACTGCTTTCCACAACAGTTGAACTAGTTTACATTCCCACCAGCAGTGTAAGAGGGTTCCCCTTTCTCCGCATGCTTGCCAGCATTTGTTGTTCCTACTCTTTTTCTATTTTGGCCATCCTAACTGGTGTGAGGTGATATTATAAGTACATTATCTTATTTGATGTTTATGGTTGATATTTCTGGCAACACTATGTAGAGAATACTGCATTCTTTTTTGCAGATTTGAAAACTGAGGCTCAGATCTGTTAACTCACTTGCCAAGTGTCTGAGAACAGAAAGCCCATTATGTCTCCAAGGTCCATGCTTTCTGGCTCCTGGGGAGAGGGTTCCACCTTACATCTGTTCATTCAGTAATATTTAGGAAGCACCTTCCATGTGAACTAAACAGGCTTCCTCCTTTACCTCAGAGAAGTTATTTATAGTCGGCCAGATACTTATGCCCAATTACAAAGCCAGGGTACAGTGAGAGCACATAGATGTGACATGGAGTTGGAGTAGTAGGTAACCAGTCTAGGTGGGTGGAAGCATTCTGTACAGCAGAGACCCACAAATGCAAGTGTGACCTGTCCAAGGAAATCTGTGCGCAGTGTGTCTGAGCTTAGAGTGGGATGGTAGACACAGGACAATATTTGGTTTGAGAAATTGGAGGTGGCCAAATCAAACTGGGTGTTGTTAAGATATATTAAGCAAAAGACTGAACATTATCCTAAGAACAATGGGCCACCATTGAAAGTATTTATTTTCAATGAGGCAGGAGAATGGTGGAATCAAATCTGTGTGCAGGGGAGATGATTCTAGCCACAGAGACAAGAACGGTTGGAAAATCATTGAGGAAAGAATGATCTTTCCCATTTAAGGTGCTCCCTGTTTCATACTCAAAATCTAATTGAAATGGCTTGTAGACCTAAATATTCTACAAGTCATTAAAAGAAAATACCCACAACTCATTTTTTTAATGAGCAAAATATTTGAATACAGGCCTTTCCCCAAAGAGGATGTCAAAATGGCTAATAAGCACCTGAAAAGGTGGTCATCGTTAACATTCATCAAGGAAGTGCAAATTAAGAGCAAAGGAGATACTGCTAAGCATCTACCTGTTAAAATCAAACACAAACACAGACCAGTCTTGAAAATTCACTGAGCAGACAAAACCAGTTTAGTCACACAAGTAAAGCTTAATTTAACTTATTGTGCAAGACAAGCCAGGCTAACTTGACCTGGGTCACTCACTTCGTTTATGGCTCTGAAAATCATAAGTGAAACTTAAATTGTTCCCCCAAATTGATGTGAGGTAACTACTAACCAATTCTCTTTAAGAAAATTTTAATGATAATCAATCACAGAGAAGAATAGTCACTGTCTCTACACCATATAAGCTGTTTTAAAACAATGTCCCTCTGAACCTGACTCCATGTTTTACTTTGACTATCCCCAGTTTGCAAACTGTCTTTGGTGTGTGCATGATAAACGTTTACTAATTACCATTTCAGTGGTTCACTGGTTTTACTTCTGTTTTTTTTTTTCTCTTGAACTTTTGACATACCAAATTGGCTAAAGATAAAACGACTGACAATACCAAATGCAGACAGTGCAGAGATTATAAGAACTATAATCTGCTAACAGATTATAGCAACTAACTCTGCCTGAATTGTCACAACCACTTTGGAAACTGACAGTATTCCCTAAAGTTAAATATACATATCCCCTGTGACTCAGCCATTTCACTTCAAGGCATATACTCAATAGAAATTAGTGCAAATTTCCCCCAAAAGGCAGTATAAGAATATTCATAGTTGCTTTATTTGTAAGAACCCCAAACTAGAAACAACCGAAACACGCATCTACAACAGAATGAATAATGGTGGTACGTTCATACAAAGGAATACTACATAGCTGTGAAAAGGACATACACACAGACGAATCTCACAGACGCAAGACTTGAGTGGAAGAAGCCAAGCACAAAACAGTATATAGTGTATGAGTCCATTTATATGAAATAAAAAACAGGTAGAGTAGCAGTTACCTCTGGTAGGGGATTGGTTGGGAAGGCAAGAGGGAGCCATATAGAATGCTGGAACTGCCCTATGTCTTCATTTCCATGGTTGACTATAGGGGCATATACATAATGTATAAATATACATATAAATAAATATGCACATATAGGTACACATATGTGAATGCCCCTATAGCCAACCACAGAAATCAAGACATAGAGCAGGATCAATGCCTTTAGTGGTTCTGTCTTTATCATTTGGCATAGTTCCCTCTGGACCATTATTGAACAAAGGCACATAAAGAGATGTCTGAATAAATCCCCTGAGTTCTAGACACAGTCCTTGATTTCATTTTGAAAATCTACTCAATTTCCCCATGTTCATCAGAATCTAGTATTCCATCCAGCGTAGCGACTCCTCTCTCTATTGGTTCAGTAAATGAATACCCCAAAATAGCCAGGGGGTAGATTCAGTTTCCTGGAGTAATAGGGGACCTTTGGGTACTAGAATCTCAAAGTTTAGTGAACTCAGAGCTGTGTGGATAGAAACAAAAATTCTCAAGTTTTTGATATGAGATGTAATATGCAAGAAAATGCTACCACCTCCACTCCTAGCTTGCAGGCATGTATTGCATATTGTAGAATGCCACCTCAGCCTCACAGGGTGTGGTCTCTTGGCTGGTGCTACAACTCAGCCTTTACTAGGTCATTCCACCATCTACTTGGGTAATAGGGCACATGATAAGGATGGTGAATGCCAAGGGCATGAGCCCACTGTCAAACTTCCTTCACCATAAGGTAAATTTACTTGGTCAGAAGAGATGTGGTATGCACACCTGGATAACTCTATTAAAAATGGTAACCTCCACACTTTCTTACATTCCCTGTCCCTTTCCTTGCTTTATATTACCTTTTTTCTTTTATTGAAGTATATTTGGTATACGACATCATATTGATTTCAGGTGTACAACAGAGCGATTCAACAGTTATCTATATTATTAGATGTTCACACCAATCAGTGCTACTACTGTCAAAAGACAACGATGTTGCAATATTATTGACTATATTCCCTATGCTGTACTTTAATCGTTGTGGCTAATTTATGCCATGATTGGGATTTTGTGCCTCTGTATCCCCTTCACCCTCTCCACTCCCCACCCACGGCAACCACTAATCTCTTTTCTGTGTCTATGAGTCTATGTCTGTTTTGTTTGCTTGCCTTTTGTTTTGTTTTAAATTTCACATATAAGTGAAATCATCATATGGTATTTGTCTTTCTCTGCCTGGCTTATTTCACTTAGCATGATACTCTATAGGTCCATTCATGTTGTTGCAAAAGGCAGTATTTCCCTTGCTTTATATTCCTATATAGCATTTATCACCTTCCAATTGACCATATAATGCCCTTTCTCAACTAGAACATAATTCCATGAAAGGAGGGTTTTTGTCTGTGTTGTTCACCCTGTGTTCCCATTACCTACATAAATGGGAACTTAGTACCTGAAAAACTAAACTCTGGGCCCCCATTTCTGGTGGCCAGAATGGGCTTGAACTGAGGACTCCTGCCCATTCCCCCAGTTTTTGTTTCACTGCTTTGTTATCTGGGTGGCACTGGGAACCACAGACAGTGTTGTAGGAGATTAGGCTGGATTTGTGCCAGAGAGCTTGATCTGTGTGTGACTCAGTAATGCACCTGCATGCCCTGGCTCACCTGGGGACAGCTGACATTCCTGATGGAATGTAGAGCAGAAAGGATGATCGGGTGCCTCAGTTATCACTTTGGGAGTCCCCCAGGGAAATGACCTGCTGCCAACCCCAGAGAGGAAAGCTCCCCTTCCTCCTTTCAACCTTATAGCAGATGCATCTGTAAGTTCTTAGAACATTCCTCAAGTATTCTTTTTATGGACAACATTCATAGATGAGCAACCCTCCCACAGCAAGTTCTTAAATAAACTCATGGGATAAGCAGCTGGTTTGGAGGAGGAACTAAGCCCTGGTGTTCAAGGGTGGTGGAGTGCAGGAGGTGAGGCAGTGTGAGAGAGGTCAGGACATGCATAACATGAAACCGGATAGGCATATTGAAGTTCAAATCCTGGCTCAGATTCTCACAAGGTATGTGTTTTTAGGTAAGTCATCTAACCCCTCGGAGCATGAGTTGCCTCAATAATAACAAGGGCTGAAATAACTCACTTCCTGAGAATGCTATGAAGATTGAATGGATGGGAGGAAGCATGTCCGGAATAATGGAGCAACAATCTCTGAAAATCATTTCCTCCACAAAAGCAAACACAACACAGACAAAAATGGCCAGAATCAACTTTTTCGGAACTTTGGAAATCAACTAAAGGCTTGCAATAATCTGAGAAGTATTCATTCAAGTAAAATAGCTGAATATCAGTAAAAACAGTGAGCTTTGTGGCATTTTAATTTGTCCTAACCCCACCCCTCTCTCCCAAGATCCACGGTAGCCTTGAAAACCAGCAGCCTAGCGGCCACTGGAGGAGAAAGAACGGGCTTGAAGCTTCTTCAAAGCCCCACTCCCAGAGATCAATCACTATTTCGCCTGCCTGGCAGTTTGCTAGAAAACTCCGTTCTCAGAGCCTATGATTATCTGATCTGAGAGTTGATGGTGTCTGTGTGGATAGCCCCATCACCATGACATCTGTCCAAAACAATCAATGTCAACTGTTTAATATTACAACTGCCTGCCTGTGGCAGCATTACCAGTTGCAACTAACAAGAGAGTCACCAAGGAAATAAAAAAAAAACACTTTAAAAGGAATATCTGGGATATGAGATGTCCATAGAAAGCTTTTAAAGTCTTCTGGCATATTCCTGAGACTTCTTGAGAATCTAGGGGGTCATGTGTATGTGTAGGAGCCCAGAAAGACCTGAGAAAGTTCTAAGATTTCTCTTCTGGCTGATCTTGAGCCCCTGTACCAGTAGGAAGTAAAGTTTAAGGCAGAGTCATAAAATGTGGTGTGAATGTTGAAGTATACCCCAACATGTGCACAGAGCCCCTGGGCAAAATCTGGGAGATTTAATAATTCAAGGTATTTAAAGAAATCTCTAATTATTAGCTGACCACTAAGATACCTGAAGAAAGACTTCAGTAGCTACGTACAATGAAGAATACAGACTTTACATAATCGGTCCAGAAAAATTATTAAACGAACAAAAAACAAGAACAGCAAACCCTAGGGTGGGAAGGGGAATCTGATTTCCAGAGTTTCTATCTTATAGTATTTGAAGTGACCAGTTTTAAGAAAAAAAATCATGAGACACAAAGACACAGGAAAGTATGGTTCTAAAACAGGGAGGGAAGCAAAAGAAAGGGCCCAGATGGTGGATTTAGTGGACAAAAACCTCAAAACATTGATTATAAATATGTTCAAAGACCTGAAGGAAGCTATACTTACAGAATTATGATGAAAATGCCTCACCAAAGCATTTATTATAGCTCAGTAAAGAGCTATAAATCATAAAAAGAATCTAATAGAAAGCAAGATTTGAAAAGTACAAAAATCAAAAATGAAAAATTCACTAAAGGGACTCAACAGCAGATTTGAACTGTCCAAAGAAGAATCAGCAAACTTAAAGACAGGTCAATCGAGAATATCCAGTCTGAGCAACAGAAAGAAAAAGGATTAAAGAAAAAGGAATATCCTCATAGAGCTGTAGGATATCATCAAACGGATGAACTTATGCATAATAGGATTTCCGGGAGGATGAAAAAGAGAAAAGGTCAGGGGTGGGTAGAAAGCATAACTGAAGGAAAGCATAGACATTTCCAAAATTTTATGAAAAATATGTTAATCTGCACATCCTGGAAGCTTGATGAGTACCAAGTAGAATAAACTCAGAGACATCCACAAATAGGTGCATCATTGTCAAACTGTTGGAAGTCAAAGATAAAAATGGAATCGTGAGAGCTACAAGAAAAAAAAAAAGTGAGACATCACATAAACAAGGGATTGGTGATGAGATTGACTACTGAGTTCTCATCAGAAGGGATGTCCCCCGATGACAGTGGCACGACCTAGTCAAAGTGCTCAGGGGAAAATGACTCTATAGAGACTTGTATATCCAGCACAACTACTTTTCAGAAAAAGAAGGGAAGATTAAGACATGTCAGAAAAACGAAAACTGATTTTGTCACTAGCGGGCCTGCTCACAAAAAATATCAAGGCCTCAGACTGAAATGAAACAGCAGAGGACAGTAACTCAAATCCACATGGAGAAATAAAGAGCACAAATAAAGCCCCTACATGGGTAAATGTAAACAGTCCCAATTTTGGGGGGGAGGGGCAGGGACTCTTTTCTGTTTGATATAAAGATTTCATAAATTATAAAACTGTGTTGATGGCCTTGTAATGCATAAAGACACAATGTCTATAACAATAATAGCACAAAGATCTTTTTTAATTTCTTCCAATGGTGTTTTGTAGTTTTCAGTACATGAGTCTTGCAGTTCTTGTGTTAAATTTATTCCTAAGCATTTTATTCTTTTTGATGCTATTGTAAATGGAGTTTTCTTAGTTTCATCTCGGACTGTTCATTGTTAATGTATTGAAAACAATTGATTTTTGTATATTGGTCTTACATTGTATTACTTCAATAGTTTTGTTTTAACAGATTCCTGAAGATTTTCTATATATAAGAGCACTTTATCTGCAAATACAGATAGTTTTCCTTCTTCCTTTCTAATCTGGATGCCTTTTATTTCTGTTGCTTGTCCAACTGTCCAGGCTAAAATCTTCAGTAGAGTGTTGAATAAAAAGGGAAAGAGCAGACATCTTTGTTTTATTTCTGATCTTAGAGGGAAGCATTAACTCTTTCACCATTAAGTATGAGGTCAGCCGTGAGTTTCTTTTTTTTATTTTGGTATCATTAATATACAATCACATGAGCAATATTGTGGTTACTAGATTTCCCCCATTATCAAGTCCCCACCACACACCCCATAACAGTCACTGTCTATCAGCGTCCATGCTATAGACTCACTACTTGTCTTCTCTGTGCTATACAGCCTTCCCCGTGCCCCCCCCTCCACATTATGTGTGCTAATCATAATGCCCCTTAACCCCTTATCCCTCACTTCCATCCCACCCTCCCCAGTCCCTTTCCCTTTGGTAACTGTTAGTCCATTCTTGGGTTCTGTGAGTCTGCCACTGTTTTGTTCCTTCAGATTTTGCTTTGTTCTTATACTCCACAGATGAGTGAAATCATTTGGTACTTGTCTTTCTCTGCCTGGCTTATTTCACTGAGCATAATACCTGTGAGTAAAATTGTAACATTTCCAGAGTATCTCGCCTGGCGTTAGTGCATTTGCATATCCTTAGGGGTGGAGAGAAGTTCATCTCCATGTCAATGGGTAATTACCTGGGCAACCGAGGGCGTGTCTGACCCTGAGAGTTTAAGGGGAGGGGCTGGCTTGCTTGCTGGCTTCCTTCCTTCCGGAGCAGGGGAGAGAGACGGCGCTGGACTGCAGTTTGTAAGCAATAAATGGGTTTTAAACTTTATTTATCCCTTTGACTGATTTCGGTTTTTAGAGGTATTTTGCCCCGGAATTTCCTTTCCCTGGACTTACAATACCCTCTAGCTACATCCATGTTGTTGCAAATGGTAGGATTTGTTTTCTTCTTACTGCTGAATAGTAACAAGTGTATATGTACCACATCTTTATCCATTCATCTATTGATGGACACTTAGGTTGCTTCCATTTCTTGGCTATTGTAAATAGTGCTGCGATAAACATAGGGGTGCATGTGTCTTTTTGAATCTGGGAGTTGTGAGTTTTTTGAAGATGTCTTTATTATGTTGAATTCCCTTCTACACCTAGTTTATTGGGTGTTTTATTATGAAAGGATGCTGGATTTTGTCAAAAGGGTTTCTGCATGTATCGGATGATCATATGGGTTTTGTTTTTCATTATAGTAAAGTATACTACATTAACTGATTCTCTTATGTTGCATTCCTGTGATAAATTCCATTTGGTCATGGTAGATAATTTTTTATGCTGTTTAGATTCAGTCTGCTAGTATTTTTTTCCTAGTTTCATATTTGTAAGAATATTTATCTGTAGTTTTGTTTTGTTTTGTTTCCTTTTGGTGTCCTTCTCAGGCTTTGGGATCAGGATAATGCTATCCTCATGGAATGAATTCAGAAATGTTCCCTCCTTTTCCATTTTTTGGAAGAGTTTGAGAGAATTGGTGTCAATTCTTCTTGCAAATGTTTGGTAGAATCTTCCAGTGAAGCCTGTGTATGGGACATACATCCTGTTCCTTTGCATATCTGAAAATTTTTCTTGGAAGCTGACATTTTAAATAACATTGTAGCAACTTTGGAGACTGGTCCCCCACCTCCTCCCATTGTTTTTATTGTTGTGGTTTGCTTAGCAATTTTTTTATTTGTTCAGTGCTTGGCTGAACTAATTCTGAGACTGTCAGTTCCACTCTTACGGGCTCCGCAGTCCTGTGGTGTATCACCTCTGAAATCTCTGCTTAGATTTTTTACCTCCTATTTTTGCTTTTTAACCTGGCTACCCAGGGCCGCCCCTGGGTCAACATATGCCACTTATACGTCAAAGGTTGTATGTGAGCGTCCTCGGCCAGTTCGGTTTTTGCCTGTCATTGCTACCCATGTGGCACGGACGCTGCTATTACAGTTCAGAGTTTATTAGTTTCTGCCTTATGTTAGCCAGAGATTAGCAACTTAGAGTTGTATGACCTCTGCTGAGAGGATGCAGCCCTAGGCACACACACCACCTTCCAGATGGCCAGGGTTGACTGGGATATCATTTAAAATCCTGGCTTCCTAGGAGCCACCCCAAGTCGGAGCAATTTATTGTTGGGTCAGTGTTGGTCAGAAGTCCTGGTAAGCACCTTGTGCCAATGGGCCTCCACCTGTTCTGACGGGGCTGGGTGTGGAGTGCGAAGTGTCGTCAAGTCTGCCCCATGTTGCTCTGGATGCCCCCAAGGGGGTGAAGTCTCTGGCGCCCAGAGTTGTCTGTGACCCAGGAGGGCCACTAGGATCTGCTGATGTCCCTTCAGGCCTGGGCACGACTGCTGAGCCCCTCATCCCTGCGCCTTGCCTCCTCCTCTGGGCAGGCGCCGGGGCTGCTTCACTTGAGCTGGGCACGGGGAGTGAGGCGTGCTTACAAGTGAGCACCTGGGTCAGGTGGGGTGGGGAGGCAGCCCTGGTTTTCTGGGATTGCGCTGGGAGTGGAGAGTGAGTTGGGGTGGGGTGATAGGGGCCTCGGGGTGCTTGGTACTGGGACAGCTCCCACCCTGCAGCAAGGGCTGGGTGCTCTGGGTCCGTCACACTGGCTCGGACTAGAGCTACTGCAGCACACAGATGGCGTGGTGGGAACCGCCCTCCCTAGGGTGAAACGGTAGCTCCAGACTGAGCTGGGGGCGAGGACGTCGCATCCTCTGGCCCCACCAGCCCCTCAGTAGAGCTTCTATAACGGCACTGGGGCGGGAGATGCAGGGCGTCATGACTCAAAAGCCACTGAGCCCTGCTTTACAGGTTTGATAGATTTTCCTGAATGAATGTTTCTCTATTCGCTGTATGACCTTATGACCATTTCCAGAGACTGAGTGCTTGTTCTTGAATATTTTCACCAGTTCAGTTGCTGTTTTGCTGGAGAGAGGGTCTGCCAAGTGCCTTACTCCACTGATACGGAAGTTCCACCCCTGCACCTAACCATGTACCCTGGGGACATTTCCAGGCCACCTCAGACGGGACACATTCTTTTCCACTAGTTGCACAGGATTCCACTGTCTGGCTGTCCTGCCACATTTAAAACAGCATTTCCCAGCTGGCGGGTATCCAGAAAGTTTCCGCTTTTTCACTATTGCAGGCAGTGACGTGTCTTCTCATGTATCATATTATTTTTGACTCCCAGATGTGTTCCCTTGGTCCAGACCTCTCCCCTGAGTTCCAGAACGTTAGGGCCGACTCTTCCCTTGGCCGCAGCTCTTGCTTCAAGAGCCTCAGACATCACGAACTTCAAGACCCAAAGCAGGTTCTCGGTTTTCCCAAGACCCTCCTCACCGTCCCAGTCACCAGCTCTTTCTCTGTCAGTCTGTGGAGATGAGCTGTGTCACCCAACCGTACTGACTCAGGCAGTCGGCCCATCACTTGCATTTGGCTGAGTGTCAAAGGCAGGCGGGGACGGGAGAGCTTTCCTGGGAGAGAAGGGGAGGCTGCAGGTGCGTGGACTGGAGGCTGGAGCCAGGGAGTGGAGGCAGCTTGCTAGACAGGGCACCCTAGGTGACAGCATGGGGGAGCATATGCGGCTTTCTCTGGTTGATCCGAAGTTGGAAGCGGGGACAAAAATGAGGGAAGCTGCCAGGTATTGACCAAGGCCCGACGTTAGGAGCCGATGGCTGCTGGGGTGGCTGTTTGGCTGCATGGACTGGCTGGCGCAGGTGGGGGGTCAGAACTCTACCCTCATGCAGGGTCTGCCCTTAGACACATGTATATTCAGTCCCCTAGGTAAACAGGCAGATCCTACTTCCAAAATACAGTTAGAAATGAACTCCACCCTCCTGCCCTCCCCGTCAGCGTCCCGGGCACCATTGCCTCTAACCCTGCCGTGACAAGAGGCTTCCTTCCATCTGCTCCCACATTTCCACCCTCTGCCCCTTTCTACCTACTGGATGCATCGCTCAGGGGAATCCTGAAAGGCAATGGGCTCATGACCCTCCCAGTAAAGTCCAGTTTCTCACCTTGGTCTACAAGTGCTCACCTGTCCATCTCACCTGGGGCCCTTCCCTCTACCACCGCTCTCCAGCCCAGCCTTTTCTCTGTCTCTCTTTTGCATCTTGAAGACTTCCCTTCCGCCCCCACCCCAGCTCCCATCTTTCAGACCTTGGCTTGACTATAACCCCTGGGGACCAGGCAGACAAGCCTCCCTGAACATCCCATCAGACAAGCCCCTGCCCAGCTGTCTTCTCTGTTCCATTTTAGCACTTAAAAAATTGTGGATATTTTCCTATACACCAAAGAAGAGAGAAAAGCACAAGTTTCCATACACCCATCAGCCAGCTCTAATGATGGTTCACGTTTGACAACTCTTGTTCAGTTACACTCCCTGACAGCTTTCAGGAATATTTGAGTAGTTAACCCCAGACACCACTTCCTTTGGCCCATCTGCAGCTCAGAACACACCTCAAAAGAGCCCTTTTATCTCCCACAAGGTCATAAGCTGTTATCTCACCTGTACCATGACCTGTTCTTCAATGTCATCTAGCACATTGGGCGCCCATGTCCTGATTGTCTTGGAAAAGCTTTTGTAGTCGATTCCTCTGACCCAAGAGCCAAACAACAGCTCTACATTATACTGGTCGGTGAGCCCGAAAGCCTCTTCTTTTTTTTTTTTTTTTTTTTTTACAATTTATTTTGGTATCATTAACCTACAATTACATGTGCAATATTATGGTGATTAAACTACCCCCTTCATCAGGTCCCCCCCCACCAACCCCATTACAGTCACTGACCATCAGCGTAGTGAGATGCTGTAGAGTCACTACTTGTCTTCTCTGAGTTGTACAGCCCTCCCCGTGCCCCCAGACCTTACGTCTGCTAATCGTAATGCCCCTTTTACCCTCTTATCCCTCCCTTCCCGCCCTTCTTCCCCAGTCCCTTTCCCTTTGGTAACTATTAGTCCGTTCTTGGGTTCTGTGAGTCTGCTGCTGTTTTGTTCCTTCAGTTTTTTTCTTTGTTCTTATACTCCACGTATGAGTGAAATCATTTGATACTTGTCTTTTTCGGCTTGGCTTATTTCACTGAGCATAATACCCTCCAGCTCCACCCATGTTGTTGCAAATGGTAGGGTTTGTTTCTTTCTTATGGTTGAATAGTATTCCATTGTATATATATGTACCACATCTTCTTAATCCATTCATCTACTGATGGACACTTAGGTTGCTTCCATTTCTTGGCTATTGTAAATAGTGCTGCAATAAACATAGGGGTGCATCTGTCTTTTTGAAACTGGGCTGCTGCATTCTTAGGGTAAATTCCTAGGAGTGGGATTCCTGGGTCAAATGGTATTTCTATTTTGAGTTTTTTGAGGAACCTCCATACTGCTTTCCACAATGGTTGAACTAATTTGCATTCCCACCAGCAGTGTAGGAGGGTTCCCTTTTCTCCACATCCTCGCCAACATTTGTTGTTGTTTGTGTTTTGGATGTTGGCCATCCTCACTGGTGTGAGGTGATATCTCATTGTGGTTTTAATCTGCATTTCTCTGATGACCAGCGATGTGGAGCATCTTTTCATGTGCCTGTTGGCCATCTGAATTTCTTCTTTAGAGAAGTGTCTATTCATGTTCTCTGCCCATTTCTTAATTGGATTATTTGCTTTTTGTTTGTTAAGGTGCGTGAGTTCTTTATATATTTTGGATGTCAACCCCTTATCAGATACGTCATTTATGAATATATTCTCCCATACTGTAGGATGTCTTTTTGTTCTACTGATGGTGTCCTTTGCTGTACAGAAGCTTTTCAATTTGATATAGTCCCACTTGTTCATTTTTGCTTTTGTTTCCCTTGCCCGGGGAGATATGTTCATGAAGAAGTCGCTCATGTTTATGTCCAAGAGATTTTTGCCTATGTTTTTTTCTAAGAGTTTTATGGTTTCCTGACTTACATTCAGGTCTTTGATCCACCTTGAGTTTACCTTTGTGTTTGGGGTTAGACAATAGTCCGGTTTCATTCTCTTACATGTAGCTGACCAGTTTTTCCAACACCAGCTGCTGAAGAGGCTGTCATCTCCCCATTGTATATCCAGGGCTCCTTTATCAAATATTAATTGACTGTAGGTGTTTGGGTTAATGTTTGGATTTTCTATTCTGTTCCACTGGTCTGTAGGTCTGTTTTTTGTGCCAGTACCAAATTGTCTTGATGACTGTTGAAAGCCTCTTTTTAATCAAGAGTCTCACCCCTCCCGTTTTTATGCCAGGTGGTTATTGAAGAGACAGGATTGGCTGTCCTGCAGAAGGTTGCACATTCTGAACTTGGCTGATCGCTTTCCTGTGGTTCCACTTACCTCTTTTACTTAGAACTAGAGGAAGTAAGGTCTGGCACAAAGGTAACATCTGTGATCCTCAGAGCCAGGGGGCCGATGGGTCTGAGCATGCCGATTCTCCACCCCCAGCCACACGAGCCAACTCCTGGATTGCCATTTTTTAACCAGTGGTCATTCTACTTCTAGCCACTAGAGGACAGCAAGGCCCAGACATTGGACCCAAGGACACCCTCCAAGGCTGGATCCCAGGTTTTGGACTTCTTGAGGGTCCTGGGATGAGGGGTGTCCAGTAACCAGAAGGTGAGCAAATGGGGCTGGGAGCACGAGGTCCTGGGGACTTCAGAGAGGCCCCGAAGAGAGAAGGGCTGAACATCTGAGCTGGGGGTCAGCTCCTGGAAATTCGAGCCCTGAACATTTCTGTGATTATAAAACCATGAGTTAAAGCTGATAATCATCCGTGATAGCAGTAGACGGACTTAGGAGCACCACACACTTGCTTTTTACATCTCCTACACATATTTAAACAGGAGGCGCAAAGATGTGGACTTTTTGTTTGGTATTGTTAAATGTTTCAGGTCTTTTCAGTTTTATTGAAATATGATTTACATACAGCAAAATTCCCTCGTGTGAAGTCTACATGCCCTGAGTTTGGGTAGACTTACAGAGCTGTGGAAAACCCTCACAGCCAGACACGGAACAACTCCACCCAACTCCAGATTCCCTCTGCGCCTTTGTCAGCTTCTACCCACCCTGCCCCCCAATCCCTGGAAACCATGGAAGCCTATGGTTAATTTCTGTACATGAGGTTCATGTAATGCAAAAGAGACGATTGGTTTTCTGTTTTGTTTTGTTTCTTGCACATGGGTGTCCAACTTTTCCAGCACCATCTGTTGAAAATCCTGCCTTTCTCCATCGTATTGCCTTGACATCTTTGTCAAAAATCAAGGGGTCTGTTTTTAGCCTCTCCATTTCATCCGCTTGATCTATGTGTTTGTTCTGTCCCCATGTCCGCAGTGTCTTGATTCCTGTAGCTTTATGGTACATTTTGAAATCACCTTGTATGATTCCCTCCAGCTTTATTCTCGCTGTGGTATTGTTATATTTAAATTTTATAATTTTAGGGCTGGAATACCTTCATTTTTACAGATGAGAGACCTGAGGCCCCCAGAGAGGATGTGAGCTGTTTGAGGTAATACAACCGTCTGGGGCTCGAGCGGAGCCCCTATGTCCCCTTCCTTCCCTGTTCAGATGCTTTGCGGACAAAAAAAAAATTCAGAATCAGCTGTTCCAAAGCTGTAAATGTTGAGAGAAGCACAATTAGTACCTGTCTAGATAAAGTTTAAATTTTGTGTTTCTGGTACATATGGAACAAAATCAAGGTTTTAAAGCCTACTTACCACGTTACACCGGTTTTTGTGACTATTTTGGAAATCAAATTTCTATGTTGCTGCCCCAGGTGAAATTTTAAATAAAAATCTGGAAGACAGTTGCCCCATGGGGGCCATCGCCTCATCCTCTAGCGGGATGCTTGGCGGGCCTCTCATGACAGTTCAGGTGGTCACGAGCGAAGCCACCCACCTGGTTTTGCCTTTTGCTGTTTTGGCTTTTTTTTTAAATCTAAGCCAACAAGTAAATGGAGAGCCTGGATGTGAATTTGGCTTCATCTTCTAAGGTCTCTCCATCCACAGTGTCCCGTTGGGAGGTGAGAACATTTCATTTGAACGGTGTCCTTGGGCACCTGGCAAGCGGAGCGGGTAACAGAGCCTCTCCTCCCACAGGACTTGGGCGGACTGCGTGGGCTGGCAGGGCCGAGATAAGAGACACCTGGAGGACAAACACCAGATGGCCCGTGATCTGGCCTCCGCACACCTCCCTCCCCTCTGCTTCCCGCTCTGACCCCTCTGTTTTTGAGGTTCAGGATTTGGATCCCTGACTGTCAGGAGAGCAGATGTGGGAAGGGCATTTCGTTTGGAGGCTGGGAAGAGAGCAAAGGGGACCCCGGAAGAGCTCGGCAGTAGTTGAGGGCAGTGAGGCCCCCAGAGAGAGCGCGGCTGCATGGGGGTGAGGAGCGGTCAGCCCCTGGGAGCGCCTTGCCCATCCCGCCCCTTCATGGCAGTTGGCCCAGGGACTGATGCTGGGACAGAAAGGCCCAACTCGCTCGCCCCTGGGGACATCTCTGAGGAGCTCCCCACTTCAGAATCCCCTCCAGAGCCGCTGAGACCGCTGTCGAGTGCCCTGCAACCCAGCCTCTCCCTCTGTCCCCCACCCCCTCTGTCAACCCCAAGAATAATCCCTTAATAAATCCCCTAATGCTAATCTCATCCCAGAGCCCGCAGTCTCAGGAACCCAATTGTGACAAGCTCAACCCTGAGAGCTTCTCCTTTCCCCTCTGGGTAGACCTGTAGCTGGTTTGGGGCATCACGGCTGCAAAGGAGGACGAGCACCCCATGGCCTTTCTGGCTGAGCAGTGACCTTGACAAGGCCTGTTCCACCAGGTTCAGCAAACAATGGACGGTTGGAGTCCCAGCTCTGAGCAATGACAGAGGACAGAGGAGCCTGCTTAGGCCAACTCCAGCTGTTACATGTGCACAGAGAGCATAACATAAAATCTGGAATGTATGTGTTGTAAAACCTGGATTACATATTACAAAATCTGAGATATATGGGTATGTATATAGGTATATATACATTAAAAAGCTATTTTTGGAGACTTCCGGGAAGATGGCGACGTAAGCGGACCAGCAGAAAAATTCCTCCCAACATTATATTTATTCACGAAAATACAGCAAATACAACTATCCCTAAAAGAGAGACCAGAATACACAGGAAAGTGCACAGCGTACGGAGCTCTGGTGGTCAGCCACTCCGGAGAGAGGACTCGGCACCCAGCGAGACCAGAGTGCCCCTGCACCCCAGCACTCCGGCGGGAGTCCCGGCAAGGTGGGTAAGGTACGGAGCCATGACCCCGGTGGACCGAGCGCTCCTCCCCCCCAGAGCTCCGGCAGTCAGACACTCCGGAGAGAGGACTCGGCACCCAGCGAGGCAGGACAGAGCCGTGACCCAGCGAGACCAGAGCGCTCCTCCACCCCAGCACTCCGGTGGGAGTCCTGGCAAGGCGGGTAAGGTACAGAGCCGCGAGCGGACTGAGCGCTCCTCTCCCCGAGCGCTCCTCTCCCCCAGCGCTCCAGCGGGAGGAGAGGATTCAGAGCTGAGAGGGAGTGGAAGTCTGCGCCGGGAGCGCCGACACACAGCCAGCGGTGTAGTGGAGATTGGAGAGACAGAGGGCACAGGGTCCCAGCCCTGAACGTGCAAGTTGCCCGCGGCAGGCTCCGGGAAGGAAAGAGAAGGGAAAAAAAAAAAAGGGAAGAAAAGCGCGCGCTCTTTCTCAGCGGTCGTAAAGAGACAGGAGCTCAGTAGAGGGGTCGGATAGCCCCGCAAGCTGAGCCCAGCACGCTGGGAGTCCTGGGGAGCTTTGGACCCCTCAGCTGGCGACTGGGAAAGGGTGGCTGCTATTAAGACCCCCACAGAGATCAACAGCTTCCCATTTGTTCCCAACCCAGCCAGAGCTATCAAGGGCCTTGTGGAGCAGCAAGGCCATGGCTCTGGAATAGTGGAGCAACAGCGCCACCTACAGCATTCACACAGAACCCACTCCCAGGGGCTTTTTTTTTTTTCTTTTTCGTTATTGTTTTTTCTCCCCTTTCTTTTCCTTTTTTTTTCTTTCCCTCTCTTTCAACAGCCTCCCATTCACTCTCACCCCGGCCACAGCTTTAAAGGGCCATGTGGAGCGACATGGCCATGGCTCTGGAATAGTGGAGCAATAGAGTCACCAACAGCATTCACACAGAAACCACCCCCGGTGGGCGTTTTTTTTTGTTGTTGTTGTTGTTGTTTCTTTTTTCTTTTACGTGTTACTGCTTTTTCTTTTTCTTTTCTTTTCCTTTTTCTCTCTCTTTTTACTTTTTTTATTAGTAGAAGTATTTTTTTTCTTCTCTTTGTTTTCTTTTTTTCTTTTCTCTCCTCTCTTCTCTTTCCTTTTTAAAGTCAAAAAGAGCCCAGCAGACATACGTGACAACTACCAACAACTAATTCTATAGTCATGAGAAGACAGAAGAATATGATACAGACAAGGCTTCAGACAAACACCACACCAGAGAAAGAATCTGAAGGAATCGACATGCATAGTCTTCCAGAAAAAGAATTCAGAATAAAAGTCATAGCCATGCTGATGGATCTACAGAAAAATCTGCAAGAGCTGAGGGAGGAAGTGAGGGAAGTGAGGAAAGACAATGCAGAAAGGAGACAAGCTATTGACGGGCTCAACAGCAGATTGAATCAGGTTCAAGACACGATCAAGGAATTGCAAGACAGGGACCAGGAATACAAAGAAGCTGAGGCAGAGAGAGATAAAAGGATCTCTAAGAATGAAAGAATATTAAGAGAACTATGTGACCAATCCAAACGGAACAATATTCGCATAATAGGAGTACCAGAGGAAGAAGAGAGAGAAAAAGGGATAGAAAGTGTCTTTGAAGAAATAATTGCTGAAAACTTCCCCACGCTGGGGAAGGAAATAGTCTCACAGTCCATGGAAGCCCACAGATCTCCCAACACAAGGGACCCAAGGAAGACAACACCAAGACACATAATAATCAAGATGGCAAAGATCAAAGACAAGGACAGAGTATTAAAGGCAGCTAGAGAGAGAAAAAAGATCACCTACAAAGGAAAACCCATCAGACTGTCATCAGACTTCTCAACAGAAACCTTACAGGCCAGAAGAGAATGGCATGACATATTTAACATAATGAAACAGAAGGACCTCGAACCAAGAATATTGTATCCAGCACGATTATCATTTAAATATGACGGAGGGATTAAACAATTTCCAGACAAAGGAAAGTTGAGAGAGTTTGCCTCCCATAAACCACCACTACAGGATATCTTAAATGGACTGCTCTAGAGGGAAGCACCCCTAAGGCTAAAAAGATGTCACCAGAGAAAATAAAATCATAGCAAAGAAAGCAGACCATCCAAATACTAACTAAAGGCAAAGAATGAAACACCCAATATATAAAGAATGGAGGAGGAAGAATAGGAAGGGAGAAATAAAGAAACATCAGACGGCATTCACAATAACTTAACAAGAAAGTTAAGTTAGATTCTTAGATTGTAAAGAAGCAACCCTCGAACCTTTGGTAACCACGAATCTAAAGCCAGCAATGGCAATAAGTACATATCTATCAATAATCACCCTAAATGTAAATGGACTGAATGCACCAATCAAAAGACACAGAGTAACAGAGTGGATAAAAAAGCAAGACCCATCTATAT
>JAQQAC010015366.1:3442425-3483506 GCA_029783875.1 Phataginus tricuspis
GTCTAATAACCGCCGGAGTAGGGGATTTCTTATATCCCACCCGGCTTAAAATCTGGGACCGTTAACTAAGTGTGGTTTATGTTTCTTCAGGACAGAGCAGACACTCAGGAGTAATTTGACACGATCTCCTTGAATGCCACTGGCACTTTTCTTTGTTTTAGGTGAACACATGCACTGCCCCGCCTCCATTCCCTACCTATATGCTAATGACTTCGGATCAATGTTTCCCAGTTAAATAGCTCACCTGTGCTACAGAGCCCTCCAACCACATGTCTGTTGGCTATTTATGTCAGAATGTACATATAAACTTCCGACTGAATAATACCAAATATCATTACTCTGTGGTCCTGGTACCCTGTACCAGCCATCCCTTGGGGACCTGCACTTTGACCTCAAGCGGATGCTTTTCCTTTGGGCTCTTTGGGGCCTCTCCTCGATCAAGGCCCGGGGCTCTGCCGCCCTCTGGGGGCCACAGAGGGCAGCTCAACACTCCATTTTTGTCCGGTGGATTTTGTTCAGTCCTGCAGGTTAAAGACTTACTCGCCTGCCAGCGGGCACGGGGCTGTGATAAAGGTGAATACGACTCAGTTCTTGTCCTTGGCAAGCTTTCAGTTGAGGGAGGGGGTAAGCGATGAGGTGGGGGGAAATCTATTCATTCCTTTGTTTATTCATTTAACAAATATTCATTGAGCCGCTCCCAAGGGCCCAGTGTACCAGTAAAGAAGATAGATGATAAAGGCGCCTACCTTCCTGGAACACAAATCCTAGTATATGTTAAATATACATAGTCAAATAGTGAGAAATAAAACAGGGAATGAGGTAGAGAATGACTGCAGGGGTGGCCGTCAGCAGAACAGTCAGAAAACAATAGTGGAGCCGAGTTTGAATGAGAGGAAGGTGCCAGCGGACATGACAGGAGGGGAGGAGCATTTTAGGAAGAGGAGACAGCAAGCGAGACAGGAAGCAAACAAAAGAATGAATAGATTTCCACCCACCTCATCGCTTACCCCCTCCCTCAACTGAAAGCTTGCCAAGGACAAGAACTGAGTCGTATTCACCTTTATCACAGCCCCGTGCCCGCTGGCAGCGAGCAAGTCTTTAACCTGCAGGATTGAACAAAATCCACCGGACAAAAATGGAGTGTTGAGCTGCCCTCTGTGACCACCAGAGGGCGGTAGAGCCCTGGGGCAAGGAGGGAATGAGCTTCGTGTGTTTGAAAACAAAAGTTCCGTGTGGCTGGAACTCCATGACCCGGGAGAGAGCAGCTGGAGGCGTCAGCAGGGGCCGGGTGAGGCAGGGTTTTGCAAGGTCTCCTATTCCTGTGCAAAAAGGGAGGAGTTGTAGGATTATAGGGTGAGAAGTTAGAACGACTTATTTGCATTTAAGGAACATAGTTTGATACAACATGGACTTGGTTAATGAAAAGATAAAAAATAAAAGGCTGTGGGGACACAGAGGAGGGGTGTGGAGCCAAGGCTGGGAGTCAGGGAGGCCTCCCTGGACAAGGTGTGTTAGTTATCTATTGCCTGCGTAACAAATTGCCCCCGAAACTTGGTGGCTTAAATCAATGATAAACATTTGTCATTTCACAGTTTCTGAGGGGTGGGAATTTGGGAACAGCTTTGCTGGGCGGTTCTGGCTCAGGGTCCCACATCAAAGGCAGGAAGGATGTTGGCCAGGGCTGTGTTCATCTGGAGACTCCTGGGAGGAGGGCCTGCCTGCCTCCAAGGTGGTGCACTCCCGTGGGGCTGGCGCTGGCTGTTGCTGGGAGGCCTCGGTTTCTCACCACGTGCGCCTCTCTAGGGCTGCTTGAGTGTCCTCCCAACGTGGTGGCCAGCTGCCCCCCGAGTGAGTGATCTAAGGGACAGCAAGGGAGGAAGCCACTTTTATAATGTAGCTCCAGAAGTCGTGGTGTCATTTTGGCAACATCTCGTTGGTTACATGGGTCAGCCCCATTCAACATGGGAGGGGACTGCACGGGAACATGATAAAACCAGGTGTGAATCACTGAGGACCATCTTGGGAGGTTGGCTACCACATAAGTAACACCTAATCTAAGCCTTAAGGGATGAGTAGAAATGGGCCATGTGAGGAAGATTGGTGCTCCGAGCTGAACTGTGTCCCCCTAAACTTCATCTATTCGGCCCCAGACCCCCAGTACCTCAGCATGTGACTGTATTTGGAGAGAGGGCCTTCAAAGAGGCGATTAAGAGAAAACGAGGTCAGCGAGGAGCGAGGTGGACCCTAATCCAATCTGGCTGGTGTCCTTATAAGAAGGCGGTTATGAAGCAGACACACAGGAAAAATTGTGAAGCCACAGGGAGAAGATGGCATATACAGGCCAAGGAGAGAGGCCTCAGGAGGAACGGACACGGCCAGCACTTGGACTTCCAGCCTCCAGAAAATAAACTTCTCTGAGAAAATGAATTTCTACTGTTGAAGCTCCCCGGTCTGTGGTATCTTGTTATGGTGGCCAGAGCAAACTAATACAGTTGGGAAAGGTGTTTCAGGGCAGAAGGAATGGCCTGAACAAAGACCCGGAGGTGGGAAACAGTGCAGTAATACTAGACAGTTGGCATCTGAAGACCAGGGGCCTGCAAACTTTTTCTGTAAAGGGCCAGACAGTAAATAGTTTAGGTTTTTCAGGCTGTAAAGTCTTTGTTGCATGAACACTGTTATGGACAATATATAAACAAATGGGGGTGGCTGTGTTGCATTAAAACTATTTACAAACACAGCAGCCCAGGTTTGGCCCGCCGGTGGCAGTTTACCAACCCTTGCTGAAGAAGGCTGCAGGGAGGGATGGGAGACGGGCCTGGATCATGGTGAGAAATACCTTGGGAGGAGAGCACAGGCCTAACCCCAGGCCCTCCTTCCAGCCCTGATTCTTGCCTATCCAGGGTTGGGGTGCAGATACATGTTGTATATATATATGGGGAGTCCTGCAAAGGTTCCTGCGTGTATGTGAGGAATCCTATATAGGGTATTATTTAATCACACAGTCCCAGGCTCAGTTCTCAGCTCTACTTCTAGCCGTCTGACCTCTCCGAGCCTCTATGTCCTCATCTATGGGAGGAACACGTACCTCACAAGAGTTGATGGGAACCTTAAATGAGATGACCTAGGAAAAGCCCCTAGCATAGGGTCTGGCATATAGTAGGTGGTGAGTAAATGTTTCCTTCCCCCACTTTCCCCTTGCAAATACGGAGTTACTAAAAATTATTATAAAACGTTATGCTCCAAAAGCTTAGCTGTTAACAAAAATTTCCCTCCCAGGGTCAGAATTCTGCATCTTTATATCCGAGGTCACGTGGATCTCCAAGGTCTAGACCACGAGCAGCACGGTCCAAGGGGCCTGAATGTGAGAAGGCTTTCTCCAAAGTGAAACCCCAGCTGGACAGTTAGTGCCAAAATGCGCTCTAAGGACACGAGCTTCTTTTAAAACAAGTTACCCAAGGACTGACCTGGCGCCATTTTGCATCCTTTTAAGCAGGAATGCCATGATCTGATTTGTCATTTAAAACTGGCTGCTAGGTGGGGGTCAGACTGTAGGGGAGGTGAAACCCGCCACCCTTGTCCGCTTTCAGTGTCTTAGATGTCCGCATTTTGGGGCCACCCCTTACAGTAAGTTGCCCTATCCTGTGCTCTCCTTTTCTTGATCCTGTTTATGGGGGACTAGAAGGTGTGGACAAAACATACCACCGTCCCCTAGGGCTTGAGGCCAGCACGTGGCACCAGGGCTTAGCCCTGGCCCCGCCCCTCGAAGGGCAGACAAGGATGGACTGCGTAGCCCCCTCCCCCCACTCCCTCCTCTCCACAACCAGCCCCGCCCCTCCCGGTGAGACCCCGCTCCTGCCTTTCAGGTCGCGCCCACGTGCACTAATTGGCGCACAGGTGGCGCCAGCGCTCAGCCCAAGGCCGCCCTGGCTCCGCCCCTACCCTCGAGTGCCCGCCCCCTCGGGGCCTCGTCCCCTTCCATTGGGTGACCGGCAGGAGGAACAGCGCCCAGACCGCTTCTTCTCGGCGCCGGCCCCGCCCCAGAG
The DNA here is from genome assembly GCA_029783875.1 of Phataginus tricuspis. Lineage (NCBI taxonomy): Eukaryota > Metazoa > Chordata > Mammalia > Pholidota > Manidae > Phataginus > Phataginus tricuspis. The sequence goes on from JAQQAC010015366.1 coordinate 3,446,469, forward strand.
GCTCCGCCCACCCAGAGGCCCCGCCCCGTCCGTTGGCGGCCGACAGGAGGCGCCGCGCCACGCGCTCTGATCTAACGGCGGTGTGGGAGCCGCGCGGGAACGAGGGCGGCGGCGGGCTGTGCTGGAGGTGAGTGCGGGGTACGCGAGGAGCGGCGACTGGAGCCCCGGGCGCTGAGGCCGGCCGGGCGGGGAGCCCGCGGGGGGCGCACCGGGCATCTCCCGACGCCAGGGCCAGGCTTGTCCAGTTGCCATGGAAACCGGCCGCCGTCGGGCCCCGGGCGCGGCTCCGGGGGGGCGGGACCTGAGGGCCGGTGAACGCTGGCTAGGGAGGCCCAGCCTGCGGATTCCAGGGGTCGGCATCGGCCACCGCCCCGAGACCCTGGAGCCGGGACCTCAGGGCCGCTGTCTCCCTGGTGGCCCCTCGGAGGCGGGTTCGGTCGCGCGGGCCCGCGGGGGCGCCCGGCACAGGGTCCGCACCTTCCTTCCAGGGCCGGCGTGACATCCCCCGCCCACACCTCGTCCTGGTTTTCCAGTTCACACAGCAGCGCGTTCCCCACTCGTGTGCCAGCTGAAGGCATTGTCTCCCAGCTATTTCTGTACCACTTCCAGCCCCTCGACAAACACTGCATCTAAGAAAACAGATGTTGGGTTGGAGTTCCTGGGGACCCCACGGAAGAAACTGGCTTATTTCCCATCAGAGAGCTGGTGGTGGGGCCTGCAGAGCTGCAGACCCGCCTGCTGGCTCCCAGAGCCCTGTCAAGTGTTTGGTTAATCTGAATTGCCCGAAAGAATTTTCCAAGTCACCCGTGATTACAGGTGTCTCCGGTTAGCACAGGCCACCTCTTGTGCATTCCAGAGAGGAGCCAGTCCTTAATCCTACTGGTGGAAAAAGTCCCCTCTCAAGAGGCTAGCATGTCAGAATTAAATCTGATTAAATTATTTTTGTATTTAAAAGCATCGGCTCTGGCTGGAGCTGTCAGGATAGGATTTATGGACAGTGGGGATAAAGCAGAGCCTTCCAGTCTATCCTCTTCCTTTCCTTCCTTGCTGGAAATGCTAATGGATTCCACATTGCAGTGCTGGAACGGCCTTGCCCCTCCACCCATTTTGTCAGCCCCGCACTGACCTCGCTTACTGCTCACTGGTGTGACTTGAGCTTGTTTTCATCAGAAATTGGACACTTCCTTGAGAACAAGGGAAAAACGCCCTCTAAGAGAAGCAAGTGTCCTGCCCCCTCGGCCTGTATTTGTGTGGAGGAGACGAGAAGACAGGTCATGCCTCCAAAAACCCAGATCTGGTTGCCCCAGGGTGTGCCCCTCTCCACAGGGCGCTCCTGAACTCTTGTCTTTTCCAAAAACGAGTCCTTTGCATTTGACAAATAGGCTGGCCTGTGTTCCGTGATCGTCTAGAAGGTGGACGAGTGAGCAGTGACTGCCGGCAGTGGTCACTCTCTGAAAATGGCCACAGAGAGAAGGCCCAGAGGGAGAAAAGCCTCCTGATAGAATAGATCTAATAGGGCAGGGTCTGTGTTGACTGTACTTGCTGGGGCTTAAGGAGTTGCTGTAAGAATGGGCCCCATCTTCTCCTGCATTTTCTCTCTGCTTTCCGTGACATCATGAGACTGCTGAAAAGGAGGAGGGTGCCCACTTCCCAGACCCTGGGTGGGGACCAAGCAGTTGTGTGTTTGTGATTTTCCATTTCTTTTTTATTAAAGCAGAACTGTGTAAGCCTCAGACCTTATAGAACCGGGATCCACCCCTGGGTGTTAAGCAACCGTTCACTTGTGCATTGTCTCTGGGCACCTTTTGAATGCCGGAGTTCACTCAGGACTTTTTTGAACATGGGCCTTTTCTGCTTAGATATGGTTTCCATAGTTTTCAGCATCGTGTTTAAATTCACATGTAGACATCATCTCAAAAGGCCACCCTGGTCTTGGGTCAGGACCCCAGGAGCTGTGCTTGAAGGAGGAGGCCAGGTGAGGAAGTGTTTGTGGGGGGTTCAGGTTCCCTGAGACGATGTGGTGGCCCATAGGCTTCTGAGCAAGAAGTGTCCAAGAGGCATGACATTTGAGAGGCAGGGCCGTGTACCTTTCAGAAGGCTCAGGTTGGAATTGGCAGTAGTTTGAAGCTGCTGGTCTGGCAGTCAAAAAGCCATGCACTTGTGTGAGTCCTATCTGAAATGATTTTGTTGTAAATTAAATGGAATTAAAATTTTTTAATTAAATGGAAGCCTTTGACGGGTCCATGGCAGAGGCCATAGCCAGTTCTGGCTTCCTTAGGATTTGACAAGGAGACTTGTCCCTTGTTCCTCGGTGGTGGAGAAACAAAGCCTTTGTCGCTGGACTCGCTGAGGCCAGGGAGAACCTCCTGTGCTTGTTCTGCGCAGGGCACGTGGCTGTTTTAAGCAAGTTCAAGTCTTCCAAAGGCCCGTGTATAATGAGGGCTTTGCAGTGGGAAAGTGTGAGCAATGGGCTGTAGGGACAGGAGGGGCGCCCCCATCCCACCCACAACGGGCAGGCGTTAGTGTTCAGAGTCCATCTTTGGTGCTTGAAGTGACCAGAAGGGTCCCCCGAGGAGGGATGATGACTGATGGCCCAGGGCTGGCTCTGGAGGACTGGTGGGTCTCCTTTCCACCCTCACGCCCCGCAGCCCTGGAGACAATGGGGAAGAAGCCCAGTTCAGTGCTGGCGTCGGAGCCCAGACATGTCATGGGGCACTTCCCTTGGCGTCAGTGGGGTCCTTAGGTTTGGGGGCTCCCTCGTCACTTTCTCCTGCTGGAAACAGTCACCTTTGCTTCCGAAAGCCTTTCCCAGTGCCTGCAGAGCCACGAGGGCACCAGGCCTGAAGGTGCTGACTGCAGCTGTGCTGAGCACTGACATTTGTCTCAGTGGCAGAACCCCGGTGTTGCTGGACTGTTCCAGAGCCTTGAGAGGGCAAGGAAGGTGGACCTTGCTTCTTTAGTCTGTCTGCTCGGTGTCTGGGCCCCAGCACAGCTGTGGGGCATGGAGTCTAGAGAGGGGTGCCTTTCTGCAGTATTCCACCCCCTCACTGCAGAGCCTTAGTTTTTACAATGCAGAGATCATCTTCCTTGTATACCATGCCCCCTGCTCCCACAGAGCTTTGGGGGAGCCTGATTAACTGTGTCTTTAGAACTCGAAGCCGCTAGGAACACTGAGCGCAGTAGAATTAGGATGTTATGACACCCCAGAGCTGTTTCCTAATTTTCCCAGTAAGATTGCATCTCTGGCCCGGATGGCCCAAATGCCAGGCAGGAGGCGGTGGGTGGAACACACACATTCCAGTCATGCCCCTGCTGGTTCTGAGCGAGCCCACTGTGTCCCTGTGGTCATGTGGACACTATAGTACTGCCACCCAGGGAAGCCGGCAGCCCTCGAGGAGCAGCATTGACAGGGTTTGTGTTTTGAATATGTGACGTCTTATTACTCTGTTCATGTGGCTGTGGCTTTGCTTGCTTCCTAGTCCCATTTGTGTTTGTGATGGATTTTCCGCCATCCAGGCTGTGGTGCAGGAGAGACTGAGCGTAGGGGGATGAGGTGGTCTGCACCCCCGGTGGCTGTAACTCTTTTTTTGGTGTGAGGGGGTTAGATGGTGGGCTGCCTAGGTGAGTGTGGGCCAGCCCTGCTGAGATTCCCCACTGCGAGGGCCCCTCGCCGGCAGCCACTGTTTCTCGGCTGCCTGCCGTGTGGAGTGCACCGCCCAGCGCTTCCCTGAAGCCGGAACCCTGTAGCAGAATGGCTTGCCTTTTGGTGACCTCGTCATGCTTTCTGGTAACAATTTTCCTAGAAAGCACCTCAAACCTGCTTTGTCCCCTGAGGTCGCACCAGCCTCAGTCATAATGTGACGCAGGTGCTCTGTCGGGACGTAGCTGAGGGTAACATGCTTTTGGTCCTATTGGGACATGGGTCCTGGATGGCGCCCTAGGACTTTTAAGTCCATTAAAATTCACCCAAGCCTCATTTGCTCTTGCTGCTCCTGATGGGCGATGCTAACCCACGCTATGTTTCTCTCCCAGGACGCGGCCTTTCCCTGCTGTTGGCTGGAGCCCTCAGTTGTTGTCCATGAAGACCGGCCCACCATGTTTTATGGGACCCACTTCATCATGTCTCCACCCAGCAAGAGCAAGCTGAAGCGGCAGAGCCAGCTGCTGTCCAGCATGCTGTCCCGGACGCTGAGCTACAAGTACCGCGACCTGGACGCCACCTTCTCCAGCCTGGGCACCAGCGACGACCCCGCGGAACTCTCCACCCAGCTCTCAGCCCCCGGGGTCCTGAAGGTGTTCGGGGACAGCGTCTGCACAGGCACCCACTACAAGAGCGTCCTAGCCACAGGCACGTCCAGTGCCCACGAGCTGGTGAAGGAGGCCCTGGAGCGCTATTCCTTGAGCCCCGAGCACGCCAGCCAGTATGTGCTGTGTGATGTGGTGGGCCAGGCCGGTGACTCCGGGCAGCAGTGGCAGGCCAAGTGCTTTCGGGTGTTTGGGGACAACGAGAAGCCCCTCTTGATCCAGGAACTGTGGAAGCCCCGAGAAGGCTTGTCCCGGAGGTTTGAGCTGAGAAAGAGGTCAGATGTAGAAGAGCTAGCAGCCAAGGATGTGGACACCATGACGGCAGGTGAGGAGGGGTGAAGGTCGAGGAAGACCCGGGGGCTGCTCAGGGGGCATGACCTGGCAAAGGTGCAGTCTGCGGTCCTGAGTTGCTGGCCTGTTGGACAGGCGGGAAGGTGTGTTTGCTCTGAAGGCACGGTCAGAACCTCTGTCACGACCTAGGAGGACTGCCTGTTAAGTTCAGCTCTTTGCCTGAGGCCCCGTGGAGGCTACGGTTGGTACTGTAGGGCACCTGCTGGGGTCTGGTGGCTCCTGAGGTAGTCCTGTGGCGTCGTAGGGCAGATTCCTCTTTGGTTTAAGATCACGGTCTGGCCCTCTGGCAGTCATGTCATTAGCAGCAGAGAGCCGTGCACACCCTGTCCAGAGTGGGTGGCAGACGCGTTACCAGAAGTCCCATAGCAGCCGAGGCACCGGTTGACTCTTAGGGCCAATGCAGTGAAAAGACGATCAAGGAAGTCAGATCTCCATAGGTGACGGGGTGCATTTGGGTGCACACAGGTCTGTGGGTGCCTGGGGCAGTTGGAGGAAGGCCCAGCCAGGAGAGTGGGCAGCTGAGTCCCTGCCTGCGGGCTGGAGGACTCTGGCCTGGGGCCACTGCTCTGTGGCTGCCTATTATTTAGTTGGTGGAAAAAAGCTGACTATCTTAGTAGGTAAATGCCATAAAAAAGTTTCTTCGAATGCCAAAAGACCCTTTAAAGCATGTCAGATCATATTTGACTTTTTCTTAGTTTCCTGTAGAAAATGGTGTCTTTACCTTGTGGCCCAGAGCAGAAGGACGTCTAGGAGCCTGAGACTTGTCCCTCAATGTCATGATAGGGAGGAAGGGGCCTTGAGTCCTCCTGGGCTGCTGTGTGGCCCTGAGGTGTCGTGAATGCTCGTTTTCTCTAGTTCTGCTTCTGGGGCAGGGCCTGCCTTGCACCTTCAGTGTATGGAGAAGCGGTGTGGCAGGGGGGCCGGGGTCGCTTGGGCCTGACCCAGACTGCGGCGTTGCATGGCCCCGGGTGCCACAACTGGAGTCCGGTCACAGGCCTCAGGCACATTTCTTCACCTCTTTGGCCTCAGTTTCCTGATCTGGGGAATGAGGGCAGGCCTCTCAGTCACAGGGGGCAATGAAGTGATGTGTGCAAGCACTTAGCCCTGCTTAGCCTGGTGCGCAGATCGCAGCTGTGTGTTGTTAGCATCTCCTGCGCATGGGGAGCAGTTTGTTCTGCGTGTGTATAGGCAGAGGCATGACAAGCTGGGGTCAGGGGGCCTTCTGACAGGAGGAGTATCACTGGCGCCCTTAAGAGTTGCTGGCGTACTGTGAGAGTGAAAAGTGGGCCAAGGTGTCATCGACGTTAAGTCTTCTCGGACGGGCACCCCACTGCTTAGGCCCTGGTTCCCCTTCCCCGCCTCCAGAAACTTGCTAAGGGTGGGGTGGGTGCCGAGGGCCGTGCTCAGCAAACGGTCACTGTCGGCCCTGAGTCTTCTCTGTTGACTGGAGAGCAGAGAGCACATGGGCCAGGGCCAGCCCTGCTGGTCCCCAAGGTCCCTGTACCCTGGCTACCTGGGAGGGGCCTTGGAAGGCCCGCTGTGTTACACAGGTGATTGTGGCAGGGCCTGTGGCGGCAGATGTTGTCTGGGGGAGGCAGGGTTTTGTCTCCCGTTTGCCAGCCCATTTGGACCCGTTCCTATTACATTAGTTGAGGCAAGAGAAGGCCCATTGCCTAAAGCCTGTTCAACTTGATGGTGGCTTAACAATACCTTTCAAATAAAGAGTCTATTGACCCAGACCGGTCTTGCTGACACACTTCCTGGGCTGGAAGCGTGTTGTGTTACCGGCCTAGAGCAGGCCTCCTAGACCCCAGGGAGTCGTCCTCCCTTGCTTGGGGTGTGGTCTGGGGCACTGCTGGGCCTCCTGGCCATGCCGTCCCAGGGCCAGAGATGCTAAAGACGGCGTGGAGAGGTCTGCTGGGGGAGGGTGCTGAGCTGGATGGCAGGCCCAGGGCCAGCCGAGGACAGACCCAGCCGCAGCTCGGGGCTTGGAGTCCAGAACCTCTGAGTTAGCATCTTTGTTTGGTTATTCTGATGATCCATGGATATGTGGACACAAACACGTGCCCACCGCCACACGCAGGCATGCAGCGTGCACACACGCCGGATTGTTTCCCTGTGCAGACAATCTGATGCGGCTGCTGTGGGATTTCAGGTGGCCCTCCCCACATTCCTTTACGACACCTCTAAGATTTTCTCACCGTCTCAGGATGGAACCCAGGGAGCTGAGCCTTGATTCTGTCCCTGCTTCCTGACAGCTGCTTGGTGGCAGTAAAGGCAGCCCAGTGTCCCCCCCACCATCCTCAACAATGGAGTGGCTCAGAGTGGCTGTGATGTGGAGGCAGGTGGGGACTGAGGGGGAGTTTGGCTTCATGGTCGGTGTGTGTTGCACTCAGTTGGAAATGAGAGAGAAGCTGGAACTCGCCGTTCGCCCTCCAGGAGGAGGCTGTCTCCCCCGTGATCCTAATACCTGTGGTCGTGTCCCTGCCTTCCATGCCCCTGGGCAAGGGGGCTCCTCACTTCCTGGGTGGCCTGTCTGGGGTGAGCCCCCAGGATGCTGTCCACACAATGCCGGGCTGTCGCTGTGAGGCCGCGTGGCGGCATTTGGTGCTGGGAAGCGAATGCCTGCAGAGATGGGTGCCCCAGGGTGGGTGCCCTAGCGTCTGGGGTGCTTTGCACCACTGCAGAGCCCATGATGGGCCCTGGGTGCTCTTCCTTCTTTCCCCAGATGGCAGGGGAGGCCGCCCTCCTCCACGGTCTGCCTCATGTGGAGAAAGTGGGGAAGGAGGGACCACCGTGTGGGTTTGTGTGTGCATGCACTCGTGTGTGTGCATGAATGCTGGCCTTCCCCGGCTCCACTGCCCCAACAGGTTTCCTCATCCCAGTGAGGGCTCCCACAGTAAGGCTCGAGGCCTGGCCGTCAGAGAGCTGGGCTCGCTGTTGTGCTGGTTGCAGAATCAGCCCTCAGCACGCGCCATTGAGGCTCTCGGGCGCTGAAGAGGTGCTGGGGTGGGTGATAGGTGCTAGCAGCTCACCGCAGGCCTTCTCCTGGAGATTAGTTGGGAGCCCCAGTAGAAGCAAGCCGTGGAGGTGGGTACCAGGCTTTCCCAAGCTTCAGAATCCGCTTGGTTCTCCTTAACAGTTTGGGCCATTGTCACACACCCATAGTAATGCACTTAGGCACTTTCGGGTTTTGTTTTCCAGAAATATTTCCTTTTCACAGCTGCCAGCTTCCCCCTGATTTCCAGAGTATCAAAATATTGTGTATCAGTTCTGGGAGAGAGGCGGCGGGTGTGGGTGGGGCTGCAGAGCAGCTCATAACTTGCATTTTGCCTGAGGCTAGTGTGTTCAGGACCTGTGAACATGGCAAGGCCTCTGGGTTCTGTCACCGAGGTGGGGACAGTAATCAGTTATGCTCACTTTGGGGAGGGGTGACAGCGGGCCATGTGTTTTTTGTCAGTGGCTGGGGAAGAGCTAGAGAGGAAGGTTTATTTGTGTTCCCAGGATGAGAGACTGTATTTAGATGGGATTTTCCAGCCTCCTTGCTGATGTTTTGGGCTGACGGCTTTGTTGAGGGGGCCACCCTGCTAGATGCCGGCAGCATCCCTACCACCTGTGGGAACCAGACCTGTCTCTGCGCATTGTCCCAGGGGGCAAACTTGCCTCTGATTGGGAACCCCTTACTTGACTTAGTGGCTCGGACTCGGCTTGGATGAGCTTAGCTTCTGGGCCACACCCAGCGCCTCACCACTGGGGGCCGCACTCTCTCTCCTGGAGCCTCTAGAGGACCTCGTGGTGCCTCTGAAACCCAGGGTCTTGAGAAGGGTGATGTGCAGCTTTTCGTGCCTGTGGATGCCTTTCTGGGTGGCCTTTGCCGCCCTCAGAGGCTTGGTGCGGCCCTGTTCCTGGGAGGCAGGGCCTTCTTTGCTTCCGGTCCCTGCCTGGGAGAAAGGCAAACTCAGGGGGTTTCTAAAGCTATTGCGACTTGAGGTCTGCAGGCTACGTAACGCCAGGACATCTCTGCCTTAGTTGTTGGGCTTGTGACTAACTGCCCTTCAAGTGTCTGTATGGTGTCTGGCATATAGTAGATGCTCATGAAATGCCTGTTGGAGAATCGATGCAAATTAGGAGAGCAGGCTCCTCTGTGAGTCTGGCTTCTATATGAACCCAAGACTCCAGAGCTGGAATCCATTTCCTTCCAGGGGCAATAGGGAAGGAGAGGTGGGAGGGTGGCACGCGACAGTGTGGCTGTGCACTGGTGCCAGCCTCCTTGTCCCTGAGCCAGGCTGGGGTGGCCGGTGGTAGCAGATGTGTCGTCTGAGTGCCCGGTTGTGGGTGTGCATTTGTTGTCCCACCTTGTCATCCACAGGCCATCCAGGCTGCACGTGTGCCCTCTGTGGTCTCCGCCTGCTGCTCACACACTGTGACCCTGGCCTCGCGTCTCCCCAGCCTCTCTGGGCATTTTCTTTTAACGTTGTTTCTTCTGCTGTGAGTCTGGTCTTTAATAACTCTTATGCCAGGACTGAGGAATTGTGGATTTTTCCCCCTTTTATTTAGGAGTAACTGCCTCTTCAGTCCTGAGTGAGATTACATTTGAGTGTATTCCAGATGATGGAGTCATTGTGGGAGATGTTTATTTTATGTGGTTTGGTGCAAGGCAGAACAATCCTCAGATTTTTTCATCCATCTAAAACTAGAAGAGTAATTGAACTCAAAAGACATTTTTTGAGGACTTTTAATTCAAAGAGAACATAAAGCTGAATGGTTAGGTGCTCACAGCCAGTTTTATCCTTCAACTCATTGCCCAGGTTTAGGAAAAAACTCGTAGCCTTCAGTGTCACAGAGAAGTGCAGTGTCAGAAGGCAGCTCCAGGGCTCTGCTCTGGGGAGCTGGGGTGGGGGCCCACCCGGGCCTGGCTGACCGCACCCCTCCTCCCTGGAGACTGCCAGCCATAACATAAGGGGCCTGACGCAGACGCTCAGTGCTCAACGTGGAACATGCGGGGGAGCTCATAACTGGGGTAAATTGTTTGAAAGACATAAAACCCGAGAGGAATCAGCACAGGCACGGCCAGGACGGACACTGCAGGGGAGGGGTGTACCCAGCGAAGGGCGCATGTGCCCCCAGGGATCCAGGGCCCTTGGGGTGTCTGGGCACTGGGAGAACTGTCACAAGGCATGAGGTGTCAGGCTGAGGGGCTGAACCAGAACACCAGCGTTCTCAACCCACAACTTCTGTGAGTTCAAGTTCCCAATTCCCTATATTCCTTGGCATTTGGCCCCAAATTGGGATACTTGACATGCAGGACTAGATATTTATTGGCTGTCATGAATAACTAGGGATTTTATAAACGAAACAGCACTTAACTCATAGTTTCTAAAACTTTACAGTTTTACTGAAATTGATTTTAAAATTCTAGAAATACATTTAAAAAATGTCATTAGCCAGTGCTTGCTGTCTTACTAATGCAGCAAACTGACCTGTTTCTTGATGTCTTTTGTGCTGTACCAAGCTGCAGGAAAGGGGATCAAACTTTTCAGTTTTCTTGAAACCGGGAGACATAAAAACAAAATTGTGTTTTGGTTAAATGGAACTAGAGATCCCCACTCTGTCCTGTCAGCCATCTGAAGCATTTCCAAAAAGTAATCACATACTAACAATGATGTTATTATTGACATTTAAACCACGTTGACATCTGTCGGTTCCCAAAAGTGACTTACAGTGCTGGTTGAAAGACTGGGGGGGATGTATTTAAATCACAGGGAGTAGTGTCTCTCGTGGGTTTAGAAAGCACACTCATGTAGACATGCTGGGGAATGCTAGCCAAGTGTCTTTTTCTTCTGAAAGTTAAAGTGGCAGAAATGTTTCCCAAGGGTTTGAAAGGTCCCGAACACCCGTTCAGGTATGTACAGGGTGAAAAGAGGAAACGCGGCCAGAGCCCACCTTCTCTGCTGTCCTTGTGAAAGGGCACTGCTCTCAGGATAGGCCTGAGCGAGGCAAGCAGGGGTGGGGAGACTGGCCTTCCTAGTTCTGAGATCTTTATAAAGCCCTGGTGGTTGGCGCATGTGGTTTGGGGACAGGAACATGTTAACTAGATGGAAGAGCAGAATAGAGAGGGCAGAGGCAGACAGACCTGTGTCGACTGACCCGATGGGGATTTAGTGCCGTGTAGATCGAATCGCAAGTTATGGGGAAAGGGTTTTGTAACCAGGGTTGGGGAAATTGGCCTCCACTATATGGAGGAAAATAAAGTTGGATCCTTACTCCCAAGGCATTAAAGATCTACATGGCAAAGGTAAAATTATAGAGCCAAAAGAAAGATTTCATAAAGAAGGCTTAAAAGGTTTCATAAAAAAGGCACAAACTATAATGGGAAAAGGTAGATGGATTTGACAATATAACAGTTTAAACTTCTTATTCAACCAAGGACACTGGATAATCAAGATTAAGATCTACGCATGCTGCTGACGCATAGTTTTACATACACCACATTATCCATTCCCCTAACCAGGGACGTGCAGGTTAAATCCAGCTTCTTCCTCCCACAAACAGTGGCCCACTAATCCTCTTGAGGGCTTGTGCAGAGTTCTCTGGGAGTATTCTCCCGGGAATGGAGTTCCTGGACTAGAGCTATGTCTGCTTCATGTCCTAGTAAGCACTGCCGGACAATAGCCGCTCCAGAAAAGTCGCCGTGACACTGGTGTGCTTTCTTGTCTGGGCCTTCCACATCCTTAGGCTCTGATTATGAGCCTCTGACCCATGAAAATCTCCCTGGAAACATCTTCAAATCAAAAAATGCCTCAGTGTCGTGGGTCACTAGAGTCATGTGGCCCTAGAATCTCTGCAGGCACCTGGAGTGAGTTGCTGTGAATCGAGTCATGAAATGATTTTCCAAAGGTCACAGTGTACAGATTTGAACTGCCCCTCTACCTTATCAAACTCAAGAAATGGATCTTTTGGATATTGCCTAGCCAGTGACTCAAAGGAGAAATAATCATCTTTGTGTTCCTTTGTCAGCAAGTGTTTGTTGAGTGCTATACTACATTAGGTACTTGACTGTGTGCTGGACCTACAGCAGCTGGCAAAACAAATAGTTCACAGTCTCATGGAGCTAAGCGTCTAGCGGGAAATAAACAATTCCTTGAAAATCAATTATAAACTGATGTGCTATGAAAGAATACTTGTGCTAATTTAGCATGGCCAGGGAAGTTCCCTCTGGGGGGATGAAATTTAAGCCAGTCTCAAAAATGACACAACACTACCCAGGAGAATAGTGGACAGCTGAGGGGCAAGAAGGGCTTTGCAGGCAGAGGAGACAGCACAGTGCGCAGACCCGGGGCGAGAGAGAATGAAGCAAATGCGAAGCCCCGAGCAAGGCCCCTGGCTGGAGCAGGGGAAAGTGGTGGGATGAGAGGCCAGAGAAGGGGGCAGGGGAAGACAAGCCCGGGTTGTTAGGTATTTTGGACTGTAGACTAAGTTTAATGTGAAGCCACTGAAGGGGTTGAAAGACCACTTTGGCGATTAGGTAGAAAATACTTTGAAAAAATAGGTAATAGGAGATTAATTAGGGTATTGTAGGAGTCTAGGTGAGAGGTGATAGTAGCTTGGACTAGACTTATGAGGGAATAGGTAGAGAGAAGTGGAAAATCCCAAATATATTCTGTAGGTAAAATCGACAATATTTGTAAATGAACTGGATGTTGAGGGTGTCAAGAATGAAAAAGAGTGAGGTGTCAAGAATGGCTCAAAGGGTTTTGGTGTTCAGAAGAGAGCCTGTTATAAAAATTTAACCTGTAAACAGGTGATATTTAAAGCCACGAAAAGGGATAGATTACCTAGGTGGTGAATGTACATGATGAGGAAAAATGAGGGCTTAACATGGAAAGTGGAAGAACGCCAACTTAAAGACTAAATAATGGAGGAGGAGTCAGCAAGTTAGGCTGAGGGGAGGCCAGAGGTGTACAAGAGAACACAAAGGCTGGGCTGCCATGGAGGCCAAGACGCAGCTCTTATGGGTCCAAAGAGATGCAGACCATAGGCTCCACTGGACTGAGCAAGTTGGAGGTCACCAAAGACCTTATTGATAGATGTTTTGCTGGAATGTTAATATGCAAAACATATGGAAGTGGGCTGAAAAATAGGTAGTTACACTTCTGGCAATATTATTTATCCTGGAATTTTTTAATTAATTAATTATCCTGGAAAAAGCTTTTTATGTAAAGTACCTGGAAGTGCTAGATGAAATCTAAGAAATTTCCTTTTTAAATGTAGAGTTGATACCCAAGAAAAATAAAGTAAATGCCTAGGAGTGAAAAAAAAAAGAGGTACACTAAACCCTCAGACTCTTAGCTGATCCTGAAGCTGTAATTGCTTCAGAGGCATTTGCCAGCCTTTGTAACACAGAAACTTAAGTTTAGTAGCTGGGCAAAAAAGAGACATAGACCTTGGGATCTTCAGAGGTAGGGAGTTGGAACTTTTAAGGGTAAGATATTGAATGTAAAGATGGGACAGGAAGAATCTGCTACCTGGTAAAAGGAGATAACAGTTACCTTTCTCAACCTGAGCTCTGGGTGGGGAAAGCTAAATATTCTTCCCTAGAATTGAAAACCACTCTTCATCTCACATGTGTTTGGGGTTCAAAATTATACTACTTAGGTGATCTGACTAATCCTTAGAAAAGAAACCAAAGTACAGTGTATGTAATTTGATGGTGTACAAGGACATCTGACAGAAGCCAGGCAAATTGTCTTTGGCAGGACAGCCACACAGGTATCCCAAGGCTTGCCAAAGATAAGCTCACAATCCAAAATTACAAGACAGCTACAGCATTGGATTCTCAAGAACATTAGGAAATTGAACCATTAGTTATATAATATTAAGTATGTTTAAGATGTTTAATGAAATAAAAGGTAGAAAGAAAACAGAAGAGAACAGAATGTCATCCAAAAAGGCAGGGAAATTTTGGAAAAGAACAAGATAATGTTTCCAGTAAGAGAGATGTGTTTTTAAATGGATACTTAAGTGATGGCTCACACAGCAGACTACAACTTTAGAGAGGATTACAGAGAACTGACAGGTAGAGCTGGCTTCACCCAGCAAGAAATATGAGTTACGAAGCATGGAGAAGAGAATGAGAAGGTCTATCATATGCCTACATGAAGAGAGTTAAGAGAAGTAGGGAGGACACGCCAAGGACGTGCCTGAGAATCTTCGGATCAGGCGTGCCCTGCGTAAGGGGAACGAGATCACCCCTTGACACCCAGGGGCAGTACTGCCTGGCACTAGGGGCCGATTTTCGCAGCTGCCACAAAGATGCGACAGGTGAGCCACAGGTCAGCCTGACGGCAGACGTCTCACAGGAAGCCCGGGGAGCAGAAATCAGCGCGCGGGAGCCGGAGGGGCAGCCCCGGCGAAACTGTCATCCAGGCCCCGAGGCGGGGACGCTGCGGGAGCCGCTCCCGCCAGCTGCCCCGCCCGCGAGGGTGTCACCTAAGGGTGCGCGATGGGGCGAAGGCCGTCGAGACGCCCCGCAGAGAAAGTGGGCCTGAGCCATACGAAGAAACAGTGAGCACGGACTCGGTGGCAGGCCTGGGTGAACGCAGACAACAGTACCAACGAGGTCCCAAACCTGGGTGCGCCCCAACACACAAGCCAGCCTGAAGCCCGCGGACCCTGAAACTACAACTCCCGTGAGGCGCTGCGTGGCACGCCGGCACTCTGGCGTGCGTGCCGTGCCGTGCGTGACTGCTAGAGCGTCGCTCCCCGGGCGCCAAGTTGGGGCCGAGGGGACTGCGGAGAGGCGCTTGAAGGGGCGTGAGCGGAGTGGGAGCGGGTCGGACCTGGGCTGGTAGGAGCCCCGCCCCTCCTGCCTCAGCGGATCATGAGCCAGGCGGCTGCCGCGGAGGTCGCGGTGTGGCGGGGCCGGTACTAGACATGATGCCGTTTCCAGTGACAACCCCGGGATCACAGCGGACCCTGCCGCCGCCCAAGCACCATGGCATTTCCTCTCCCATCAGTTTAGCTGCCCCCAAGGAGACTGACTGCGTACTTACCCAGAATTTAATTGAAACCCTGAAGCCCTTCGGGGTTTTTGAAGAGGAAGAACTTCAAGCGCAGGATTTTAATTTTGGAAAAATTAAATAATCTGGTAAAGGAATGGATACGAGAAACCAGTGAAAGCAAGAGTCTTCCACAAGCTGTAATTGAAAACGTTGGAGGGAAAATCTTTACATTTGGTTCTTACAGATTAGGAGTACATACGAAAGGTGCCAATACTGATGCGTTGTGCGTTGCACCAAGACATGTTGATAGAAGCGATTTTTTCACCTCCTTCTATGATAAATTGAAACGGCATGAAGAAGTAAAAGATTTAAGGGCTGTTGAGGCATTTGTACCAGTTATCAAACTGTATTTTGACGGAATAGAGATTGATATTTTGTTTGCAAGATTAGCACTGCAGACTATTCCAGAAGATTTGGACTTAAGAGATGACAGCCTGCTTAAAAATTTAGATATTAGATGCATAAGAAGCCTTAATGGTTGCCGTGTAACTGATGAAATTTTACATCTAGTACCAAACATTGACAACTTCAGGTTAACCCTGAGAGCCATCAAGTTGTGGGCCAAATGCCACAATATCTATTCCAATACATTAGGTTTCCTTGGAGGTGTTTCTTGGGCTATGCTAGTAGCAAGAGCTTGCCAGCTTTATCCAAACGCAATAGCATCAACTCTTGTACGTAAATTTTTCTTCGTGTTTTCTGAATGGGAATGGCCAAATCCAGTGCTACTGAAAGAGCCTGAAGAACGGAACCATAACTTGCCTGTGTGGGACCCAAAAGTAAACCCCAGTGATAGGTACCATCTTATGCCTGTAATTACACCAGCATATCCACAGCAGAACTCCACATACAATGTATCTGTTTCAACACGGATGGTCATGATTGAGGAGTTTAAGCAAGGGCTTACTATCACACATGGAATTTTGCTGAGTAAGGCGGAGTGGTCCAGGCTTTTTGAAGCCCCAAGCTTCTTTCAGAAGTACAAGCATTATATTGTACTTCTAGCAAGTGCACCAACAGAAAAACAACACCTAGAGTGGGTGGGCCTGGTGAAGTCAAAGATCCGGATCCTGGTTGGAAGCTTGGAGAAGAACGAGTGTATTACATTGGCTCATGTGAACCCTCAGTCATTTCCAGCACCTAAAGAAAACCCTGACAAGGAAGAATTTCGTACGATGTGGGTGATTGGGTTAGTATTACAAAAGCCAGAAGACTCGGATGTTCTCAGTATTGATTTCACCTATGATATTCAATCTTTCACAGATAGGATTTATAGGCAAGCAATAAATAGTAAGATGTTTGAGATGGATATGAAAATTGCTGCAATGCATATAAGAAGAAAGGAACTTCATCAACTAGTACCTAATCACGTGCTTCAGAAAAAGAAACCGCATTCAACAGACGGCATCACATTGACAGCTCTGAATGACAGCAGCCTTGACTTGTCTGTGGACAGTGAAATCAGCACATCTGTGCCTTCACCTACTAACTCTATGAAGAGTGGCCTAAAGACTGGCAGCCCTCAGGGCAGAAACAGCCCTGTCTCAGCAGTAATGGCAGCATCTATGACCGGCATACAGGTTACTGAAGTTTTCTTGCAAGAAGCAAGCCCTAGTGAAAGCTCGGGGGGTGCATCAAGTGAAAGTGTCTCCCAGATTTCCTCACAACCAGCCTTTTCTCCTCCACCGAAGCCCGCGGTCACCAGAGTTGTTTCTTCATCATGCCTGGTAAGCCACCCTTCAAGGCCTTCAGGGAGCACAGCAGCGAACATAGCTCCTCCTGTGGTGGGAGTCTAGAGGGTATTCGCACCTCACACCAACAAGAAAGGACCAAGGGAACCAAGCAGAAGAGGAACATCTCAAACCGATGAGTACAGCTCCAGCTGTTCATATGGCGGCTTCTGTGTTGGCCTCACAGAAAACATCCCGTGCAGACCTTTCTGCTGTCCCAGCTCTCTGCAAGTCCTATTCCTGACAGACTGAGCTGGTAAAAACAACCTGCGGGTCCACAAACAATGCCTGCCAACTCAGCCTGTTGGTCTTCAAATGCTAGAGGAGAAGAAAGAAGGGTACCAAACTTGAAGTGACCCAAAATAGCTGTAAGCTCGTTCGGTTCACTTCCTTTCCCTGGCTGATCTCGATCAGAAGTCCAGGTTGGTATGGGAAGCTGGAAGTGCTGTCATTAACGTGTCAGAGCAGTGATGCGTCAACAGCCGTTACATTAACTATTTCAAAGGACTGTTGCCCTTAAAAAGAGAAAAAAAACCCCTCCAGCTCTGTTTGTAGCCACGGTCGGTATCTGGACTGGATTTATGTTTCATGCATTGCTGGGGAGAACTTACAACACAAACTGGTCCCAGAATGCCTGACACTGGTGATGCACTTCATGTATATTTTTATTAGGAAGTAGAACTAAGTTTAGCTTTTTCAGCTTGATGAGATTTTTTCCTGAAGAGTTTTCTTCATTATTAATTCCCAGACTGGATGTCATTGTGCCGTGTACTAGACTTCAGAAAAGACATAAAGTATATCTAGCTTAGTCCCTGGGAGGCAGCTGTAGCCCTTTAAAATGAAACGCCAACTCTTCCACTATATATTTGGCATTGAAACAGGAATTAGTGTGTCTTTCATTTTGATGGGACACAACCAAGAAATATGCTGGTTTTATCAGTAGACTTGTTCTTAGAGTGTATACAGTCACCAAACATCAAATATTGTCTTGGAGCCAACAAAACTCCATATTCTCTTGTCCTTAATCACATTTATCCTAAAAAAAAAAAGCTTTTTGCCTTCTCCCTTTCTCTTTGCTTTTATGCACAAGGTAGGCTTGTATATTGTTTCATAAAAAACCCCAGAATGCTAGTATTTTCCTAACCATGGTGGTGAAACAACAATCCTGTGGCCACATGGCATGAAACACTAAATTTTGGTTCTATGGCTAATATTTTAGTAAAACGCTACTGAAAGTAATGACTGTGAAATGTTAGCAATCTGGATAGACATTTAATGTCTACATATGAGAAATATTGTCTACTCGAAGAATATCTGCTCATAGTAAATTTCCAATTTAAACACATAAGCAAAAAGGCATTTTCTCCAAGCATTTTAAACCAATTTTTATTTTTAAATGACTAAAATTCACCAGTAAATTTTACATGTACAAATAAATAAAAAATAATTTCTAGCAAGCACATGACATTGATCAGCTTCCTACTTTTGTTTTATCCTAGAAAAGATTAAAGAATACCTTTCTTTAAATTAAAAAAAAAAGGCCACTCATAATTAAGCAGCAGGACATCCATGTCTAGGAAACGAATGACAGGTTTTCAGTCAGCCTGGTTCTGGTTCTTCCCCTCCCCTAATTGTGTTTCCTTGCTACCGTGTGCACATTTTTCATGCTAAACTATAATTTCTTAAACCCTTTTCCTATCCTAGATTAGTTCTCCAAAGTTGGAATATGGTCTCTTCCTTTTAGGCTCTGCAGTAATCGAGGCTCACTTTCTGCCCCCACTTTCTGGTGTCTGGTCCACGTTCTCCTGTCTCTCACTTCTTTGTCCCGTGGTCACCACCATGGCAGCATTCAGGTGAGGTGTGCATGACGCCTGTGTGTTTCCAGTGGCTGTAGTGTCAGATTGAAACTGTCAGGCAAATTTAGTCTTGTCATTTTGTTTACACATTTGGCAAATTGGTTTATTAAATGCATCATGTAACTATCCTTGTTTGACCAAGCTGAAAAGTTGGAACTTCCTAATTCTAGTTTTCATTACCTGAGTATCAGACTATTTTTTTCTTATGATATATGTGTCTCATGACTGGAGTTTGCTTTGTCTTACAGTACCTGTACTAGTATTTTTCAAGCACTATTTTGAAAACAGATGATGTATTTCTCCATGAAAAACAATAAAAATCAGTAGCAAAGAAGCAAGCACAGGGGTTTAAATGTAATGGTAAGAGTTCAGATGTTCTTGCATTGTTCTGGAGGAAGGTAAATA
Source organism: Phataginus tricuspis (assembly GCA_029783875.1). Taxonomy (NCBI): domain Eukaryota; kingdom Metazoa; phylum Chordata; class Mammalia; order Pholidota; family Manidae; genus Phataginus; species Phataginus tricuspis. Next base: position 3,465,177 of record JAQQAC010015366.1, read on the forward strand.
CACATTAAATTTTCGATTTATTAAGTCTAGAATTCATGTTATAAAGTTAGGGAAAGATATATATGAATATGTTAAAACTTCAAAAAAGGTAAAAACTGAAGTTAAAAAATCTTAATCCAAAAGAAGGCAGGAAGTGGGGGGCATAGAAAAAAAACATAACATCTAAGATGAAACCAAATACACCCCTGTCACTATATATAATAAGCAGACCAAGCTTCCTGCCTAAAAGACAGAGATTGTCAGATTCCATGGAAAAACTAAGTGCAGCTGTATGCTATTTTATTTAGGAGAGACACACCCAAAATGTAAGACATAAAAGGATGGAAAAAGATGGGCTGTAACAAAAAGAATGTTGGGGTGATGATATCATCCCAGCTGATTTCAAAGCAGAAATAGCTACTAGGGACAAAAGGGACCACTGCTTTAATGATAGAAGAAGGAAGGTAACAGGAAAATGGAGCAATTTAAAACTTGTTTTCACTTAATAACCCTCAACATAAAATAATGAGCAAAGATGAACAGAAATTGCCAAAAACATCATACAAGATTTTAAAACAGCTCTTTCATTAATTAACATCAAGCAGACACAAAAATGAAGGGAAACAGTTTTGAACACCGCAGTGTTGGCAAACTTTTTCTATAAAGGGCCAGATAGTAAATATTTCCAGCTTTATGAGGCCATATGGTCTCTGTCTCAACTACTTAGCTCTGCCTTTGCGGAGTGAAAGCCACCCAAGACAATATGTAAACAGATGGACAGGACTGGATTTGTCACCCATCCCTCCAACCGGTGTTCGTCATCCCTGATCTATTGGACATTACAGAACCCTCCACCCAACAACTGGAAAATTCTCAAGCACTGGGCATGTTCAGAAATTAACCTCATGCTAGGTCAGAAAGCCATACTCAAAATATTTCAAAGTATCTGCTTCACAGAACATGTCCTCTGACTACAGAATCATAGGTTAGAAATCAGTAACCACTAGTATAGATAGAGCATTTCCTCCAGACAAGAAAGCTCAGACCATAAGGGAAGCAGTTGAGAACAGAATCTCTTCACTGTATCAAGTAACAAACAGTGAAAAGCAGGCTATAGTGGGGAGACAGTTTTATAATACAGAAAACTGACAAGTGATTTCTTTCTGGAATATATTAAAGATGCCCCCCAAAATCTGTAAAAATACCAAACAACCCAATAAAAAATGGCCAAAGAAGTACATAGGTATTGCACAGAAGAGGGACTAGGGTAGCTGTAAACACAGGTGCTCAGCTTTGCTAGGAGGAAGGAAAACCTGAAATAAGGCCAGAGAGATTTTTACAGAAATGAACTCTAACAACATCCAGGTTTGGGGAGACTGAGGAGCAGTGGAACTCTGACTCAGTGTCTCTGAGTGCAAATAGTTCAGATCCCTTTGGGAGACTGGTCTTTTCTAGTCCAGTAGGCCTGACCGCACCATGTTCCATTTGCTCTATTTGCAGGGCCCTACCACCATGCTGTGGGGCAACCGTGTGCTTCCTCTCTCTGGTCCCCCTACCCCTCAAGGTGCCTGCTCTCTGGGCTCCCTCTGCGGCCATGTCCAGAATTCTACACCACCGAGTTTACCTCCAGTGTGCCCTGTAAAAGCCATACTTTTCTATATATGCCAAGGTGTCAGAAAAGTCGGGAGGCAGTCTCCTAGAGAGCTTGGTCCCTTGGTCACCAGGAGGAGAGCTTGGGAGTGTTTGCAGCAGCATTTGCAACAGCCTAGAGCTCAGAGCAGCCCATGCGCCATAAACGGGGGCTACATAGACAGACGTGGGATGTTCATGCAATAAACAGTACAGAGCCATGAGATGCAGTGACCCATAGGTACACACATTGGTGAAGATGTGTCTCATAATGCTGAGGAAAAGGGGAAATTGCAGAAAAGTACACAATGTGATACAATTTATATAAAGGTTTAAACACAAGCAAAGTAGACCCCTATAATTTAGGGTTACAAAAATGTGTAGTAAAACTATATATGGAAAATAAGAGAGTGTGAAACATGGAATCCAGAACAGCGGCCCCCTTTGGGGGGGGTGAGCAGTGGGGGGGTGAGGGGGCAGCTGTCGGAACTCAGCGAGACCAGGAAGGTTCCACTTTTCTTCAGGGGAGGTGGTAGATGAATGGGTGAATAATTCATTTTATTATTAATCTAAGTTATAAATACATTAATATGTGTGAGGTTTTATAATAAAAAAAATCAATACCAAAGTGATGTCTTAAAAACCTCTTCATCAGTTAGGAATTGAATTTGGCCAGATAACAATAGCTAAGCACAACCTAGGTTTATTTTCTTTCATATCATGGAGGTTTAAGTTAGTTCAGCGCTGGCTGGGTGGCTTTCCTGCTCCCCAGGGACCCAGGCTGCTGCTGTCAGCCCCACCATCCTCAAGGCGCAGGATGATTGCTGGGCCGCTGCTGTCACATCTGCATTTAAGGCCAGAAGAAGGAAGGAAGAGGGGAAGGGCAGACGTATCCCTGCAGACTGTGCCCTCCTTCCCTGGAGCTCTTCTAGAAGCTTAGCAGTAACGTTCTCTCATCTTTCTGTGACTGAAAGTGAGTCATATGCTGGCTGGCCTATCTGTAAGGGAGACGAGAGCTGTTTTGATTGCCCCATCATTCCCCCCATTATGCCATTAGGCACAAGAGGTTGGGTGCTGAAAGGCAATGAGAGTATTTTACCCAGACTTATATTTAGAAGTTCAGACTGTTCCAAATAACTCTGGGATCAAAACAGACCCTCTAACATGAATCACAACTGAACAGTAGTGAACATGCAACTTACGCGGTGCAGCTAACAAGGGTTTTAAAAGGAGGGTCACAGCCTGGAATGCTTGTACTAGAAAACAGTGAAGACTGAGAATCGATGAGCTGCCTGCCTGTGTAATTAGCTAAAAAGAAGAATAAATCTCATGAGAGAAGGAAGTAATAAAGAACAATGAATAGAAAACATGCAGTACAGAGCGTCAGTAGAGTGGAGAGTAAGTAGGTTCTTTGGAAAGACTAAGTCAAAACTGGGAAGACTGATGAGGAAAACTAAGGATGGTACCCAAGAACAATCCTAGGTACTCAAAAGAGGATATAGTGCAAACCCAGTAGAGGCTTTTTAAAAGGCTCATATTATAGATAGCTTATGCCAATAAATTTGAAAGTTCAGATGACATGGATAAGCTCCTAGTTAAAAAGATAACCTACCAAAACTCACTGAAGAAAAAAAAAACATAGGCAATTTGAATAGGCATATAAGCTTTGAAATAAATTGCATAAGTTGTTTGAAAATACACCCAAATAAAACCAAAACAAAACAAAGCAAAACCACAAAAAATGTAAGACCAGAAGGTTGTACAGGCCAATTCTTCCTATTATTCAAAGGAGAAGATTATTCCAACATTGTACATCAGACTACTCTAGCAAAGAGAAAAAGAAGAAACATTTTATGAGACGAATATAACCATTACATCAGAATGAGAGAAGGGAAGTATGATAAAAGTTATCAGCCAAGTTCACTTACAAATGTGGCTATAAAAAACAAAACAAACCTAGAAATGCATGTAAAATCATCATGACCAAGGTTGATGAATCTCTGGAAGGCTAAGGTGATTTAACATTTGAAATGCTGGCTATAGCTGGGGCCTCCCACTCTATCCACCTAGGTCCCAGGGTGCAGCGTCCTCACAACATGGTGCTGGCTTAACCCAGAACACGAGATCAGAGCAAGGCACAAGCTAGGGTCCTCCATGACCTAACCATGGAAGCCACACCCGCCGTTAAACAGGCCCTATTCACCGTGGGAGGAGCCTGGGAAAGGGCATGGAATGGATGCCAGGGTGGGGGTCCTTGGGTACCACCTAGGAGAAGCAGGGGCATGTAGCTACACTGCAGAGGGGGCAGTGGGCTTCCACGCAGCAGACAAGGCAGGCCCTGGACGGACACAGAGCAAATGGGTGGATGCCATCAGCAGATGCGAGCAAACAGGGCAAGCAGACAAGGGTGCGGGCTGTAGGAAGCCATGGCAGCCAAATTGTTAAAAATTGCAAAAAAACTATTTTTCAGAGATTCTGAATACGATATTTAGCCATCCTTCATATGTGGTAAAATGTAAAGAGCACCCGGGAATCATGCTGCCAAGTCCGTGCAGCTGTTACTTCTGAGTAGGAGAGAGAATGCTCATGGAGAGCTGCAGTTTTCCTTGTTTTCCAGGCTGGGTAATGGGCACACTCATGCTCATGACTTTGTTCTTCATACCTGTCTGGATCCTGAATGTTTCACAGTTATACCGAAGGGTGAATAGGAGAAAAGAGTCAGGAGCCTGTGTATAGACAACTTTTTCACAGTGTTTGGCTGACAAGGAGGCGCTGTAACTCATGGGCGTGGAACCCAGGCCAGAGCGAGCTGCGGTGCAGCTGGGATGAGTCCAGCGGGGGAGACGCCCGCCCTCCGCGTAGCTTCGGCGCCCTCTCTCCTGATATGTGAATAGTGCATGTTCATCTTGAAGAATACATTAAAGTAAAGAGAAGAAGGGTCACCTGGACCCCTGCTCCATTACAGCACCATGAACCATTTCCCGTTTTACAGAAGAGGGTGTAAAGCATATGAACAGTCTAACAAAGCGTATAAAGCAAACAGCAGAGCAGCCTGCACCCGGGGGCCCACAGCCCTCCTCCAGCCTGAGGTGGGCGGCGCTCTGCCGCCGCCATCACAGTACCTAGTCCCCCGCCCTCTGCAGGTGTATGTACCTAAACAATATAGCTCAGTGTTGCCCGGATTTGAACTCCACACGAGCCAGATCGTCGGGGTGCATGCTTCCGTGTCTCCCCTCGCCGCGTTTGTGAGGCTCCTTCAAGCCCCTGGGTCACGTCACACCGTGTGACTGTCCTGCTCCGTCCGTGCAGCTGATGGATACTTTGGTTGCTCCAGGTCTTGGGCAGTTACGATAGTGCCGCCATTCTCATCCTCAGCCCCGTTTGGGGTTTAATCGGAGGCTGGCAAAGCTGGTTCTCCCTCAGGGTGCCGCGTGCCCCCGGGCAGCTCAGTTACTTGCGTGCTCCCGCACACTCGAAAAATTCAGGGCTTTCAGACTGAAACCAGGGCTTGAGGTCTCTGGACCTCCCTAGGTCCTGTAAATTGGGACACAACTTTTAAAGGCCTCCTTTCTTTTTTCTCTCCCCCTCCCCATTTTGATCAGTGCCAAGACAACTCTTTCCACAGCGCCTGGGGTGGGGTGGGAGGTTATGTGGGGCTCCCTTTCTCTTCTGTGTTCTCATCTTAATATGGGGAGGGTCTCCTTTAGATGCACCAAAGTGGGGGGTCCCAGGATTTCAATTCCTGTCACCACCACCGTTCTCATGCCCCGGAACCGGCGCATGCCTGCAGGACTGAAGGGGCCCCACGCGCTCCTCCCCCTGGTTGGGTGTCTCCGATTCGGGCCTGATAATTCCTTCCTCTGCAGTTTCTGCCCCACCGTCACCAGTTACAGTTGTTTCCAGTGAGACTGTTGTCCAAAGTCAACTACCTAGTTCTGATTAGACCATTGTATTTTAGCGAACAAACACCTCTCTTAAATGCTAACAAACAAAACACACATATCTTTAACTTTATATAAGTGAGTTCACGTGATGTAAACTTTTTTTTATCATGGGATTCTCTCCCCACACCAGGGCCTCTGCCATTCTGATTTCTTCTAATCGGATAGCCTTACACGTGCCGGTGTTAGTTTTCTATTGCTATGTGACAAATGAGCGCAAACTTAGCAGCTTAAAACAGCATTCACTTGTGACTCACAGTTCTGCAGGTCGCAAGTCCGGCATGGCGTGGCTGGAACTGCAGTGTGTCATGGGCCGAAACCAGGACGTCAGCCAGGCTGAGTTGGTGGGATGCTCTGGGGAAGAGTCCAGTTCGGCCCATTCTTACTGTTGGCAGAATTCAGGGCCTGTGGTTGTAGGACTCGGACTCCCATTCCCCTCCTGGCCGTTGTCCTGGGGCGGCTCCCGGGCCTGCCCCTCTTGGTGGCGGTACCTCGCCAGCTCTCCCTCGTTCTTTGAAGCTTTGACTTCCTCCCTGCTTTTAAAAGGTTGTGTTTTAGGTTAGGTCCACCTGGATAATCTCCCGCGTGAGGAACCCAAAGTGAACAGATTAGTAAGATTAATTACGCCTGGGAACACTGGTGCCGTATGACAAAGCGTAATCGTGGGAATGTGCTCTACTCATTCCCGGTGCCTCCCCACTCAGGGGAGGTGGCCAGTCAAGGGGTCATAGAATGCTGGCCGCCATACTCTGCTCTTTGGCCCCCAGTGGCCCCATCTGCACCCCGTGTGGAATACACTCACCATGCCCAGCTGCCCCACAGTCTCAAACTGTTCTAGCATCAGCTCAAGCCCCAAATCCCATCCTTAATAATGTAAATCAGGTGTGGAGGGAGCAGTATAATCATTAAGACCCTTCCACCTGCTAACAACAAAGGCTGGCGAGGATGTGGAGAGAGGGGAGCCCTCCTACACTGCTGGTGGGAATGTAAGCTAGTTCAACCATTGTGGAAAGCAGTATGGAGGTTCCTCAGAAAACTAAAAATACAAATACCATTTGACCTGGGAATCCACTCCTAGGAATTTTTTTTTCCACTCCTAGGAATTTACTCAAAGAAAACAATATCCCAGATTCAAAAGACATCTGCACCCCTATGTTTATCGCAGCACTATTTACAATAGCCAAGAAATGGAAGCAACCTAAGTGTCCATCGGTAGATGAATGGATAAAGAAGATGTGGTACATATACACAATGGAATATTATTCAGCCATAAGAAGAAAACAAATCCTACCATTTGCAACAACATGGATGGAGCTGGAGGGTATTATGCTCAGTGAAATAAGCCAGGTGGAAAAAGACAAGTGCCAAATGATTTCCCCATTTGTGGAGTATAACAATGAAGCAAAACTGAAGGAACGAAACAGCAGCAGACTCACAGACTCCAAGAAGGGACTAGAGGTTACCAAAGGGCAGGGGTGGGGAGGGTGGGTGGGGAGGGCGGGAGAAGGGGTTGAGGGGCATTATGATTGGTACACGTGGTGTGGGAGGGTCACGGGGAAGAGACAGTGTAGCACAGAGAAGACAAGTAGTGACTCTGGCATCTTACTATGCTGATGGACAGTGACTGCATTGGGGTATGGGGGGTGACTCGATAATATGGGTAAATGTAGTAACCATCATGTTTTTCATGCGAAACCTTCATAAGAGTGTATATCAGTAATACCTTAATAATAGTAATAAAAGGCCCTTCCACCTGCGGACCTGTGGCCCTGGAGGCTCCCAGAATAGGCTGTGGGACAGGCATAGGATAACAGAGGCATTCTGGGTCAAAAAGGGGAATGGATGGAGAGAAGGAGTTGCTGGTCCAAGGCAGCTTGGAAACCCAGCAGGCAGACTGCAGCTGGAGTTCCCTGGTTAAATTTTAAGGCCCGGGGTGGTCTGCTGGCCTGTCTCCGCCCAGAGCCCCTTCCTTTTCCTGAAAGCCAGTGATGTGTGCAGTGGGCTGTCTTCAACCGGCTTCCTGTCGTGGCCTCCTTTCCTCTAAGCTGGCGGCGCTGTTTCTGCCAGTGGGGTTTTCTCAGGAACCTGGAGGCTGGAAACGGGCGCCCCAAACTTCCTTTCTTAGGACTGGAGGGGACTCGCCCCACTGGACAGGGGTTGCACACAGGCGCCTCTCAGGGCAGCCCCCACTCTATGCTCTGCAGCGTCCTGGAGCCCTGGTCTGGTGAGGGAGCCTGGGAGGTGCACCCTCAGCCTCCGAAAGGGCCTCTGGTGTGGCCAGGCACCCTGACCATGTGTGGGACAGGACACCTTCAGCCTCTCCTTGCGCCCTGCTGTCCAACACATGGTCAGGGCGCCGGGCCTGCCTCCTGACATCGCTTGTCACAAGGAAAGGCTGAGCATTTTCATAGTCCTCCAATCCTGGATCCATTCTGTCTGATGAGGGGAGCGTGAAGAGCTCCCCCTCGGGGCTCCGTGGGAAGCTCTGTGGCCGTGTGCTCAGGGCCACCACGCAGCAGGCTCTCCCTGCCCACAGCCTCTGCCTCTTTCCAGGAGTGCACCCCAGCCCTCCTCAGCTTGCTTAGTTAGGGTCTAGCTTTGCACCGTGCTGTCCCCGGCCGCGTCGGCGTCCTCTAAGGCAATGGAGGGAGTGCTCCTCCCGTCCTGAGCCCCAGCAGCAGCAGCTTTCCTGCCCACGTCCCCGCTGGTGGAGATCTGAGCCCGGGTGCTGGCTGCGATGCAGGGCGGTGGTCCTTTCTGGAGAGCTCAGGGTTGTTGGCAGCATTCACTTTCTTGAGATTGTAGGACTGATGTCTCCCTCGTTTGTCTTTCTTCTTTTCCTTCTTTTTCTGCAAGCTGTTGGCCAGGGGCCACTCTCCGCTGCCAGAGCTGCTGTCAGCTCCTTGCCCTGAGGCCCCTTCCAGCTCAGCAGTGGAGAGCACCCCTGGGCAATCCCTTCGCACACTTCATGTCTCCCTGACTTCATTTCTGTCGCCAGTTGGAGAAAACACTGCTTCGATGACACTCATGTGATTAGGTTGGGCCCAGTGGGAGCCTCCGTGTCTCAAGATCGACTGGTCAGGAACCTTAATCGTATCTACAAAATCTTCTTGGCCCATGAGCATAACCATGGGAGTATCCTGGGGGCAGAGATCATGGAGGGGCATCTTAGAATTCTGCCTAACACAGAGACCTTCTGTGGTTTTTCTGTGCTTAGATAATCCTGTACTTGTCAAAAGTGTGTCTTTTTTTTTTTAAATGGTGTCACACACTCCGTTTTCTGCATCTTTTCTTACCAAACTCCTTTTGGAATTTTCCCATATCTTCTTGTTATGGTTCTAATCCATTCATTTAGGGATCTTGGAATATTCCACAGTGTGGATAGCGTACTCTATATATTTTGGTATCACTAAGAACAATTTTGCAGTATATATTCCTGTAGGTACTGTATTTCACCAAATAAAAAAGGCTATCAATTGTAAGATTGCAAGTATCTACTTACCCCTAAAATGAAAAAATACAAGGACACACGCTTTAGTATTGGTACTCTTAGTTTTGTACTTACTTACTTAAAGAGCTCTAATAAACTTAAAGATTTATTTAAACATGGATTGTAATCTGTATTCATTTTGTACATGCATAAAAGGATAATTATGAGTGAAATAAATTTAAAGTCTGGTTCTTTTCAATTCAGAGGCGTCAGTGTGTACATCCCACACAGCATCATTTTCCGTGCCCTCAGAAATACTGGGGTACTCAGGAGGGCACCCCACCGTTATCTCTGGGATTTTCTTACAAGCCGTTTGCATGAAATCTGCCCGTTTGCGCACAACAGCTAAAGCGCATGTTCATTCTCCAGGCGATCATTAGATGGCACGCTGGCTAACATCCCACATGCATACAGGACGCTTTCCAGGCGCAGAGGTGTTACGTGTGAAAGAGTGTGTGTAGAATTTAATGCAATATATACCAGAAATGTACCTGTTCATTCATTTATTCACTTAGTAGTTTGAAAAGTATATATACCTTTGGAGACTTTTACTTATTTTCACCAACATTAATATATGTGCATTAAAGCAATGGTATCCCACTGCTAATTCAAAACAAAACAAAACAGAGACCCCACAAATGTCAGTTCCCTTCCCGCCTGGCCTCCCCTCTTCCCAGTTTGGAGAGTCACTTTCAAATGTAAACTATTCTGTTTGGGGCATTTAATTCCACATCTTAAAATAACAAATGTATCCCACTGCTACTTGATCTTTGAAACTCCAGCGCTGTCTAGTGACCTCCTACAAGGCATCCAGCCGCTGTGGCCCTGTCCTCTTAAGGTAGAGTTCTGGTCAGATCTTTAATTGCTTGATTAATAGCTTAGCTGGGTATAGAGTTTGAGAATGAAAGTAATTTTCTTTCCTTGAATTTTGAAGGCTTTGGTCCACTTCTTCTAACTTGCATTTGTGTATTCTGACCCTTTTTGCATTTTTACCCTCTGTTGAATATTAGACATTTAATGGGACGTTTTAGTCTAAAAACTCATGTTCCTCAATTCCTAAAAATTTTATTATTCCTTTGATGATTTCTTCCTGCTCCTCTATTATGCAAGTTCTGAGTCTTCTGGACGGACATATGTTTTTCTGATGTTTTCTTCTCCTAGGGCTTTTCTTTTGCTCTGCTTTCAAAGCTCTTTTGTCAGCTCTCTCTTCCAACCGGATGGAGCAGGGAGCTCAATGGCCTGCGGGGGGTGGGGGGGGGCAGATGCAGCCCGGGGCGGGGGACCTGCTCTCAGGGGCAGGGAAGGCTCCTCTCGGGTGTTAAAACAGATCACTAAGCTCTGGGACAAGGGAGCCGGCTCTCCGGCCGATCCTGGGAAGGCCCGTCTGGTGGTGGCTGGGAACGGTCCCTTCACTAGGTGTTGATGTCTGCAAGTAGCTTGCCCTGTATGTCCGCTGTAGTGTTCCCGTGATCCCCCCGAGAAAGGGCTTAGGCATCTCGGGGGAATCAGATGTGGCCTTGGGTTTCAGCTAAAGAAAATTCTTGATCATGCCGCAGTGTTCTCAAGGCCACGGCTCTGAAGGCTCCGTTTCCACTCGTGACTAACAAACGGCTTAAGCATTTCACCTGCTCAGTTACCCCTTCTCTTGATTAGGTGATTCCTGCTGGAGAGGGGATGTGATTCCCTCCTTAGGACTCTAATTAGTGTTAGAAGGTTGAAATTTTATCCTGGAGATAATACTTGTCAGTACTCTGAAATTAAATTTCTCCCCACTTTAAAAAATAAGACATACGCATTGTTGAGAATTTGGAAAATCAGGGCAAATATAAAGAAGAGGGCTAGTTGCCTATAAAGGTTCCTTGTCAGGAGAACAACTCTTAAGTATGTTGGTGCCTTTCATCCAGTCTTTTCTTAGCATTGCATTTATTTTTGTACATAATTTAAATCAACCTATCTACGTAGTTTATGTCCTCTTTTTTTACTTAATATATTTATTTACTCATATTGTGAGCATAATTTTTAATGCCAGTGAATGGGTGTACCTAACCAGCCCCTATTGGATTTTTAGTATATTTCCCGTTTTTCTCTATAAATAATGCTTATATAAACATCCTTGTACAGAAATATTTGATTCCTTTCTCGGTATTTCTGTAGGATAGCAACTTAAAAGTGGAATTCCTTTGTGGAAGGATGGAGACATTTTTAGATATAGACGTATCTGGCTAAATATTGATGTAACTGGCAACATGTCAAGAGCTGTTTTAAAACTGGGCTGGGATCAGTGCCACTTCATGCCGCCCGCAGTTTCTGAGCATGTCCGTCTGTCCTCATCCTCACTCCCGTGATTCGGGCATTTAAGCTCTCTGCTAACTTGACAGGAGAAATGCCTCTCATCGTTCACTTTGCTTTTCCTTTAGTGTTTGTGAGGTTGATTAGTCTTCAGATGTTTACGAGCCATTTATCTCTGTCTTTCTGTACCTGGCTCTCATTGCTTTCCTCTTCTTTACTTGGAAAAAGTTCAAGCGCACAGAAAGTGGATACAGAATAACATGATGAATTTGTGTACCCCTGACCCAGCTTAAGAAGTAAGATGTTAGGCAGCCACGGAGTGCCGGGCCACATTGCTCCCTTAGAAGCGTCCGCGGATTTCCTCCGGGGCACGTGGAGAAGAGGCTTGTGGAGCTCAGGACATTTGCACTTTGCCTGGGAATCGAGTCCCTGGGTCACCTGCAGGAAGGAAGCGCTTGGCAGCTCCTTGGGTAGGAGCTAAGGACGTGAGCCGTGGAGCCCCGGGAGGAACAGAAACTGCAGGGATGGCAGTGGGCAGTGGGCGCTGGTGCTGTGTGCCCACTGTGGACAGCCTGCTACCAGGAGGGAACAAGACTCGGCTCCTCCCAGCGGCGGCTGAATTTCAGAACAGCTAGTGTGGACCAGTGTGGTGTAGATAGTTACCAAGGGCTGGTCGGAACTGATTGCTCTGGGGAGGCAGGAGGCAGAGCCCTCAGCCAAAGCCGCACTGTGCTCCTGGCCCCTGGTTCTCTGGCTTAAGCCTCGCACTTAAGGAGCTGACCTTGTTTGTCACTGTCTGTCAACAACCTCTTCCACGTGCTCAGAAGCGTCTGTAATCAGTTTCCCTTATGATTAGCCCTGTACCCCTGCGTAAGAAGTCTTTGCGTACCGCGGTCATGAAGCTGTCTTCCTGTTTTCTTCTTCCCGCTTTATTGTTCTACCTTTTACATCTGCATCTGCAATCCTCCTGGGTTAGTTGTCGCGGATGGCGGGAGGGAGGGGTCCTGACCCATTTTCTCCCGTACTGAGGGCTGGTTGGTCCAAGGCCCATCACTGAGAAGACCATCCCCTCTGCGTACGCACGTGAGGCCCTTGCCCGGCTCGCATCTCTCCTCCTCTGGTCTGTTTGTCCTCGTAGCGGTACCATCCTCTTCGTCCTGGGAACTTGCAATACAGCTGCAGGTCCTCTAGCCCCGGCGCTATTGTGTGTGTCCAAGACCACTCTAGCCCTTTGCATCGCCATCCACGTTCCGTCAGTTTGCACACACAGCTCTGCCAAGGCCCCACTTGGGAGCGCACTGCCTCGAGCTTGTACATTGGCCTGGGGAGACCTGGCATCTTCACATCCGTGCACCTGCGTTCTCGTCTTCCTGAGGTTCTGCCAACAGTGTTTTGTAGGGTTCAGTGTGGTGGGCTTGCACATCTTTTGGTGGATTTATTCCTTAGTTGTTTTATGTTTCTTGACACTATTATAAATGGTATTTTTTTTTAATTAGGGATCCCTTTAAAAAAAGTCTGATTTCCCCCAATTTTGGTAAAATTCCCTAAACCAGGAACGTAGCATTGCTGCATCAGTCAGCAGTCATAACCAGGTCTCCAGGTAGCAGATGTGAGCAACAGAAGCGTTTCCAAGTTGTATATATTGTCTCAAACCTTCAAAGTCCAGGGAGAGAAGAGCAAACAGGATCTGGAGGTAAAACCATCAGGTTGAATTTATTGTCCTAAATTTAGTGACGTTCAGGAAAAGAGCTGTGTTTTTCTTTCCACTGCTGTTCTGCAGCCGCAGAGCACAGAGCGCAGGACAGGCGCTCAGGTGACCATTACCAGCTGTTTCCAAAGTGGATTTTGCCATGCTTGGTATACAGAGTCCCTTCCCCCTACCGGCAGGGGACGTCTGTGCCAGTTCTTGTGGAGGGAAGGGGGTGCGTGTAGAAGAGCAGCCCCCTGCCTCCCCTGCCCAGCTGCCACGCCCAGGAGTGGCTGGCCCAGGGGATAAGGCACCGTGGACTCCTGCCCGGCAGAGCTGCGCACAGGCAGGCAGTTCCCTGGGGTTGAGAAGGTGGCCTGAGCCAGGGGCCCAGGCAAGGGAAGCCTGGAGCTCCTCCTCGGAGCCCATCTGCTGTGAACAGATGTTGGTGTTCTCGCGGCTCCACCACGCCACACCTTCTGCACATTTGGAGCCTGGTCCCTAGTCCCCGAGTGGGAGGCCAGCGGTTCAGGAGCAGGCAAGGTGGCCCCTCAACATCCCAGGCCGGGGCCTGTGATTAAACTGTGATTCCTTTAGGAGGCAGCAAGGGCTGTGTCAGCATCTCTCCCAGCTCTGCTGTCCTGAAAGGTCAGAAAGCCATCACTGTGCCTCTGGGTCTGGGGCCCTGTGTATCAGCAGGTGTGGGGCAGCAAGGTGGGTCCCCGGGTGTCCTCAGGGTGGGAACAGGACAAGGTGGGCCTGTGTGTTACTGTGGGGAGCAGAGGCCTCTCCAGGTTCCCGTTACGCAGACGCTCCTTTGGTCCTCTGCTGGGGCGTTTCTGCTTTTTCACCAGAGGCAGATACAGTGCAGTGAAGAGGGAGCCCCGTATCTGCCACCTTTCGAGGAACTGACAAACCTTTAGCTAGAGAATTAGAAACCCAAAACTCAAATTGATGGTAGGTGCGTAAGTTTTCCGAGCACTCTGTGCATTTCTCTTTCCTCGCCCGATGGGATTTCTGTCGACACGTGTGGCTTGGGGGCGGGAGGCGTGTCTGGCAGTGGTTCCTAGTCCTGGTGCTGTGTTCCAGCTTCTGGGAGCTTTTACAGACTACAGATTCATGGGCGTCCCTCAGAGCTCCTGACTCAAACCAGGACCTCTGACCCGCCAAATTCAACCCCTGGGCGGGGCCAGGCCTCCCGATTCTGTTCGGGTCTCCGCCCCACGGGGAAGCTCCAGAGTCACACAGGTGAGAGGCCTTCAAGGCATTTGTGATTTTTACTTCAAGGAAGTTTTCAGAACTAAAGAAAAGTGTAAAGAATAATGTAACTGACACCTGGGTATCTTCCATAATCGGCATTTGAAGTTTTTATCATATTAGAATTTTTAAAAATAAAACAAAACATTGCATATATAAAGTTACATCTAAAAAATACATTCTGTGATGTTACCCATACTCTGTGAGCTATAGGACATTACATTATATACACCCGGCCCTCCCCACCCCCGAAGACGGCGGCCACTGATGGAGGTTGCTGTGTGCCTTTTCTGTGCCGGTTTTAAAATGGCATTGTGTGTACATATGTGCAACCGTGAGCGATATGCAGGGGTATCTGTGCTACTTAAGGGTTGTGAACAATTGCTCTCATGCCTTACAAATCACCCTCCGGGCTGCCTTTCTTGCCCACCACTGGCACACGCTGGGCCCTGCCCCTCCGGCAGCATCTTCGTCCTCCTGTGAACGTGCAGTCCGCACGGGGGGCTGGTTCGGGGCGGTCCTCGCACAGGTGTCCCAGAGTGAGCGAGGGTCCTCCTGCCTGTGCCGCCAGCAGGGTGTGCGCAGGGTCTGTCTGCTGGAGTCTGTGGGGCGCCCTGCACGCAGGCTGTGGATGTGCTGACCGCGCTTGGAGCCAGCGCTCCTTGGCCTGACCCTTCAACACTCGCGCAGACCCCCGGGACCCGTTACGGAGACCAAGTTCAGGATTTAAAACTCAGCAGGGAGTTCTGGCTTAGGTGGGGCTGAGAGCCACTGCTTTAGACAGCCAGGTCTGGGTGTTGGGAGGATCATCTTCAGGGGGATCCCCCCCGGAGAAAGGGGTCCGGTCGGCTGTGAGCTCCCATGTGGGGCTGCAGCCCCCAGGGACACTGGCCTCAGTCACTCAGGCCTGGTCCGGCAGGTGTCTGGGTGCCGCTGGGAATCTCAGAGAAAGGGGCAAGTTTCCTGGGACCTGCCACCGCCCTGGGAGCCCCAGGGTTTCTGGGACTCTCTGAGGTGCAGCCTCCCCTACAGCCCGTCTAGATGGAGGAAAAGCCTGGGGATGAGAACATCATTTTGGGATTGGTTTTAAATCGGTCTTTTTTCCGGTGTGGCCTCATAGTTGTGCAATGACGCCACAGGCCCTGGGGTCTGCCATTCGTAAGAGAGTAGCTGGGGGCTGGCTCCCACTTGCCCCCTGCCCCTCCTGCCCACCTTGCTCCTCCCACACCCTGCCCCTTCCAGCCCTGCCGGCTCCCCCTCCCCCTGACTCCTGCCCCCCTGCCCCCACGGCCCCTGCCTGCTCCCCCTCCCTTCCCCACCTGCCCCTCCCCGTCCCCCCACCCGGTCCCGCCCCTTCCCCTGCCCTTGCCCACCCCTGCCTGCCTGTCTGGCCGGCTCTGCAGCACGCTGGGCGGACAGCCTCACGCTGCGGCTGGGCTGGCCCGGCCTCCTGCGGGCTGCGGAAGAGCAGGCTTCCTTCTGGAAGGGCAGGTGGGTCTCCCCAGGCAATGCCCTGGCTCTGGCTTACCCGCTTCCTTCCTCTGGCTTTGTCTGGTTTTGTGAGGACTGGTTGTAGGAAGGGATGCTGCAGATGGGGACAGATGGAGGCGGTGAGGAGGGGACTCGGCAGAGGGCTCAGAGAAAAAGCGCTGGGGTCAGGCAAAGCGACCAGAGACTGGCGCTCTGGGTTCCATTTGGCTTCTCGGCTTTCCGGCAGACGCAGCATTAGTTTAAAAGCCACCACCTGGGTGTGCGAGGCTGTCTCACGGGGTGTGCATGTGCGTGTGTGTGCGTGTGCCTGTGCGTGCCCGCGCTGACCTGGCATCGGGAGGGAGAGTCGTGCTGCCCCAGACAGTCCAGCGGCTCAGCGGGCTGGCTGACATGGGCAAGTGGACCGCTGTCTCCTTATAAACTGGGGGATTCCATGAACGGTTCCCGTCTCATCACAGCACACACTGCTTACATACACACACAGGTTGGCTGGCAGGACGGGACAGGTGGGTGAGCAGGGTGGGGACGGGGCGGCACACGGAAGCCCTGGCACAGTGGCCCAGCAGGTGCCCCCGGGGGAGGCCGAGGAGCTGGCGGGCAGGGCTGGGCGGGGGTGTTATCAGGCTCCTGTAGGGCCTCGGGGTGTGCACAACTGGGCTGCCTGCTCTTCAGGGGAGCCCCGAGGTGCTCTGGCCTTGTGCAGACGTGGTCAGCGGGGGGAGTCTGGCCTCCTCCAGGGCTGCTGGACAGAACAGCGGCCGGCATTAGGAAGGGTGGCTTCACGACATCTGAATTCAGAAGGGCTGGAGGGGGGCCTCAGGCTTGACTGTTTACCCTGCACTGCTTCTGTTTCAGGGATAAACGCCCAAGCCCGGAGACTGCAGCGGAGCCGTGCCAAGGGGACCCCAGCCCTGGCCTCGGGGGGCGCCCGAAGCCCCCCTGCATCCCGACTGCGCCGCACAGTCAGCGAGACCAGCCTGAGCCCGGCCACAGCCCAGGGCCCCGAGCAGCCCGGCCAGGACGCCATGCGCTACTCCCTCTATGAGTCGCCCCATCTGCTCCTCCTGCAGGGCTGCAGCCAGCAGCACGTGAGCACTGCTCCCTTGCCTGCTGCCCAGGGAATTCTCCGGGCAGAGGCCCCCTTGCCAGGAGCTAGGTCAGCTGTGAGTTAGCTTGTGGGGCTGTAGTCGCTCTGGGGAAGATAAGCGGTGGAAATGGGGTGTGTGGGGACCCCCACATGGGGCCTGTCCCGAACTCTGGAGGAAATGGGGCTTCCTTATGCTTTCCTTCCAGGGCATTCTCTTTGTCCGGGCAGCAGGAGGAGGCGGTGGGGCCGAGGGCTCTGGGGATCTGCCTAGCTCCTCTGCACTCTCCCAGCGTTTGCCTGGACCCAGGTCCCCTCACAGAGAATTCTCTACCACCTTCCACATTGGGTCTCAGGCCACTTCCTGGCCTGGCTCTGAGGAAGGGCTTGGGCAGGTGGCCAGGGCCCAGGCCTGCAGTCTCCTCCAGGCCGGTGTGCAGGCTGTGTGTACCTCCAGGGCACTGCCAGACACTCTCGGAGGAGGCATGGGAAAGAAGCCACCTGCCCCCCACCCCAGCAGCATTTCTGACCACTTGTCAGAACATCCTGGCTGGAAGAGTCTGGCCCTTGGCTGACTCCACAAGGCCACCGCTCCTCCCGGGCCTGTGCTCTGCATTCTCTGAGCTCCCTTCCTGCCCCACCGTCAGTGCACACGTGGGGCGCTGGGGCCTCTGGTGCGCGGGTCTGAGGGAGGCTTCTGTGCCCGCTAAGCTGGAGCAGCAGCGGAGGGTGCTTCCCCACAGCCTGTCGGGGATCCCTGGGGGCAGTTGGCAGCACTGGCCTGTCTGTAAACCAGCATCGGTTTCCAGGTCAGCCTGTATCTGGCCTCTTGTGTCTCAGAGCTGGAGTCCTCCCTGCATGTCTGCTGTGCCACTGCTCTGAGGAACCTCCCCAGGGACAGGGTGGGCACCAAATGGGGCGCAGCTGGGGGCACACAGCAGGTTAGGACGGGCTCGGGGGTGGGGTGTCCCAGGCTCAGGTTGTGGCCACACGGCTTAGGTAGCCAGGGTCCAGGGCACCTTTCTTTCCTTCCCACTGACAGAACTGCCCGAGGCCGCGTCCTGCCCTGAGACCTGTGTTTGCATTTCAGGACAGCCTGGTGTACCTGCTCAACCGGGAGCGGCATACGGTGGGCCAGAGGACCCCCTCCAGCAAGCCCAGCGTCAGCCTCTCAGCGCCGGACATCCTGCCCCTGCACTGCACCATCCGCAGGCTGCAGCCCAGGGGCCGAGAGCGGGTGGGGGCCAGGCTGGTGCTGGAGCCCATCCCCGGGGCACCCGTCTCGGTCAACTTCTCGGAGCTGGGTGGCCAGTCGGTGGAGCTGCGCCACGGGGACCTGCTGTCCCTGGGCCTCTACTACCTGCTGCTGTTCAAGGACCCGGCGCAGGCCCAGCCCCTGCCCGCCCAGGCCCTGGCCCGCCTCCAGGCCGCGCCGCAGAGCTGCAGGCTGTGTGGCGCTGGGCTCCAGGCCCAGGGCGCCCCC